>JASPKZ010000043.1:0-600000 GCA_030220185.1 Diploptera punctata
TTATGATATTATTATTATTATTATTAATTATTTTATTGATTATTATTATTTATTAGATTAGTATTATTAGTATTATTATTAGCATATTTATATTATGTTTTATAGTATTAAAAATCTATATACCCAAAGCCTACCGAGAAAATTAAAAATTTGATGAAGATTGGAACTCTGTCGTTATTTATGAACATTTGAAAAATGTATACATGAAGCAGCAAGAGAAGCACTTGGTCTGGCAAATGATAAACACCATAAAAACCATTGGGTGGATAAGGAAATACTTGATATCATAACAGAAAATAAAAATGCATATCAAAAATATTTAAGTTCCAAGAAAGATGAAGATTATCATAAGTAATGCCACGAGTGATTTCCAAATTATCGATAAATTCACGACTCACGAAGTGAGGAGTGAATTTATCTAGAGAATTTGGAAATCAAGAGTGGCATTTGTTAGGACTATTTAACGAATAAAATTAAGCTGTTTACTCACAAATCATTATTGAACTATAGTTATTTTAAAATATTTATATATTTAATGTAACGGCGATGTTTGAAAACAAATGAAAACGATAGGTACGCTTCTACTGCTTCTTTTGTTTATCACTGCAACCAGATCATACTATTTATTGCCAAAGGAACGCATATTGTAAGGAGGAGCTTTCTTTAATATGGTAATTATAACACTGATAAATATTTGGTGAAACACGACTCTGATTGGTTGTAAAACATAAATCATTGAAACGATTGATTGGTCATTGACTCCCATTTGGGGCATGAGTTAAATAGTCAAAGTTATAACATACTTAAAAGAAAGGTTAAAGCAGAAGTCAGGAACATAAAAAAAGAAATGTGGAATAGGGTATGTGGAGAAATTCGAGCATACAGTAGGCTATTCGAAGTCAGCCCAAGCATGGAGGACAATTACAAACATGCGAAATGATAATATGGCAAAGAGTTTTAATTTAGTACCAATGAAAACTTTTCAGGAATATTTTAAAATGCTTTTAACAGAAACTAGGAGAGAATTTATAGACTATGCTACACTGGATAAGGGAAAGGGTGACTTAATAGAACCTATAACAGAAGAGGAGGTAAGAAACGTGTTGAGAACAGCAAAAAATGGAAAAGCGGCAGGTCCAGGAGGAATAACCATGGAACTAATTAAATATGGTGGTTCAGGAATTATAACTAGACTTTTTAACCAAGTGATAGAAGGAGATCCTATTCCAGATGAGTGGAAATTATCGTATATTAGTGCAATATACAAAAATAAAGGAAATAAAAGAGATCCATCAAACTATAGAGGCATCAGTGTTATGGCAGCAATTAGTAGAACGTTAAGTACAATTATTAAAATCAGATTGGAGGAACTAATACAAAATAGAATATCAGAAGAACAAACAGGTTTCACAGCTGGTAAATCGTGCCTTGATAATATATTTGTGATCAGGCAGATTACGGAAAATATGTTGGCTAAAGGAAAAGAAGTTCATATGGCATTTATAGACCTGGAAAAGGCATATGATTCTGTACCCATCAACAAGCTTTGGGTGGCAATGGAGAAGTTTGGAATATCTAAATCTCTCATACATTTTATAAAAAGAATGTATGATTGTAAAGCAAGTATTAAGGTTGGAAATAGAATATCCTCAGAATTTGATATAACAAAAGGATTAAGACAAGGATGCGGGATGTCACCAACATTGTTCAAGATATATTTAGAAGATGTATTAATGAAATGGAATAAGTCATGTAGGGGAATGGGAATCAACATTAATGGTCATTTACTGCACAATTTATTATTCGCTGATGACCAGATTATAATAGGACAAGATAAAGAAGATATAGAATATATGATCAGAAAGTTGGTCGATGCATTTGAGGTAGGTGGACTGAAGATAAATTATATTAAAACAGAATATATGGTAATCGGAGGAAATTCAGAAGACCTACAAATAAATAATATGATAATTAAACGTGTTGAAGAATTTAAATATCTTGGATCTATAGGCCTAATAGATAAATCTGGTACTTGTGAAAAAGATATTATTAACAGAGTAAATTGTGCAAGGAAGGCGATTAGATCCCTGAATGGTCTTTTATGGAATAGAAATTTGACCATAAAAACAAAAAAGGGATTATACAGACAATAATAGAAAGTATACTTACCTATGGATCAGAAAGCTGGACAATAAATGAAAGGATGCAGAAAAGAATCTTGGCGACAGAAATGGATGGATTACGGAGAAGTATGAGAATATCCAGGCTACAACATATTCGAAATACATATATCAGACAAGAAATGGATGCACAAGAAACTGTTATCGATAGGATAACAAAGAGAGCTCTACAATGGTATGGACATGTACAACGGATGCCGGAAGATCAGTGGCCTAAACAGGTGTTGGATTGGATGGTACCAGGCAGAAGGAAGAGGGGGAGAAGTAGAAGAGCATGGTATGAGGGAATATATGATGCCATGATGAAGAGGGGTATGGAAGATGGACAATGGGAAGATAGGAATCTCTGGAAAGCAGGAATCAAGGGCAAACTGCTGTAAAGTGGAAAGCCTGTATTAAGTATTAAGTAAGTATTATTATTATTATTTACTATTATTATTATTACTATTATTTACTATTATTATTATTATTATTATTATTATTATTATTATTATTATTATTATTATTATTATTATTATTATTATTATTATTATTATTATTATTATTATTATTATTATTATTATTATTATTATTGCTACTATTTATTACTATTATTGTTGTTATTATTAGGTCTAGTGTTATTATTATTATTATTATTATTATTTTTATTATTATTATTTTATTATTATTATTATTATTATTATTATTATTATTATTATTATTATTTCAATGGAAATTTCAATTATTGAGGAGAGCAGCAAAGTGTTCAAAGTTGAAAAAACAAGAAATAAAATCATACGAGAAAAAATTAATATTAAATATTCAGTTGTAGATTATATTAAATATTTTCAAAATAATAAATAATAGTAAAATAATAACATCTTTGTTGGAAATGTTTGCGTTCATTTTAAACAACCGACTAACTTTAACAGTGTGGGCAATGTTTATTAGTTGAAAATGCAGGAGGCCGTGACACCAATCTAGTCATAAAATGGCGGCATGTACATATTTGTTTTATATTGTTTCAAATAAAGTGCAGTTCATTTAAAATGCAGTGATTTGTTTCGTATAATGTATATTAACACTAACTTTTGGATATTTTTTGTATATACACTGTACGTAGTATACATAAAGGTACTGGTTTTACTTCCCACAAGTGGTTTGTGTCCACCGCTGTAGTCTCGAGGTAGCGTGCTGCCTTGTCACGCAGCGGACCCGGGTTCGATCCCCGGTCGGGGCAGTTTTTCTGGGTGAGGTTTTGATCGGGGTTTTTCCTCACCTGTAAGACAAATGTCAAAAAACTTTAAGGCCCAAACGGTCCCCGAAATCATATGGCCATCATCCTTATCATTATCATCATCCTTCACCGGTGTGGAAAGCAACGGGAAGCTACCACACCTACACAATTCCCTAGTAAGCTGCAAGCATAGCATGAAAATGCTATGATTGCAGTGAAGGACCTGCCTTCGGGCAGAATTACTATGGATGGAAGTGGTTTGTAATATGTAATATTACATTATAGTTATTTAGGTTGGCAACCCCGAAATGTAGGAAGTTGAACTTTCAATCATGTTCGCCATTGTTCTAAGTACGACAAAACGCATTATGCGCAAAAAATATTATAATTACAATTATTATTATTATTATTATTATTATTATTATTAACATACGTAATATACTACTAACTAATTACATTTAATTCACGTCACATAAAGCACATTAACACAATATTGCTAACATGCCTATTTCTAATAATTTCCAAGCTCATCAGCATGTGAAAAATTTTAATTTAGTCTGTTGTTGTAATGTCTAACATAGAAAACTATTTAGAAAACATTTTTTCCCTCCATTCTGAATGCAGAAATAAACAATTTCACATTACCCACGAAATGCTGTTACGTTAATCATGATAGAACGTCACCGACTGCCCGCTTTGTGTTATAATCCGTCAGGTTAAGGGGTGGGTATTGTAGGGATGCATTTGTTTGCACTCTAAAGGGCGCATATTTCCTAACTTTTCTCGATATACTTTTCGAAGAAGAAACTAAAGGTATAGGATATAGTTACGAACGATGTTAGAAGAAAAAATGTTGGCCATATTAAACGTATTAGAAGATGTAAATGAAGATAATCGATATAATTTGTAACATATAGTCCGTTATAACATGCATTTATAGTCATTTGCACTACAATAGCTAAAATGTTAATTTAAGAAATCCTCATTTCCATTAACATAACAAAAACATATTTCTTTAAATCATAAGACATTTTAAATTCGATGCAACATAGGCTGGAAAGATAAAAGATAGCCACAGTAAAATAATAATCTCAATAAATATGTAAATAAATCTTATATAAATTGCTTCCTTCTCCACTGGAAATGATTTGTAACTTACACAATCACTAAATCCATTTGGACGAAGAAATAAAAAATAAAACTCTGAAAAGGTTGAATACCTATCTAATTAAGAGCATTAATTTATTCATTTTATTTTAATGTTAAAAATTTCCGCATTTTGAATTTTTTTTTTTTCCTTTATTATCTAGAGGCTACAAATGTAGATTAAGTTCAATGTCACCTTGCAATTAAATTTTATCACTAAACTGTCCTATTATAAAATGGATTTTTTTTTTCTAATGGTCAGTTATAATCTCATCTTTATCTTAGAGATATAGCATTTACAAAAATAGAAAAACAAATAGTAAACTATGATAACTCTTATTAGCGAATTCCGAAGTAATGAAACTATTGAGATTGTTCTCATAAAACACAACTTCGCCAACCCTACCTAGTAAACTCCAAAAATTACACGATATATATATATATGTGTGTGTATGTGTGTGTGTCTGTTAACGCTCTAGCGATAACATTTTTTATTGAAATCATACTTGGCATATAGCAATTAATTTTAATAAGTAAGGTCAAGTTCGTTAAACCAAAAAATCGAATCACTGTGTATAGGAGTTTAGCCTATATGAAACGAAAATTTAAAAATCGCTGTAGCGGTCGTTTTTTATTTTATTTTATTTTTATTTTTATAATGAAACTCAATATCCATCCATAGTAATTCTGCCCGAAGGCAGGTCCTTCACTGCAATCATAGCATTTTCATGCTATGCTTGCAGCTTTACTAGGGAATTGTAGGTGTGGTAGCTTCCCATTGCTTTCCACACCGGTGAAGGATGATGATGGTGGTGATGATGATGATGATGATGATAATAAGGATGTTGATGATGATGGCCATATGATTTCGTGGACCGTTTGGGCCTTAAAGTTTTCCTGACATTTGTCTTACAGGTGAGGAAAAACCCCGATAAAAACCTCACCCAGAAAAACTGCCCCGACCGGGGATCGAACCCGGGTCGCTGCGTGACAAGGCAGCACGCTACCTCGAGACCACAGCGGTGGACTAAACTCAATATATGTCATTTAAAAAACCGAGGAAAGTATTCTCCAAAAAAAAAAAAATCAGCGAAATCAGACCATTTGAAGCGGTGGTTACCTGAAATCCGAAATTAAAAATTGACTCTAAACACGGCCTGTTTGTTCGTCGTAATGTACACCACATAATATAATTAACCCTTAGCAATGTATCCTGTAAGATACATTAGTTTAATATTTTTAATAAAGTCATCCAAATGAATCAGTAGATAATAAATTGATGTAAAATTGTAAAATAATATGCAAATAGATTATAACTTATGGTTATCTATGATCAGTTATCGCTGCGGTCGAACACTTTTATATAAGCTAGCATCAGAAATTGATTGTCTAGAATTTAACAAAAGAAATATACATTCCATAAAGCAACAAAATAGGACCATAAATTCGAATTGCTGAGGAATTCGCTTAATTTAGACAGTTCTGCGCAACGGACTTTATTACAGGTGAAGTAGTTGTTGGACAATTTTTAAAAAATGCTCTTCTCTTATTGTTATCTTCTTCTTTATCCAACGAAGTCTTAGGCTATAGGCCTGTTACGATCTCACTGATGAATTTTGTATCCAGCGTTTCCTTGGACGGCCCAGAGATCTCTTCCCTGTTGGACAATAACGAAGTATGGCTTTGGGAACTCTATCTGAACCCATTCGTCGCAAATGATTCATACAGTTGTTCTGGTATCTATGAATGTAATGACTGGTTCTAAACGTAGTTCCTTCAGGACATCATTGCGTTTGTGATCCCATTTGGTATATCTTATAACTTCTCCCTTTGTAAGTACTGTTACATGCCCCACACCATCCGGATCATATATTAACACGCTGTTGGAAAAGGATTGATTTGCATTGTTGACAATAAATGTGTTAATTAGAATTATTAATATAAAGCATTATTATTTATTCCCATGTACTTTTATTGTTTATATTCTATTAATTATTAAATGGTACTTTACCACTAGGTACAATAGACTTAGGAGTTATTTTTATGCCATATGCGGATAGAATATAAAGTGAGAACTGCAAGGTGTCTCTACAAGTTAATAGAAGGTTGATATTGCAGTTTATATCTGTATATTTTAATAAAAATGAAAAACAGATCTGTAAAGCTCTTGGATTACCATCCAGCTGCTGGCCTCACATCCACATGTTTTACTCATATACGTGAATGGTCATCCAGTTAGTAAAGGGGTAACATGTTGCCATCACATCATTCCCCTAGTCGTTATAACTGGTTTTCTGAACCTGAAGTCTCTACTTATTGCAGCTACCCAAATTTCTCACTTTCCTGGTGAGCACCAGTCCCATACGCTAGCTAAAGATCCATAGAAATACTTTTCTCCCCATAGGGATTCGAATCAACAGTTCTGCGCCAAATAAAGATGTCTTATATTATTCGGCTATTGTGCGGGATATTTTAAAGTATACTAGAGTAAAAAATAAACAGAATTGAACAAGTTGTCAAAATAAAGAAATGAACTCTTTCCAGAAGGAGAAAAAAATGTCTCATATTTCATAAAAGTAATTTTATCATGTACATAGTAAAATAATTAAATAATTAAAATAAGAACATTATAAGTCATGTTTTCCAGATCACATTCAGCTCCGTGCGGTTTATTATTTACTCTACACGTTTTTTAACTACCCATTATAATCTCGTTTTATTATGGAATTAAAATTTTAACGTCCAATGGTAAAGAAAATCTATAGAACACATTTACTTAGTTAAGGACTGGCCTTGTTCTAAGACAACACAAATACTGATAATACTATATAACTGGTTATAGAAGGTTCGAAAAACGAGTTATGTTTATTAACGCACTATATATATATATATATATGATAAAAAACAGCCATTATAGAAAAGGTCGTGCCACTGTAAGGCCCGGGTGACGTGTGGCATGTAAAAAGTGCGTATAAGATGAGCGATTAAACCAAGTTAATGGAATGGAATTATTACTATATATCGTGGTAATTTTCGATGTCTGCTAGATGATGATGATGATGATGATGATAATTATAATAATAATAATAATAATAATAATCTGTTATTTAAGCTGAAAAATTAAGGCCATAATGTCTTCTCTTCCACTCAATCAGCGAATAGTAAAATCCTACAAAAAATACGCACTTATCACAATTGAAGAGTCCAGGGGAAAAACCTGGTAAGTCCAAAATTACAGATTTTCTGATTTTTTAATAATTTAATAGCTCAGCCAGTGTAGTTTTAGATGGTTTCACAGAACTGGGCAACAATCTGACAAATCCAGTGATATTTCAATATCTTTAAAACGTGTACAGGGGAAAAATCATACAAGTCCATGCAAAACAGGGGAATATTCTAACAAGTCCAGGGAATCTAATTTCTCTTTAAAGGGAATTATTCCTGTGGTTGCCCATGGTCTGGAATTTAGACTAAGTTTAGGTTAATAACTCTCTTGGTGCTTCATTATCATTTAACACCCATCATATATAATCGGGGGAAATGTAATTCCGTCTTTCAGGTGACCCATCATAAGAAATGGATTGCAATTCCACCAATGCCAGGAAAGAAAGCCAGACATGTCCTAAAAAAACAACCTGGTGACATTGGACAAAAAAAAAATGGGGAAACAAGACATATTAAGACCTGTTAAATCTCATAGATTGCTATGGGCAGGATATATGGCACAAATAGGGAATGAAAGTAGGCTTTGGAAATTCCTTGTACAAAAACCAGAGAAAAAGTGCATAGTATGTAGGCAGGGAATGAGGTGAGAGAATAACATTAACCATGATTTGAGAGTGGTAAATTATACAGAGGATGACTGGAAAACATAAGGTCAGGAGAGTGATTTTTCAAGAGCTTATGTCCGTGCGGCCATGAACCTAAGGGTTTGATAGTGCTAGTGACTTGTTATAATGCCATATCACATGTACAGTGCGATCCATATAAACCTGAACCAACTGTAATGAGAATTTAAATAAGTGACAAGTGTTTGAAACCTAGTAGCAACTTGAAATATGTTATGGAGTTGTCATATTTTTCCTCTGTACAAATTGCATTCATGACAAAAATTGCAACATATTGTTATACACCTTAATCAGATGTATTCATTACTAATGTATCTCCGGTATATACATTATCATAAGTAACGCCACGAGTGATTTACAATTTATCTAGAGAATTTGGAAATCAAGAGTGGCATTTGTTAGGACTATTTAACGAATAAAATTAAGCTGTTTACTCACAAATCATTGTTTAACTATAGTTATTTTAAAATATTTATATATTTAATGTAAACGGCGATGTTTGAAAACATATCAGAAATGTGAGGTTATGTTCATTCACTGCTGCTTGATCATATTATGTATTGCCAAATAAGATCGCAATATTGTAAGAATGTACCCAAGTGGAGAAATAATGAAACACATCAAACTATATATCATAATCAACATTACGGGTTATTCATTTATTTTTTTAGTAAACAACTCAGTAAAATCAAGGAATCTTTTCATTATTTGCTATATTCAATGTATTTGTTGGAGAAAAAGAATGCTTTGACTTGTTCAGAACATTAAAAAGGAGGAGCTTTCTTTATCACAAAAGCAGGAGCTAATAAAGATAAATCGATAAGGAGCGAGGTGAAACACGACTGTCATTGGTAGTAAAACAACATTCATTGAAACGTGATTGGTCATTGACTAGCATTTGTGGCATGAGTTAAATAGTCATCCTAAACAAAAATAAAAAAATAATAACTTGAGAAAATGAAATATTATGAGTCTTGAAACTTTAAATTTTGTTCCCTGAAAGAAATAAGATTGTGACTTATCAGGTTTTTCCCCTGGACTCTTCAATTTTAAAATATTATTAAAATATAGACTAAACAAAAGATAATGGGGATGTGGTCTAATATTAACTAATACTAACAATATCTATTGAATTAAATAAAATAAAACTTAAAGTTTTATATGATTTTCATATTTATTTCAATATAAATGTGTAACAGCTGTTTCGGTACTTTGCACCTTCTTCAGAGATGATTACAAATGAATGAATTTTGTTATCATGTCTGAAGAAGGTATGAAGTACCGAAACAGCTGTTACAAATTTATGTTGTAATAAATATGAAAATCATATAAAATTATATTAATTAAATAAATGAGGATTTTCATCAAGTAAATGCCAAATCAATTGAATATCTAATACTAACAATAAATGGAATAAAATAGAATAATATAAAATAAATTAAGTAAAGATTCCTAGATAAATATATATATATATATATATATATATATATATATATAGGCCTACAAAATACTGAATATAGTTGTTATGCAATTAATATTTTCATTGTGTGGAACTTAAGATATCAGTTAATTTGAATTTAAATGTCCGCCGCTGTGGTCTCGAGGTAGCGTGCTGCCTTGTCACGCAGCGGGCCCGGGTTCGATCCCAGGTCGGGGCAGTTTTTCTGGGTGATTTTTTATCAGGGTTTTTCCTCACCTGTAAGACAAATGTCAGGAAAACTTTAAGGCCCAAACGGTCCCCGAAATCATATGGCCATCATCATCATTATTATCCTTATCCTTATCATTATCATCATCATCCTTCACCGGTGTTGAAAGCAACGGGAAGCTACCACACCTACAATTCCCTAGTAAAGCTGCAAGCATAACATGAAAATGCTATGATTGCAGTGAAGGACCTGCTTTCGGGCAGAATTACTGCGGATGGATGGATTAATTTAAATAATGATAGTTATTGACAGTCCCTGACATGACTGGGAAGTGAATTCTATGCTCTAATCGATAGGATCGATTAAAGAAAAGGGAGAAGAGAATCGAAACGGAATAAATCAACAAAAATATTAAATTTTAAAAAGTTCTTTCTTTGCATAAAAGACAAAATTTATTAAACTATTATTATCGCCGCACTATGATGGTTGTCCAGCGGCTCCCTTTATTTCCTCATAGCTGTTATATATAATTAAATACAAAGATGCCGACTACCGCCACTATAATAATTCCGCATGTTATAATTGTCAAGCATTGTCGCGCGACACCCGCTTTTATATAAACGGACAACCTTCATAGTGAGGCCGTTAACATTATGCTAGTCCATTCAGGTGAAACAATGGTTACCGTGCTCGTCTCTGGTTCTGACATTTGCGAATTCAGCCCGTCTGGAAATTAGAGGTACAATTATTATTTTAATCTTAGGCTAATCTTAACAATTTAAATATACTTTTCAGGGCTTAAAATTTTTGAGCATATGTTCCTTCGGAAGGGAATTGAAATCTTGTGACATGTGTCGTAGATTTATGGCAAGTAAAAGAACGTCACGGCTGAAAATAGGTATCTGAGCAAAATTTGTCGGCCCTTTCACAGCTATATTTGAAAGCGACGCTAATGACCTTTCGTTAAAGATCGTGGTTAAATAAAATACTAAAGCACAACACCGATAACATGTCTTAAAATAATAAGACGGTTTGTAGCGAATGTGACGTCTGGAGTCATAAAAATTGTTACAAAATACGATAACAGAGTTATGGCCTGCTTTCAACTACACTACATATTACTAATCATGCAAGAGTCAAATTATTGCTACATTTTGTACACTCAGTGACATTAAAACTTCTTGACAATATAAACATAAACTGGCGACATTGCTTTTAATATGTTGTACTCGTATGCTTTTTGTACTAGAGCATGTCATCAAATCTTTAGAGATAAAGAAGGCGTACAATTCAATGCTATTAACTCATTCACTTCAGATTTAATTGCTCAACACATTTTCCCCAGAAACCAGATTTAAATCACCGTAAATTATATTGTCTATTTTTCAGGCATTCAGAACGAACAAAAGGTAACGGTACTTGAGATCACAATAAGGGTGAAAACCAAAACACATTCCTCTACTATTCATGAATGTTAACAAAATATTACCCTACCAAGGGATAATTGCAAAATCTATAACAGGCAGAGTTAAGCGAATGGGTTAATACGCTGTTGGTAAATGCTGATGATGTAGTATTATTAAGCGATAGTGTGTGTGTGTGGTGTGTGTGTGCATGCGTGCATGTGTGTTCTAATGTCACCCTCTGCACTCCTCGCGCTTCGAGTTCCGGGCTGATAGATGAGATCTATTTTAATTTACGCGCCACTTCGGCAGACCACTTTTTGTAGATGATGTACTCTTGTATTTTGTACAGAGAGGAGATAATATGAGTGTATGTTTCTGTGTTTGGGTAGTTTAAAGTGTATTGTGTGTATGATGATGATGATAACGAAGAAGAAGAAAAGGTAGAAGGTGACACTCGATGCCGGGAGGCAAGCTGCTCTTGCGACAAGCACCAAGGAGACTGCCAGGCTTAACGTCCCCATCCGACGGCCGAGTCGCTATCAACATACCACATGCCTTCTCAACATAATTCAATAATAATAGATAGATAGATCATCGGTTGATTAATGTCTTTGACTTCTTCCGATTCCTAATACTCAATTTTGTCGGTCCATCCAATCTCCTGGTTGTAGATGTTTCTCCTTCATGTATAAACGTATTCCCTGATTCCAGGAGGTTTTAGGTCTTCCTCTGCCTCGTCTTCCCTCAGGTTTCCATTCTAAAACACATTTTGGTAGCCGACCCTCTTCCATTCGCTGGACATGTCCGTACCATCTTAATTGCTGAGTTTTAATACAATCTAAACTAGTGTCTTCAAATCTTCATTTTCTCCCTTATAACTGAGTTTATATTTTCCCTTATAACTGAGTTTATATTTTTTCTCTTCTATAAATTCTTGATGTCCTTCGTATAAAATCAATTTCCGTTGCCAAAAGATACTTATTTGTTTTGTTGTTAATTGCCAAAGTTCTGCTCCATAAGTAATGAATAATAATAATAATAATAATAATAATAACAATATTAATAATAATAACAATATTAATAATAACTTTGTTTTATCTGGCAATGTCAAGACATTAAAGCCTTGACAACCATGTAAAGAGGTTAGAAAAAATACAATAATTCGTTTTATTAAATTCGTTATATTAATTACAATTATAATTAAAATTTACAACCGCGCCGGGTAGCAGGCATGTTACCATTTGAGCTAGTACGGGTATTATCGCCTCATTATAATGGTTGTCCGTTTATATAAAAGCGGGTGCCGCACGACAATGCTTGACATTGATTAACATGCATAATTATTATAGTGGCGGTAGTCGGCACCTTTGTATTTAATTGTATATAACACTGCGGGAAAACAAAGCGAACCGCTGGACAACCATCATAGTGAGGCGATAATACCAGAAAATGTTAAAGAAATAAAGTGAACTAAAGGTTAAGACCATCAATGAGGTTAGAAGAAATATAATTAGTTTTATTAAATCTAAATTACGATAAACATAAATGATTACATTGTTAGATTATACATGGTTAGATAATAAATATAATAAAGAAATAAGAACCGAACTAAACATCTACAGTGTTATAGACAAAATTCAGAATTTAATATCTAACTGGCTCCAACATACAGAAATAATGACTTCCAATAGACTCCCACAAATTTTGTTTCACTACCAACCCATGGGAAGAAGAAATGTTGGACACCCCTAAATAGATGGAGGGATGCAGTTTCTTGATGTGGGAACAGATCTATGACCTAACTCCATGACGTAGAAGAAGACAAAGATTATATGGTATATCCCAAATACAATTATTATCTACAATATATGTTGATTTACTCTGTTCTATATACATATTTACTGCGGAGGGAGCAACCTAGCAATTAAAATTTACAATTAATATAATCTAATTAAGTTTACAATTAAAATTTAAAATCGCACTGTTATCGAACTCGGATCTGCTAGTCAGGGAGCAGGCATGCTACCAGCTGAGCCAGTACGGGAACCATAAGATGTTAAAGAAACTAATTGAACCAAAGGGTATTATTTTATTTTTAGTTTTAAGTTATCTATCTATAATGGCGTAACCCATTGTTCCAGCCACAGCATACGCTTTGTAAGGAGCTGGGCTTAACTTGGCAGAGAGAGAGAGAGAGAGAGAGAGAGAGAGAGAGAGAGAGAGAGATGGAGAAACAAGGGTAGATCGTTGACCACTTTAGTCCAGATACAAAAGAAAGAACCCACCCTGTTGTCAGTTTTCCTCTTTCCCCTTCCCCCTATTAACATCTGGTGAAGAAACGCCGCAAACACTTATGAGAGTGAGAGAGGTGAGCACAGTTGTCTCATTCTACAAATGTCTCAGTTAAACCAGAGAGACTTTAGGCCAAGTTAATTTTTAGTTATTTTATTTGCTCGTATATGTCATGGATAGCATTCGGTCAACACACCGACCCAATGAGACATCTATCAGGCAACTAAGATATTACTAGGACGTTGATGTCAGTAAATTTTGCTTAGAGGCCTCTTTATTCAGGCTTAAGGATCTTTTCCTAGCCCGAAAATCTTCAGACTCGGGACCCACGGCTTAAAGTTCTTTAGGTTAATAGGATGTATTTTATTATAACAATTGACATGTGTCTTTGCTGCCACCTCATATTTATTTATTTTATGTATAAGCCTGTATCGTTATCGTTAAAGTAGCTCAAATATTTAAGTATCGAAGTCCACTTACGTGTAGTAATAATATTAATAAACTCTACCGTAATCTAAGAACAAAGATGTCAGTCTCATCTCGAGACTGAATAATCAAGAGGAGACCCAACTTTCGTCCATGAACAGAAAATTCACATCTCGTTTTTTCGCCTATTTCTGCTACAGAGCAAATCGCGATGCCAGGGGGTAAGTTCCTAGTCTTAAGAAAGGTTATGCTCCTCTTATATTCGAGGATTTTTTATGTATCTAAACCACTGTGGAAGAGGATCTAGGGCTTTTAACTTCCACTGCAAAGACAGCCACGTTTTTTGAATTTTTATTTTCGAAAAATAAATCCCTGAATTTTATCCTGGATTGAGCCCTAAACCCTTTACAATCGATATAACATATTATTTGTAAAAAAATTCGTTCTTCTATTAACTAACTCACTGACTCTATCGAACTGGTACGTTTATGGCCTCGCGGACATAAGCTCTCCACACATACCTATCCTGAGCTAATGTTTTCCAATCATCCCTTGTATAATCAACTTCCCTCAAATCATAAGTTATTCTCCCACCTCATTATTGGTCTACCAACTGGGCGTTTTCCCTCTGGTTTTCCTACAGGAAGCTTCCATGTACCTCTTTCATTCGTGCCACATGTCCTGCCCATCGCAGTCTACGAAACTTGAATGTTATTATATCTGGCTTCCTATAAAAACCATGACGCTCACTGTTGTGTAATCTTCTCCATTCACCTGTCTGTTCATCTCTCTTTGGTCAAAAATTTTTTCTAGGAACTTTATTCTCAAATACTCTTAATATCCTTTCCTCCTTTAAAGTAAGAGTCCATGTTTCGCATCCATGTAATATAACTGGGAGAATAACAGATTTACATATTTTCAATTTAACGTTTTTTTAGGGTTGTAAGGGGTAGTGACGTGTGTATAACCTCTCCTACCCAATTCTCATCCTCACCTTCTCGTGGTACAACCCGTTTTCACAAACGAGGCTCTGAGGACCGAGTCACGGCGGTATAACCGTTCCATCAGGTACTGAGTAAATGCGGTATCCTAATGTCTGTCCAGAGACTAAAAGGTAGCAGCCCTACCACTGGACTACTTAGCGTCGGGCCAGTAACCTGTCCTAAGGAACTTCAAAACTACTTTCAAGTCTCAACACGAAAAAATCCAGAAGGACTGAAAGTGTATAAAACACTGGCTCTTCCAATTCTTTTGTATGGTAGCGAAGTATGGACGTTGAAACAGAAGGATATACAGAGACTTAGATCTGCTGAAATGAGATACCTTCGGAGGACTGCAGGATACACACTACTAGATCACAAAGAAAAGAAGATATCTTAGAAGAATTACACATGGAATCTTTAGAAAACAAAATTTCTGATTATAAGTCAAGATGGATGCAACATGTTCATCGAATGGAAGATTACAGAATACCCAAACAAATGTTAAGATACCAACCTGCAGGAAGAAGAAGACCAGGACGTCCACTCAAAAAGACTTCTGGAGGTGTTTCTCTTGAGGCCGAAACAGGTCAACAAATGGCCTAAATTCGTGAATGTACTATGATGATGATGATGATGATGACTTTTTTTTAAGGAGTTGAGTTGGGACGACAGGAGTCCCTGTAACGCATAATAGCATGCATTTCCAGAAACCTTTTACAATCGAGATAACATATTATTCGTAAAAATTTCGATCTTGTGTTATAAAAATCAGTCAGTTTCTTTTTAAACTTAATACCTCTCCAAGTTTTCCATCACAAACCGATATCAGCCGTCTCGGAACAATACACAATACTGGGAGAAGGCTCGTTCAACATCATGAGTAGACTCCGGATGTTAAGCACTTAAAACATTCAAAATAGGCAGGCAAAAAGGCACAAAAAATCATTAATATAGGCACTAAAAATTCAAAATAGGCTCTTACAAAAATGTGCTACAATGTAATTTTTTACAGACTTACGTTAAAATAAAATAGCCGGTACTTGTTATTTCGCCTAATGAGAGTGCATTGAGACGGAAACCATCCACCTGCTAGGTTATTGTCTTATTGCCACTCTTATCCTAAAATATTCCAAGAGAAAATTTATAAAAAGAACACTTGAAAATTTCTATGCAATGATATGTGTCATGAAGTCTGTCCACTTCAATCGATTTCATGGAAATGCTAAGTTAATTTCGAGAAAAAAATGGCAAATAGCATTTATAGGCATTGTAAGCCGAAATAGGCATTTATAGGCAAAATGAACTTCATGGAAAACAACTCTAAGGTCGTAGTTATGAACTTATATGAAGACACTTTTACAATATTTATAATAAATAACTATAGGCATTTTCCCTAACATCTGGTCTCTAATCATGAGAAGACAGTCTTCCATATCTCATCAAAGGAAAATCACTGACACACGCATTTCGCCAACGTCTACTTGCACTTTTATGCATGTATGAAACTTTCCATATTTTTGGCAGATTTGTTCCATTCTTATAAAAATTCCACTAAATTCAGCAACAAATTTCTGCAAACGAGGAATGGCTTTATTTTCGGCATTGTATCACCAATCACTTCACTTAATGAATCGAGGCTGCATAAATGGTTTGATGTAATTAAGACAAATGAGTAACTAACAAGATTCTGACAAGCATAGAGAACTAAACAAGAGTATTCTGGTCCACTGATTTGCGTCAGCCTAATCAGAAATAAAGGATTTCCCTTTTGATAAAGCTCCAGGAGTGAATTGAGCCTATGTTTAACTTATTTCTGCACTTCATTCCTGTTTGTAATTATTGTTCCTAGGTATTTGAATTCATTCACTTCTTCAAAATTTTCCTCATTTGTTATTAACTGTCCATTTCCATTATATAATGTATTTCTACGTGTGACCATTTATTTAATTTTAATGATATTTGCTTTTAGTCCCAATTTATTAGTGTTACTCTATAGAATATGCATTTTTCTGTCCTCAGTATATCCCCGTTATCTCCTAATAATGCTATATGATTAGCATATATCAAAAGCATATTAATGCCATTGAATTCTATGCTTTCTTGGAGATATATCTCCTTGCTTTTAACCCACTGTAAATTTCAAAAAATAGGCTATCTGAAAACTGTTTGCCTACCCGCACTCTACTCCTTGTGCCATATAAACACATTCAAAATAATAATAATAATAATAATAATAATAATAATAATAATAATAATAATAATAATAATAATAATAATCAACATCGTATCTTTTTCACATTTATAATATAATACTAAGATTCCCAGATAATTAGATTAATTTATTTTTATAACAATTTTGTTAATATAATCATGTTTTGCTTGTTATGGAATCATACCTCGATGAATATCATTTTAGATTTGTCGTGGCTTTTATTTATGTTAGGTTAATAATGTATTTATTTGTTTACTGCTTCATTAATTTCAAGTCTAGTATGCTTATATTAACTCCGACGCTATAAGTTATACGATATTTTAACACGCAATTATTATACAGTAGATTTCATCAGATAATAGAAAATTAATTTCTGTGAATTAATTATTTCTGTATGATGTAAACCAGACATCACGTGTCATAACTACAAACAAATCATTCATGATTCTTCAGTGAAGAATTTCAGATAAAAATTTTAGATTACTAAAATTTGTGAGCATATTTTCTTGTTTTCGAAATTTCATTCTGTCAGATTAAAACAACTAAACCAGGAATAGCTGCATGAATTTGCAAAATTAAATTATTTAGTCTATTTTATTTTTGAACCCTGTTATAAATAAATATTTGTATGAAATTGAATTTAATTTAAAACGTCCAACAACATACTTAAAAATTTTAAAAGCTTGTGTCTTTATTTTCAGATTGAAAACTTAAATCTTCCACGACAGCGGGCCCATTGTCGACTTCCCGGCACTACGTAGGATGGTAGAAACTGAACTGGGCTTAAAGGATCATCCGAGTGAGTTAATATAATTTAGGATATCTACACAACAAATAATATATATATATATATATATATATATATATATATAAACATATTAGAATTAAATAGTTGATCTATGATTGCTAATAATTGTGACGCTAAACAAATTCTATGAGGATGTTACCATTTTACTATTTTAATGTATCTTAAAAGTATTTTGTTCTAGTCAATGTTAACTTTACAATAAGGTTCCCAAATAGCATTGTCATTTGTACGTATTACAGTCCTTTTCAAGATATATTTATAACATTAATTATAAAATTGAAATATAGTACAGAATAAAAAAATGGGAGAGAAAAATTTATTTGCAATTGCATTATTCAAAATTTGTACTGGGCAGATAAAAAGATCTGATTGTAGGGATGGGTGAAAAACTGCCTAGAATCAGGAAATTGTTTAACAATTAGACAGATTTTAATAACCAAATAATACTTTTGGAGCAGACAACTGACTCTAAAAGATAAGGTAGGCCCTAAAACATGACTATAAGTTTCGAAAATGAAATTTCTGCTATAAATACGAGTAGCTAGATATGCCTTTCTTCAGTACAAGATAAATGCATATGTTAGGAATAATACGAAGGATGAAAAATCAAAATACCCAACAATAGTTGAATGGAAAATTTAGAATGATGGAGGATTAACTCATTTAATTTTCTCCAAATGAACGATAAATATTGGGACTTCCTACGCTTCCATGGAAAGGATAGTTCTAATGGCGACGGAACGGGAATTTCGGCTCCTCAATCAATAATAGTGGTAATTGTTGTATAATTTTATTGCTTTTCATAAATGAGAACTCTTCATTCTTTGTTATACGATACTTCATTTGTTACATCGGTAAAAGTGCGATTTGTTTCTTCGTGAATTTAAACATACAGGCTAGTTTCCGAATCAATAAATCGAATCTTGTGGTCTTCCTCTGGAGATCCGTTCGTTCTATTATGGCTAGGTCCGTTATGTTTTTTTCTCCGGAAGAAAATTAAAAGCTTGATCTTAGGTTAAGTCATCAATGTTGATGAGATGTTTTGGACTTCAGAGAACTCTCCAAAATTTCCAGGAATATAAACTCATTTTGTACGGTAATTTTCAGCAGTAGTAGTAGAAAAATTAGGAGACATTAAATGTATCAAACAAACAACAACCAATGTATAAAAAGATATTATAAAATGCATCTATACTATATCCGAGCTAAGTTCCATCTGTACTGTAAACAAACTTGCATAAGGTATTACTTCTCCATCTCTGTCTATTGGGGGGGGGTACCATAGTAGTCTACTACTTTTACCTGCCTTATTAGTGAACTGTCTAAGAAAGTGTCAATGAGAGAAACAGTTTTCTTAGGCTACATCGTATTTTACGGGAAATAAACCTGAATACAAAGTAACATGCTACTAATAATTAGTAATTCCACTTCTCATTTATTTATGACAAAAAAAATTATATATCGACGGTAGGCAATGAAAACCTCGTAACTCCATCAGTCATCGAAAACCACATAACTCCAGTAGCCAGCACAGTAATTATGTAATTCATAACCTGTTGAGAACACTAACTTCAAATTTATTAATAACTTGACTTGTATTCTGTAGTAAAATATGTGGGAACTCTTGCTTATCAATTGTCATAATTATTTAAAACAATTATTTGTTTCTTCTGTAAAATTTACCAAAATGGAGTTACGAGATGGGGTCGGATTTTTAAACTGACCCAAATCTTCTGGCGGCACTATGACCCTGGGGTCGACTCAGCCTCTAACGGAAATGAGTAGTAGACGCTTGTTCTGGGGGTAAAGGCGGCCGTAACGCAGCCGGCTGAGAACCCGGCTGACATCAAGTGCCGATTGTCTAGAAAAGTGGGAGCCTTAACCTCCCACTACCCCAAGGGCCTCCCGAGGCCTGTAGTGGGATCACTTTACTTGAATATATATATATATATATATATATATTTGCTTATAGATAGAAGACAAACCATGACAGAAATTTCGAACCAGAACAATGTAATCTGTATACGAAATTCTATTTCAATAAAAATACACATTTTTGTGGACGTTTTATGTGAATACCGTACATTTTAAAATAATTGTTCATAATTTTTTCTAAATTTTTAATTAATTCAAAAACTCTTACTTATATAATATTAATGAAAGCACAAAGTGAATTAATTAAATTCTTAAATGTATTGCGTCGCGTTGTGATATTCACTCCACACGTGCTAGTTCGAAAGGGAATCCCTTATTTCTTATTAGGCTGATACAATTCACTGGACTTGAATACAGTATTCTTGTCAGTCAAGTCATTTTTCTTGATTACATCTGACTTCAATACAGTACCGATTCAGTTCCGTAAATATGGAATGGTAATTTGTATGGGTATATAGTGGATACGTCCCACTGTTCCAAAATAAAATAAAAATTATCAAATTAAAATCACTTTAATGAGAGATTTTGAACAATTTATATGAACTATTATTGTCAGACTTAGGCAAGGGCTTAAAGAACTTAATAAATATATATATATATATATATATATATATATATATATATATATATATATATATTCCCCTGTTTTGCCGCTTTTAAAAGGCCTTTCAATTCAGATTGATTTTCAGTTTGAATTCAGCGATAGAATTTCTTATTTTGTCTTTGTATTTTTTGCTGAATCGTACAGTTGAGTCATTAACATTGAAACAGCGTGATATGGATACAAATGACTCGTAAACGATAAAGCACTACTTTTTTCCGCTTCGGAACTTTTTTATTTCCTTTTACCCGACAATGGGGAACAAAGCAGAAGATACACGTGTTATTCTTTCAAAATGATTGCATCGCATGACAAGTTGAAAGAATAGAACACCGATCGTGGGAGGGTATTTATCAACGGACTTTAGTTTAGTGATAATAAGGTTTGTTTTACTTTGATATTTATTTGTACATTTGGTTTGAATCATTTCCACCTTGGCACGTGCCTGCAGTAAAAAAATGTTTCCCATGCGTTAATAAAAGTTACCTAATCCTTCTAATATACCGACTGGATCCGCGAGTAAAGACATTTTTAGCCACGAATACAGAAACTGTGTCGCAATTTTTTAACCCGCGAATAATGAAAACGTGAATACGCTACCGTGAATAAGGAGCTTTTACTGTAATACTTACTTACTTACTTACTTAATTACTTACTTACTTACTTACTCACTTACTCACTGGCACTATCGAACCCGTAGGTTCATGGCCGTACGGACATAAGCTCTCCATACATCCCTATCCTGAGCTAATACTTTCCAATCATTCCCTGTATAATCTACTTCCCTCAAATCATAGTTAATGTTATTCTCCCATCTCCTTCTTGGTCTACCAACTGGGCGTTTTCCCTCTGGCTTTCCTACAAGAAGCTTCCATGCAAGTCTTTCATTCCCCATACGTGCAACATGTCCTGTCCGTCGCAGTCTACGAGACTTAACTTTTCTTATTATATCTGGCTTCCTATAAAGACCATGTAGTTCATTTGTAGTCTTCTCCATCCACCTGTTTGTTCATCTCTCTTTGGTCCAAAAATTTTCCTAAGTACTTTATTCTCAAATACTTGTAATCTCCTTTCATCCCTTAAAGTAAGAGTCCATGTTTCGCATCCATATAATATAACTGGTAGAATAATAGTTTTATATATTTTCAGTTTAACGTTTTTTGAAAGGAGTTTTACTGTAATGCCGAAAATAATTCATTCTCGTTTGCAGAAATGCATTGCTGAATTTAGTGAAATTCCTATAAGAATGGAAATACTCTTTTCTATCAGAAATGTGGGAAATTTCATATTATGCGTGAAAATGCTAAAATTTTGGATGGGCAAGTAGGCGTTGGTGAAATTGAAAATCTGTGTGACACTGACCTTTGATGAAATGCGTCATATTAACCTCATGTAATGTTGAACGGTCCTTCTCCCGGTATCGTGCACTTGTGCATATATTGGACTGCACAACCGAAGTCTAAATCATAACTCCAGTTTTCCTATTTTTTTTATGTTTCCATAGCAACCATAAAAACTTAAAATTTACGGCTTTAATTAAAAAAAACAAATGTCTGAAACATGATCATGGTTTCATAACAATTTCTGTGGATTTTCAGTAATTTTTATAGTTCTTATGGAAATAAAAAGTTGGAAAACTGGTGTCGTGGTTTAGTCTTCGATTGTGCAATTCAATCAATGAATCGAGACGAACGACAGGTTTTTAATGGAAAACTTAGAGAAAATGTCCATTGTTCACTGCAATAGCAAGTTTTTTAAAACTCCTTGTTTCAACGTGATTTGTTTTTTATAATCAATATTCATTTTTATTATTTAAACAAAACATTTTTCACTTTTTATACTTATTTTCCATTCTTTACTATATACGAAATAAAATATTTTCTAGTTTTCAGTACATAGAAATCCGTTCCCTAATGATTACGAGTATAATGGTCAGAATATATTCAGAGCCTGTTTTTGGGCCTTAAAGTTTCCTTGGCATTTGTCTTATAAGCGAGAAAAAATACGAAAAAAATCATCCAGAAAACTTGTACCCGACGGGGATCGAACCGGGCCCGCAGATCACAACTGTGGACTTACAGATAAATGATGTTTTTAAATACACAACAAAATAACACACTTCAAAAACACAAACAAAGAAATTATATTCTTAGACCAACAGCTGGATATTTAAAAATATAGGCCTATATAAAAAACAAAATTCTGAAATACGATAAGAGTTAAAACACTTAACACATATAAGGAAAACTGGCGACAATATAGGCTATAGATCGAATGACAGTTAATGAGATTCCCAAAATAGCTTTACAGTACTAGCCGAAAGGTTGAAGAACACAGGAAAGGCCAAGAAAAAGATTGTCAGATTTATTCAGAGCCGGAATGGACCAAAAATCCGAACCATAAAGTATAATAAGAAGAATAACAACAATTTAAACATGGAGTTATCAGTAGTGACTAATAGGAAATTCAATAAATGTCTGGCCAATCAATAATCTTAAACAGTTAGCACAATGATGTTAGAAGTGACACATTAGGCCTAAAAATAATTACAGACATTATATTAATTTGTGATTAGCAAAAAAATGTAAATTGTGTTCTTAGAACAAAACCCACAGCAATTATAAATTATTTTTGAATATGCTGCAATTTCACCATCACAACTGCTTTTCTATTTCGCTCTATATAGATGGAATACAAAATAAATTGACGAAAATAAAATGTATTTATTTACTTATTTAATGAGTAAATAAGATGCATAAATGGATAATATATAAATAAAATAAAAAAACTGTGAAATTAATACTTCGCCCATATTACCGCCTACGTCTGACATAGAATGCATTCGTCGCGGCATGGAGTTCACGAGATTCCGGAAAAGTTCTTGATCCAATGCAACCTTCTCCCATGCATCAACAACTCTCTTCCACAAATCGTCCTGGCTACAGTATGGTCCAGCCCATTTTGAGCGTAAAGTTACTTTCACTCTCGCTCACACGTATTCTATCTGGTTCATAACAAGTGACATCGGAGGGTGATCCAAGAGATGGATATCACGTCTTCCCCGAAGCAGTCTTTTAACTCGAAGAGCATCATGGACCGGATAGTTATCCGGAACACAAGCATTCCTTCAGGATAACGCTCCCAAGCGGAAGGAAGCAATAACTAACTAACTCACTGGCACTATCGAACCCGTAGGTTCATTGCCGCGCGGACATAAGCTCTCCATACATCACTATCCTGAGCTAAAGTTTTCCAATCATTCCCTGTGTAATCGACTTCCCTCAAATCATGGTTAATGTTATTCTCCCACCTCATTCTTGGTCTACCAACTGGGCGTTTTCCCTACAAGAAGCTTCCATGCACGTCTTTCATTTCCCATTCGTACATGGGGACTGAAATATTAATCGATATTTTTCTTGTTCTTTTATTTGTAGCATCTATAATATTCTTGATTATTACCACATGTCCTGCCCATCGCAGTCTATGATACTTAACTGTTATTATAACTGGCTTCCTATAAAGACCATGTAGTTCACTGTTATATAGTCATCTCCATTAACCTGTCTGTTCATCTCTCTTTAATCCAAAAATGTCCTAAGAACTTTATTCTTAAATACTCGTATTCTCCTTTCCTCCCTTAAAGTAAGAGTACATGTTTCGCATCCATATAATATAACTGGAAGAATAACAGTTTTATATATTTTCAATTTAACTTTTTTTTTAAGGAATTGGGACAAGAATCCTTGTATTGCATTTCCAGAATTGAGCCTATGTTTAATTTCTTTGTGCATCTCATTCCTATTTGTGATTATTGTTCCTAGGTATTTGAATCCAGCCACTTCTTCAAAATTTCCCTAAGTTGTCATTAGTTGTCCGTTTCTATTATAATTATAATGCATTTCTATGTGTGACCATATATCTAGTTTTATTGATATTTATTTACAATCCCACGAAGTAACTAAATAATTCTCCAAAATACGGAGATAGGCGGCCGTGTTGAACCTCCCACGGATACGTTCTAGAACTCTTGCCCTATAGAATTATATCCATCCCCAACATGATACACTTATGCGATTCGACCTCGCAACCGATTACACATAAAGAGCATCTTATCGGTAGCCTTCCAAGTGATATATACGAACAGGACCGTTGTTCGTACACGAGACATTTACTTCGTTGGAAAAAATTAGATTGCTCTAATCGAAGTTCTCTCCAGTAGAAGCGAAGACCAGATGATTCACGATTTGCTTATCAACCTACCTAACCTTCCAGGCAGCTCGACGGGACATTATACCATGACTACTGAGGAGTCTGCTATCGGTTGCTGGACTGATTTATTATTAATTCAGGAGAAGTTAGAAATAGGTGACGTCTAACTTCCCTAATTAAACTCGCGTCCTCTTTCCGGGAAAATATTCGTCGCCTTCCAGGAATTACATTGTATTTGCACATATTTGTCTTACTTACTCACTGGCACTATCGAACCCGTAGGTTCATGGCCGCACGGACATACGCTCTTCATACATCCCTATCCTGAGCTAATGCTTTCCAATCATTCCCAGTATAATCTACTTCCCTCAAATCATAGTTAATGTTATTTTCCCACCTCATTCTTGGTCTACCAACTGGGCGTCTTCCCTCTGGCTTTCCTACAAGAAGCTTCCATGCAAGTCTTTCATTCCCCGCACGTGCAACATGTCCTGCCCATCGCAGTCTACGAGACTTAACTGTTCTTATTATATCTGGCTTCCTATAAAGACCATGTAGTTCATTGTTATGTAGTCTTCCCCATTCACCTGTCTCTTCATCTCTCTTTGGTCCAAAAATTTTCCTAAGTACTTTATTCTCAAATACTTTTAATCTCCTTTCCGCCCTTAAAGTAAGAGTCCATGTTTCGCATCCATATAATATAACTGGTAGAATAATAGTTTTATATATTTTCAGTTTAACGTTTTTTGAAAGGAGTTGGGACATCAAGAGTCTCTGCAATGCATAATAGCACGCATTTCCAGAATTGAGCCTATATTTAATTTCTTTGTGCATCTCATTCCTATTTGTGATTATTGTTCCTAGGTATTTGAATTCAGCCACTTCCTCAAAATTTCCCTCATTTGTCATTAGCTGTCCAGTTCCATTATATAATGAATTTCTACGTGTGACCATATATTTAGTTTTATTGATATTTACTTCCAATCCTAATTTCTTAGTGTTACTCAACAGTGTGTGCGTATTGTCCTTTAGTATCTCCTCGCTATCGGCCAACAATACTACATCATCAGCATAAACTAACAGCTTATTAATACCATTGAGTTGTAAGCCTTCCCCATTCTCCAAAGATTTAATGGCATGCTCTAGTACAAAATTAAATAGTAGAGGAGATAGTGCATCTCCTTGCTTCAACCCATTCTGGATTTCAAAAGTGTCCGAAAACTGTTTGCCTACACGCACCCTACTCTTTGTGCCATTTAGACACATTCGTATAAGTCTAACTAACTTTTTAGGAATTCCGAACTCCAGCAGGATACTATATAGGCTAACTTCTCCCTCTTAATTGAATCATATGCTTGTTTGAAGTCTACATATAGTTGATGTACAGTACCATTATATTCTCATTTCTTTTCTAAAATCTGTCTTATACTAAAAATCTGATCTGTTGTAGACCTGTTTCTTCAAATGCACATTGATGATCTCCTAGAATGTCATCAATATAGGGAGTAAGTCTGCTTACTAATATATTTGTTAGAATTTTGTACGAAGTTGAAAGTAATGAGATGCCCCTGTAGTTGTTGCAGTCAGTTTTATCTCCTTTCTTATAAATTGGTACGATAATTGATTCCTTCCATTCGTCTGGAAGAGCTTCTTTTTCCCAAATCATACTAAGCAACCAGCGTATCTTGTCCATCAGTTTTTCTCCCCCTGATTTTATCAGTTCTGCTGGGATCTCGTCTGAACCTGATGCTTTATACATCTTCAATTTCTCAATCGCCATTTCAACCTCTAATGCACTTGGCTCTGCGACTAGCATTTCTGCTTGTCTGTAACTTATCCTCCTCAATGTCCTGTTCTGTATGTACATTTAATAGCTGATTAAAGTAACCTTTCCATCTATTTAATATACTCTTAGAATCTGCGATCATATCCCCATTTTCATTCCGAATTATGTTTGTTCTAGCCTGAAACCCCTTCTTCTCTATACTAATTCCCTGGTATAATTCTCTAATGTTCCTATTTTTTGCATTCATTTCAAGATCATTAATCTTCTCTCTCAAATATTCCCTCTTTTACTCTTTAGTAACTTGGTGGTTTCCCGCCTAACACTACCCAATTGCTCTAAATTTACCTCATTTGTCTCGTGTAACCATTTAATTTTTGCTAGCTTTCTTTTCTTTACAATATCGGCACATTCCTCATCAAACCATTTCTTATTTTGCCTCTTTTTTAAACAACCTATGCTTTCTGATGCTGACAATTTAATAGTATCTCTTATTGCCTCCCATTCTTTATTTATATCAGTTTCTTCTTCGTTTGCCACATTGTCATCTGAAGATTCAAGTACTTCAAATCTATTAGCAATTTTGATTTGGTATTCTTGCCGCATTTCATCATTTTTCAAGTTTTTTAATTCAAATTTTACAGAATCATCTTTAGCGTTTGTTCCTCTCATAAGCGATAGCCGTTGTCTGATTTTCACTCTGACCAGATGATGATCCGAATTGCAGTCTGTCCCTCTAACTGATCTAACATCGATGATGCTACTGTGCCAGCGTTTATCCACTAATACATGATCTATCTGGTTCCGAGTTTCTCCATCTGGGGACGTCCAGGTGTATTTATGCATATCCTTATGCTGAAATGTTGTACTCTTAACAATGAGATTCTTTGATGTGGCAAATGTGACTAATGTAACCCCGTTGTCGTTACTATCTTCATGGAGACTGAATTTGCCTATTGTTGGTTTGAATATATCTTCCCGGCCCCACTTTTGCATTGAAATCTCCTAAGATAATTTTCATATGATATCGTGAAAGGCTATCAAATAAGCACTCTAATTCTTCATAGAACTCATCCTTGATCTTGTCATCTTTATCTTCTGTGGGGGCATGTACATTTACAATTATAAAATCATGTTGTTTACCCTTTAGAATTATGTATGATACCCTATCACTAACAAACTTAATATCTCGGATAGCGGATAGGATCCTCCTTCTGACTAAAAATCCCGTTCCAAATGCAGGTCTTTCTGCACCCCCATAGTATAATGCAAAGCTTCCAGATTCCTGACTACCTTCTCCTGGCCACCTAACTTCCTGTAAAGCGACTATATCCAAGGGTGATTTATCTAATTCCCGCGTTAATATCTCTAGTGCCCCGCTATTGTATAAAGTCCTAACATTCCATGTTCCTAGGAACATGTCCCTGTGTTTGAGCCTTTGGCATGGGTTCCCTGAAGTAGTCCCCGCCCGGAGATCCGAATGGGGGACTATTTGACCTCCGGAAAATTTTACCCCAGTTGAACGCATGTCCGCATTTCTTGACGGTTGTATTTTTACGGTGAAAGATCGTCACTCTTTCGCCCAAGATACTTTTTTCGTCTGGCTTATCACCTTCGACCAGTCCGGCATGGGTAATCCTATCGGCAGCAATGCTACCGCCGGCATAGCTCTCAGGATCATTTAAGCACGCAAGCCACTCCACCACGACAAGGTAAAGATACCATGGAGGGGCACATATTTGTCGCCTTTGTAAATTGTTACAGAATTAATACAAATCATTCTATATAATTAATTGATGAATACGTTATAAGTATTAATTTTTAATACATTATAAACTGACTGTTGGTACATAATTAGTGTATGAATACAGTAATGGGTATTAGTTTTTTATTTCAGGATTATTAATTTCAATTCAGATTCTTACTTATTCTTAAGTGTGTGAAGAGTGAAGGTGAAGTCTTTGAATATTATAAAGCAGGGATCGTAAAACCTTAACACTGCCGCTCAAAAAGATGGAGCAGACTCTTGATCGTTAAAATACACGAGTTTTGGCGCGCGATTCACAAGAGTACGAATTGTATTATTACTGTATACAACACTACACCGTAATGTTAAGGTGTTTTCCTAGTGAAATGTAATAATTTAATGACGCAACAACAGCGTAAAATTTAACTCAATACTAAAGTGCTTCCTTTGTATACACGAGTTATAAGGGTCACTGTTGATATATTTTTTTATCTTTCCTATTTGCATTTATTTTTCCTTTTTGAAGATAAAACATTGTTGGTTACTTGGAATTGTTTATTACCTTACATCTGAGAGCTGTTAGAGACTGGACTTAGCCAATGTAAAAATAGTAGCAATCGAACAATTGAAATATGCATGTTACACTTGTATAGAACGCTGAACAGAAGGTGCTGCTAAATATTCAGCATACTCGGCATGCATCCATCACCGGGCAGAAAGTGGCCATTCACTATTTTGCAAAAGGAAATAGACCAAAATATGAACACAATACTGCACTGCAATAAGCAACAGAATAAACTGAAATAGAAACAAAATATTTTTTCTCAATTTTAGGTAAATGCTGAAAATATTGTCCCTCCTCATCTATGCATTTCTGACATCATTTAATAAATTCTAGGAACACTTCCTGGAGCACTGCTTGTGATATTGCATAGATTTCTCGTGTAATTTCAAACTTTAATTCATTTAGAGAGTGTGGATTATTACGATAAGCTTTCGTCTCAATGTCCTCCGTAAATAAAAGTCACATACATTCAAATCTGGGGAACATGATGGTCATAATCTGCAATTAATTATTCTATTGTCACCAAATGTTTAAATTCCTAGATTTGAGTGTGTATGAATTTTATTTATGGAGAACATTGAAACAAAAAGTTTATCATAAGTAATGCCACGAGTGATTTCCAAATTATCGATAAATTCACGACTCACGAAGTGAGGAGTGAATTTATCTAGAGAATTTGGAAATCAAGAGTGGCATTTGTTAGGACTATTTAACGAATAAAATTAAGCTGTTTACTCACAAATCATTATTTAACTGTAGTTATTTTAAAATATTTATATATCTAATGTAAACGGCGATGTTTGAAAACAAATGAGAAACGATAGGTACGCTTCATCTGCTTCTTTTGTTTATCACTGCAACTAGATCATACTATTTCAGAATATTCAAAAGAAGGAGCTTTCTTTAATTTGGTAATTATAACACTGATAAATATTTCGTGAAACACGACTCTGATTGGTTGTAAAACATAAATCATTGAAACGTGATTGGTCATTGACTCCCATTTGGGGCATGAGTTAAATAATCACAATAATCCACATACTTTGGGTGAATTAAAGACTGCAATTACACAAGATATCCATGGAATATCATATACAGTGCTCCAGAAGTGTACCTGAACGTTAGAAATGTGTAGATCACATGGGACAACATTTCCAACATCTACCTTCAAAACTAGGTAAATTATTATAATTCTATTTCAGTTTATTCAGTTATTTATTTCACTGAAATATTGTGTTCATATTTTGATCTATTTCTTCCACAGAACCCTTCAATGAGTCTTAGTGAACGGCCACTTCCTGCCCACTGACAGGTGTATGTCGAATAAGTTGAATGTTTAGTAATGTCTTCTTTATATATTATAAGGAAGCTAAAAGGAAAAATGATTATAATATCAAATCTCGCTAGATAACAATCAATTGATGATAATGATAACAAAAATTAATATACTAAAAAAAAAAAGAATCAATAATCTAATATGTTAATGTATTAATGAAAATAAATATGAAATTTAAAAAATTACTTAATTATACCACAATATGTCATACACATTGTTAAAACATTAAAAAGAAAGAAAGCACTTTTTATATAAAAATACAAATAAAGCTATACTGATGATGATGCATTTTATAATGATAATTAATCATTATTATTTTCTATTTCTTACAGTCAGTGATGTGAAAGGCAACTCCAATATAATTGAACTCAAAGGTATGTATCAAAATTAACTTATAGAATTAAACCAGAATGTAGTCTCATGCCGTATCCAAGTGGTCTAAAGCAGCATGTCTTGGCACAGAACTAAGGGACATGCTCTGGTTTGAGTCCTCAAGGGGAACAATTTTTTCTCATGGAATTTTGATTAATGTGGGACCGTTCCCTCCCAGCATCATGAGGAATTTGGGTAGCTACAATAAGTAGTAGTTCCAAATTGAAAAAATCAGCTATAACAGCTGCGGAGTCCACTTGCTGACTACATGTCATCCACCTCTCCAAATGCTAGATGTGGAGTGAGCCTAGCACATGGCTGGGTTTCTAGACCTGTCACACCATTAAAAAAATTGGAATACACACTACAATACAATGAAAATTATGATAATTCAGAGTGTATAATTTTTCTCTTCAAATATTATGATAATTGTTCCAGAAATCCAATTTTGATGAAAATATTTTCCATAGGTTTAAAGTTACACTTTTAAATCTGAAAGGAAACTACTACTGAAAGTTTTAAATAATCATACTTTCTTTCTTAGTCATATAATAATTTACATTTTAAAACATTCAGTCTACAAATAGGCACTTGAGGAGTACAAATTATGAAAATCATTTTTATACAGTTAACATGCAAAATATAGCTTATTTGAATATTTTTAGGGATCAAAAGCTTGTTTATTTCACATTACAAAAAATATATATTTTTACACATTATCCAATTTATTATTAAAATGTTTCTTTCTTCACCCTAATCCAGTCTTCTAACAATATGATATCAGGTGAGGTATGAAACATTTTAAGTTAATCTTAATTTAAACCTCATAGTGATTTTTTCCTATAAAAGTTCAACCCAATTTATTGTTATAGTTATTTTGTAATTTTTTACTGTGTCCATTATTGTGGTGGTTTCTGGCTTAACTAACTGGGGGTTCACTAGAGTATTCTTAAAATTGTCTTTAAATTAACTTAATACAATATAGAATCCAAGCAAGTAGACTCAAACTGTTTTGTTTGAGTCTCGTATTTGGTAGATCCTGAGTTCAAACCTCAGTGCTGATCAACCTCACAAAGATTTTCTCCTAATTTCCTTTATCACCAAGACATATTCTGGGTTGAAATTTCACTATTAGGACCCTTTTCATCATATTCAACATTTCATAATACCTTACAAATAAATAAAAGGTAAATAGATCCTGTGTGACCTCAGATGTTAAGAGCATCTATAAATAATAAAAAAGTAGGAAGCACAAATTGTCTAGAAATCACCCTAAGTTAATACCATTAGAATAATAAACATACTTCTCTTGCCATAGCACTTATTTCTGACTAAACTCATTAGTTTCTGCCAAGAATTTGTGAATCGCTGGTTGATCCACCAGCAAAGAAAGACATGAAAATAAGCTGTTTTCCTATTGTTCCTTGCAGCTCTTTCAAGCCTACAAACTGATTTCAGGGGGTTCATACAAAGAAAATGAACCTCTTTGCTTCTAAATTGTGCCTATTTGAGATTTCTATGGCAGAAATAAATAGCTGGTCCAAACTATCTGCATATTTAAGGAACTTGCCAAATAAAATACAAATACACTGTTTCTCATTATAATTTTTTCACTATGTTTAATGAAATAATTTTTCTTGGGAGTTTAGCGAACCATTGAACACTTAGGATGTGCCACCACTAGTCCATTGCTTTCTGAAAATGTTTGTTAAAATATGTTTGTGAAAATTTTTGTTAATTGTTAAAATGTTTTGTTAATTCAGTCATCTATTTATAGAAAAAAAAATTGATTAGATGAAGAAATACCTCTCCATAAAACATCAAAAATATGTTCGTAATACAGAATTCCAAAGCATTTTTTTATAAATATCTAGAATAGAAAATATCAATGTAAAAAAATTATTCTGTAACTGTTAAAATACCAAAGCAAATTTATACAGATTGTTCAAATTTCCTTGAATAAAAAAATATATATGTAGGATTAGAGCCATATTTGATAATTTGCAATATAATAACATATATAAATATTGTATTTAACACATATTTATAGATATAATAATGTGACATATAGATAATTTTATTGAATATTTCATTATTTTTTGTCAGCAGTTACTTTGGGTGATACAGCTAAAGTAGGTGATGCAGAGAAAGGAAACAACTTTGAAAAAGTTGGCTTTGAGAAAGCAATAGAGCTTGCTGGTAAAGTTGTATCATTAATTACTAACATTTTGATTCTATTTGTATTGATTACACATAAAAATTCTTTTAGATCTTGGTTTAAATAATATTTATTACATGGTCTGCCACACTAGCTCAGGTGGTAGCAACTTTGCCTCTTGATAGTGGGTCCAGATTCAATTCCCAACAAGGTTGGAAATTTCAATTGTAAACTTTTCAGTCTCAGGGCTAAGAATGGTGATAGTGTACAATTTTTAATCACTACATTGTGCATCAGATTCTTGGTTTAAATTGCAAATCCCTCTGCAGTACATATGTTGAGAAGTAATTAGTCTATCCTAGCAGTCTCCTTGGTGCACATTCAGTGGGAGTATGCGATGTGCTGCCACTGGGTTTCACTTCCCCCTTCTCTCCATTATCATCCTTCACTCAATACACTTACATTACATAAACACTTAAATATACTCTCACCGTACACATTCAATTCTTAAACTATTCAAGTATACATCACCAAAGTAAGCAGTCTGCTGAAGTGGTGCATAAATTTAAAAAATTGTAGTTTAAAAAAACTAAAACAGCATGCTTTATTAGAAAATCGAACTAAAAAATGAAAAATAATTTTAATTTCCAACACGCTTGGGATAAAATTAAAGTGGTCAACAAAAAAATCATCTCCAACACATCTAGAATAAAACTAGAGTTATCTACATAAAAAAATAATTTTACCATCAAAAGCGTGGGGTGCTCTATATCAATTAATATATTTGATAATAAATAGATATTGGTAGAAGTAAAGTTTCTAAGAAGAAAAAGTAAAAACCATAAAAAGCACTCCACGTTTTTGATGGTAATTTTTTTTTGTAGATAACTCTAGTTTTATTCTAGATGTGTTGGAGACGATTTTTTTTTTGTTGACCACTTTAATTTTATCCCAAGCGTGTTGGAAATTAAAATTATTTTTCATTTTTTAGTTCGGTTTTCTAATAAAGCATGTTGTTTTAGTTTTTTTAAACTATTACTTATTTTTTATTTTTTAGATTGGTTTTCTAATAATGCGTGTTGTTTTAGTTTTTTAAACTATTATTTATTTTTTAATTTTTAGTTTAATTGATTGTCATAAACTGGAATCCCATGAAAATTTAATTGCTTAATACTCTTCTAAAAAAAATCCTCCCGGCCGGATTTGAACCAGCGATCTATGGATTACTGAAATTATATACCACTACAGTCCACCACTCTACCAACTGAGCTCTTATAATGATTGACTAAAAAGTCAATAAGTCTGCAACCTATTATACTGGTTTTTATTTTTTTTTATTTTCTGATGATTCTGGCCAGGATTTTAGAAAAAAATTATGAAATTATTGTATTGTCATTGGTCCTTTACAAGTACCGTATACAAAGTTTCAAGTCAATCCAATGTTTTTAAGTGGGTGAAAATCGTGTTAAAATATTCCGTTACATAGATACAGGTCAAGCTAATATAAAGCGTGTAAAATAGGCAACATTAATGTCATTAATCCATCTAGTTTGAAACAGCACAAATAAAAGTTTGTCATGTAGAAAATGTGTAAATTAAGCAGATTTCTCATCAAGTTGAACCTATGGTTTGATTTTGCTAATTTAAAGAATACATATTTATTTTGTTAATTAAACATTTTGTATACTAACTAACTAACTAACTCACTGGCATTATCGGACCCATAGGTTCATGGTCGCATGGACATTAGTTCTCCATACATCCCTATCTCGAGCTACTGTTTTCCAATCATTCCCTGTATGATCTATTTCCCTCAAAGCATGGTTAATATTATTCCCCCACCTCATTCTTTTTCCCTCTGGTTTTCCTACAAGAAGCTTCCATGTAAGTATTTCATTAATTTCTTTGTGCATCTTATTCCTATTTGTGATTATTGTTCCTAGGTATTTGAATTCAGCCACTTCCTTAAAATTTCCCTCATTTGTCATTAGGTGTGCACTTCCATCATTTAATATATTTCTATGTGTGACCATATATTTAGTTTTATTGATAGGAAATAAAATTAAGGTACAAGAACAATTTTTAAATTATAGGTTCCAGATAAATATCCACTTTTAATGATCAAAATTTCCTGGTTTATGGATATGTCTTTCTTTTTATAACTTAATTGTTTATAGCAAGTTTTATTGTGGGAAAAATAAAATAGCAGCCACTTGAACATTTTTTACTTCAGTTTTATTTTGAGATGTGTCGGCATTTTTGGACATATGGTATCACATCTGGGGCACACCGTAGCGTAGTGGTTAAGGCACTGAGCTACAAGCCGGAGAGTCGAGGGTTCAAATCCCGTTGGGGTCAGGATTTTTAAACTGACCCAAACCCTCTGGCGGCACTATGGCCCTGGGGTCGACTAAGCCTCTAACGGAAATGAGTACCAGACGCTTGTTCTGGGGGTAAAGGCGGCCGTCACGCAGGGCTGACAACCCGGCTGACATAAAGTGCTGATTGTCTAGAAAAAGTGGGAGCCCTAACCTCCTACTACCCCAAGGACCTCCGGGTCTGTTGTGGGATCACTTTACTTTACTTACTTTACTTATGGTATCACATCTATGATATTTGGATTATATCCATCCATCCATAGTAATTCTGCCAGAAGGCAGGTCCTTCACTGCAATCATAGCATTTTCATGCTATGCTTACAGCTTTACTAGGAAATTGTAGATGTGGTAGCTTCCCGTTGTTTTCCACACCAGTGAAGAGTGATGATGATGATGGTAATGATAAGGATGATGATGATGGCCATATGATTTCGGGGACCGTTTTGGGCCATGTTTTCCTGACATTTGTCTTATAGGTGAGGAAAAACCCCGATAAAAACCTCACTCAGAAAAACTGCCCCGACCGGGGATCGAACCCGGGCCCGCTGCGTGACAAGGCAGCACGCTACCTCAAGACCACAGCGGTGGACTGGATTATATCAACATACTATATAGGCTGTGTATTCATTGTGTAGTCATTTTATTGTTGTACTAATATTTCTTGTGTAAATTCATTGAATAATAATTTTATGTTAAATGCAAAAAGATGATCAAGGAATAAGTGGATCATGGTAATAAAATTGCAACCCATATTTGCCTTGATATCTGAGATAAACATGGAAAAACCCTCGCACAGAATGATTGGCTCAAATGTTTGATTTTGGGATCTAGAGAGGACAATTTCTTCATTAAACTCATTTTCTGTTTCACATTCATGTTTTGTTTTTTTCTTCATCTTTTTTTTCAGTATATAAAATTGTTTTCACCAAAACAATCTCATCTTCATCTTCTTTTTAATACTTTTCATAAAATGCTTCAAATGATACCATCTGAAGCAACTTGTCTGGTGCTATTATATTGAAAATGTTTTGACTAAAATTTCAGCTTTCAGTTAACACCAATTCCAAATGATCCGATTTTGCTCATTAACCAACTTAATCTTAATTTTCTTATTCAAAATTTACATGTTGAGTTTCTTTGCAGAAAAATAAATGACTATTGCTAGAGATTTTTTAAATATTGGCTTTCAGGTAAATCCTCACTCCTAATGTTGGATTTTGCTGATTTTTGGAGGAAATCTTTCTTGTTTTATTTCAATGCTTATAGCCTATCAAGTTTTGATGTGAAAAATTGGAAATTGGGCAGTTAGTAATAATTTTTTAAATTTTTATTTCAGGTTAACCCCCGTTCCTAATGGTCTCAATTTACTGGTTAACGAAATTGATTGATACATATGTGTAATTTTTTTCATGATTATTTCTGGTGTCTAGTAAATAGGATCAATAAAGATTTCTAAAAAATGTTAAAATCTTTTCATGTGTATATCTTCAATTGTTAAATTCTTTCAGAATTCAGTAAAGTGCAATGGTGTCATTGGAAAACACTAACACATGCATATAATATTACTTTATTGAATAATCTGAAATTAAGATACCTATTATAATGTGAATTTCTATCTACTTAATCAAATAATGTTTTTACTTACTTATAGTAACAACCAGATGAGTAAGTCACGATCCAAGCACATTTTCAGAGTTACCATAAGATCTTTGATGTCTTCTCTTCCATCAAACAAAAATGGAATTGTAAACAGTACCACAACTATAAAAGAGAAATTTTAGGTTTTCACTATGAATATATTTTTTTGTCCCCAAGATTTTTTTTAATATGCCTATATAATTAAAATGTCCATTACACAAGAACTGCATAAAGAAAGTAAATTCCTCAACAATTTGAATTTATGGTCCAATTTTGCTGGTTTGCAGAATATATATATAATTAGTTGAAATGGATAAACTCAATTTCTATTGCCAACTTATTTAAAAGTGTCAGACTGTAGTGAAAACAAAGACTTTTTTTTTTAATTTAGTGTTTGAGGTAAACCTTCATTTCTAATGATTGGATTTTGCTATTTTTTTTTGGAAAATGCTTTTTTTTTTCATTTTATTCTAATAGCATATACTGAGTTAATTGCAAAATGCCTAATGGTCTGATTTTGTTGCTTGATAAATTTGACCTTACTTTTTTTTTAATTGATTCCTATAAGTTTTATTTTGATAAAACAAAAATTGTGGCCACTAGAGCATTAACAGGTATATATATGTTTTTACGTTATATATTATTTTAAATTAATACTTTCCAGAATTGGACAGAAATTAGTGCTCAGACTGGGATTCGAATCCCCTAGATCTCTGGCCCTGCACATCAGAATGATACCGATTACACCATCTGAACTCCAATATGAACGTCAACAATTCTTTCCATTTATAAAATTCTCTTTATATATATATATATATATATACATACACAAATTTTGGTCATGGTGATTTTCATGTCTGCTAGATTGGATTGGTGAAGATTTGTAATTTTTTTTTTCAGAAATCTTTTCATGAGATCTTCATTCCTTTGGAATTCACTAATAAAGAATTGTGTATGTAAATGAGTAATACATTTAGGGTGCTAGGATCCAAATAATAAACCATTATATCAGAATTATGATCCAATAAACTGTCTATCCATCCATCCATCCATCCATCCATTCATCCATCCATCCACAGTAATTCTGTCTGAAGGCAGGTCTTTTACTGCAATCATAGCATTTTCATGCTATGCTTTGCAGCTTTACTAGGGAATTATAGGTGTGGTAGCTTCCTGTTGGTTTCCACACCTGTAAAGGATGATGATGATTATGATCAAGATGATGATGGCTGGATGATTTTCGGGGAGCGTTGAGCACTAAGCTTCCTGACATTTGTCTTGCAGGTGAGGAAAAATCCCGAAAAAACCTCCTGTCCTGACTGTGAATCGAACCCAGGCCCGCTGCATGACAAGGCAACACGCTACCTCGAGACAACAGCGGTGGACCCAATAAACTATATAATTTTATATTTACCATGTACATTTATTGTACATCATTCAATAAATTCCAAAATAAATAAATATTTCACTGTAATAGTATAGCCTATAAAGAGACTACTTTTTTTGCTCTCCACCTTAATGAAACTAACTAAAGTAATCTCTCATTTTATGAATGCCTTATTTGTTAATTTCACAGAACTTTTAACACGGGATTCCTATATGCTACTGTTAAATGAATAGTAAATAGGTCTATTGAAACTAAGTTAACATAACCTAACCTTACACGTTTGTGGATGATAATTCAAATAATAGTCAGTATTGAACCGTTACAGGAAATATCACTATAAGGTTTAATTTAATTTTTTTTTTTCATCTCACCTCATACTGACAGGATATGAGGTGAAGTGTAAAGAATTTTATTTTAAATTTTAAATAGTATTTTGGGTTATGTTGAATTACAGTTTCCATGCCGAAATACAGCAATAAGTTCTACTTTTCAATAGAGTTAGAGGTTACATTAATTAGTTTTTAATTAACTTCATTAAGATTTTAAAGTTACAAAAAAAAATATTCATTATAATCTGTAAAAAAAACTGTCCCTTTCCACACAGTTATTTTGTTATATTTTCAGGTTAATTATTTTATTTCAATTATAGGGTTATCATATTGGTTCACTTCATACTAAATTAATTAATTTATGGTTAGTCATTATTATTAACTTATACTTATTGCATGTTAAACAAATAGTTTATCTCTCTTTTTTTATCTAATAGTTTATTAGGATAAATATAATATATAAAAGTTAATAGTAAAGTCTAACCTAGGTAGGCCATACTTTTCAAATGGTAGGCTTACCAAGTAAAAAACAAGAATGCAGACTGATCAGGAATTATAAAAATGACAGCAAAGAGTTTGTTTAATATTTCATACATGATAGGTCTTCCATTGTTTGTCCATTTTTTTTTATATTAACATTCTTCCTCCAAACTGCACATTCTAACATAGGAATCTAATTGGTCTATTTTAACAGCTTATGAGACATAAAAATACTGTAACATTATTATAGATTTATTAAAAGTCATACAGCAGGTTTCATTACGTAATTATTTTTACATTATAAATGCATTTAGTGAAAATAATTATTTTTTTATCAATCCCTCTAATACTTACATCAAATCACAGCCTACTAGATAACATCTTCCACAATGTATAATAATTTGTATGAAACATGGAAAAATGAAGGTTGAATATTACAAAGATTCTATTTCTTTTTTTTTTTTTTTTTTTTCAAGTTTTTATTAATGAAAATTTACACAACTACGCATTACAGGTATGGATACAAGTTTACAACAGCTTAATTTAATATTTAAAGAAAGTAACACCCATGAGATGTATTTTAATTATTATGAGTTAGGTCTTTTTTCTGACTCACTTTACATTTGTGATTTTCTTGCAGACTGCAGTTTCAGCACTCTTGAGCCATTTTCAGTGGCAGTTTGGAAGCAATGAAATTGGCACAAGAGTGCTGAAACTGCAGTCTGCAAGAAAAAGAAATGATGTGAGTCAGAAAAAAACCTAATCATAATAATTACAATAGCTGTTAAAAAACCAAATATATTGAAGTGTATTGTTGATTGAACATGGAATAACACGATAAAATTAAATAAAAAGAATTTTTAAAAAATCACTTAATTTTGAATTGTGCAATGAATATTTAATCATAGTCACTGGGAACTTATCACTATATAAACATACATTAAAGGTTATGAAAATACGAAGATCAATATGTAAAATCATTGATTCTTTTCTATGATGATTTATATGTGGATGTAAGAAGTAGAAACATGTATTATGATATTTTTGAGTGTGTGTGTATGTATTCCAATGCAACCCACTGCACATTTCATGCTTCTCATTCCACAATAGATGCATTAGTGTGTTCTATTTTCAATTTATGTGTCATTTTGGTAAAACTGCATTATGTAGGTAATGTGTAGGCCTTCTTACGATGTTTATACACAGACAAGAGTGAGGGATAAGTGTATGTTAAAGTGTTTGTACACTACAAATATGTTGTGCAGTGAATTAAGATGAAGAGAAGAGAGAAATGAAAACAAATGGTTGCATATAGGCTACTCCCATCAAAAAGCATCAAGAGAACCAACAGTTTTACATCACCATCCAAGGAACAAATCATTTTAGTTTTAGAACTTTAAAAGATTTGTTTATTGAGTCTATAAGGAGTAACTGCTTAGAGGTATAAATATGTTATTAAATTAAGGAATATGTAGCCTGCTTCATAACTTCTATTACACAATTATATTATTCTTGTACTCAGACACTTAAATTTCACATAAAGAATATTTTTGCATCCTCTATCATTGCTCTTATTGTCTGTGCCATACCGCAGAGCTTCTATACATGCATTGATCTGAGTCTTCACGGAAATTTTCTCATGAAATTTGGGCCAGAATGGGATAGTGACCACTCAGAATCTTGAGGAATTTGGGTATCTACAATAAGTAGCATCTCCAGGTTGAGAAAACCAGCTAAAAACATGCTAACCACAAGTCATCTCTATACTGGCTGGATGATTGTTGATTGTCCCCCCTGCAAATGACACATTTGGATGTGAAGCTAGTAACATCTTGGAGTTTTAATCGTTGCTCTTATTAGGCAACTTGATTCCACATTTTGGACAATTTCTTTGGAGTTCATTCAGCAAAGGGAGCTATAAAAATAAATTAATAAATTTAATTTCTCATCATAAATTAAGTGTTCTAGTATGTGCTAAACTCTATTTTCATTAATACTTTTATTTTTCCTTCAGGATACGGGAAATTTCATTATTTCCTACTGACAACATGTGGTTTTGTGAGTACAAGTGAAGAAATGGATGTTATCTCCATGTCATTCATCCTTCCATCAGCACAGTGTGACTTGAATCTTAATACCCATACAAAGGGTTGGCTCAATTGTATCATTTTTATTGGTAAGATCATACAAACTATCCTTTATGTTAGAAGTGTCAAAAATAAACTGAACATACTGAGAAAAATTTTAACCTTTTGTATAATTAAATAATTTTGCTCTCATGTTCATAGATTGAAATAAATTGTTTAAAAAATTGTTTTTCTCTTTATACCACATTCCATTCAAATAGTTTATTTTTTTTTATTCTAGTATGTGTGTAAGTATATATGAACTTTAACAACTAGTTCTTATGTTGACCTTTTGGGTTTTGGTTGTAGCCTACATCAATAATTTTTATAGATGCTTTTATTATTAGTTTAATACTTCTCACTGAAGGACAAATTATATTTGAAGAAAAAAAGTATATGCTCAGACTGGGGTTTGAACCCAGGACCTTTGACTTTCTATACCAACTGAGCTACCTGAGCACTTCAATCTAAACACAAATTTTTCTCTTGTCCATTGTTAATTCCCAAGTGCCAAATGCTAAGAACCTTTGCTCGATCATGCAAATTGTGGCTTCTTTTTTAAGAACTCTGACTGCTGAAATTGAGTTGTCAACACCAGCATTCCACCTGCCACCTGGTGCTGATTTGATGAACTTCAGAGATCAAATTTTGCTTGTTGGGAACTTCAAAATTAATTGTTCTGCTGCTTATTTTATTTATATTTTTTTCCTTAGATTCCTCTAAATAATTTAATAACTTAGTTTCTTTTCCTATTATGTGATTCTGTATCAAACTATGAGCTGCAATCACCAATTTTTTATGAAGTAAGGTTTAAACATTTCCAATTCAGTTATGTAATATTGATAATTTGCCTCACAGAGTTACTTCTCATTAGAATTTTTATTAAAATACATCTATTATCCAAATAAATGGAACTTATTATTGTACTGTAAATTTTACTGCATTTAATAATTGTTGGACATTTTTATAATCACAGACCCATACTGAAATTAATAGTACAACTTTTTCCACTTCTGGCAAATTCTGAATTAATTACATCAAGGTTACTATTTGCATGAACTGTTTTATTAAAAATATGGAACTTCATATTCTCTTTGCACTTCATATACACCATATACCATCTAAATTATAAGTTTTTCTAGAGAAAAACATTGATCATCATCATCATCATCTTCCAGATACGGGCCTATTGACCTATTCTGCTCCTCACTGCACAATATTCTACAGATCGTCCTACCAAGACAAGGCTATTAACCTGGTCCAACGTGTACAGAGGACATAAGCCATAACTCTTCTACAGTTAAGTAATTCTTGACAGGCATGTTCTCATCACGGGGGTGAACACTAAGAATCTTAGTGACTAAGTTCTGTTAAGGATCCAATCTCTCAGGTTATAACAAGGGCCCCTGCCCAGAGATATGGGTGAAAACCTCAATGGTTGGATCGGCAAATAGAACAACCTTCAATAAAGAAGAAACAAGCGGAAGAGGCAGCCCCCCACCTGGGGTTTGTATGGATGGAAGCATGTTCAAATGCTTTGAAGTGGCAGCCTCACCATTGGACTTACTCAGTAGCAGGCCAGTTACCTGCTATGAGGAAATTTAATTAAACTCAAATTCGCCAAGACAATATTCGGACAGAAAAACATGGATTGTTTTGTATATTTACATGTCTATGATAAATTATATTTGTATTGTCATTAACATGCTGTCCTGCTCTTAGGTACTGAAGTTCATACACATTTTACTGGCTAATGCTCACTCGTCACCCCACAAATAAGTAATTGCGTTTATGTGTGCATATGTATGTGTATAAGTGTAAATATAAGAATTAAATTAATGTTTTTATTACCTCACCTCATATCCTTTTTCTTCTAGACTGCAGTTTCGGAGCTATATCTCCATTATCAGTAGCCTCTGTCGACCGGTGTTATGTCGTTTCTTGGCAGGCTACTGATAATGGAGATATAGCTCCAAAACTGCAGTCTAGAAGAAAAAGGATATGAGGTGAGGTAATAAAAACATTAATTTAATTCTTAATTTTTTTCCCCTGTGAAAGTTAAATAAATAAGTGTAAATATATTAACACTGTAATATTGAATATAATTTTTTTCAGGTATGATGGCTGGAGCATATGCCTGGGGTTCAGTGGCAGATTCTTTAGGTCGCAAAAAGGTCTTAATAGCTATTTCTATAATGAATGCACTCTGCATAGTGGCTTCTAGTTTCTGTCAGACATACGAACTCTTCATGCTCTTCAGGTTTCTTAATGGAGCAGCGTAAGTACTGTTAGTATATTCTTAGAATAAACATATTGATGATGCCATAGACATGCTAACAGCATTGATTCATACTGCAAACATTTATTTGTCAGATAACTGTTGAGTAAGTTTTATCAAAATGTTTTCTTCTGTGTAACAGTTAAAGAGTAAATAACCTTTTTTTTAATTTGTTTTAATCAGTTACCTACTCTCTTTCTAGTTAAGCAGTTATTTTTAAGAAATAATTTTCACTGTACTGGCATTATTTAACAAGATAATGTGTTTTTAATATTTTAAAGATAAATTAATTTGTATTTATTCTAAAATTACAATAGGAAGTAACATTATGAGGTTTTTCTTAAAAAATGGACAGTGTTATGTATCAATCGGTTATACACCATTATGTAAGTTTTGAGAAAAATATATTTAAATTTTAAGTCAATCTTTACTATTTATTGTAGCGCCAAACTAACAATACTGGATATTACAAGTTATTTTCCATGTTTGACAGCTATGCATCAACAATCTAAGAGCAGGAACATTTGGTGCTCAGCTGCAAGAATGCAAAATTCTGATTAGCATTTATGAAGAACTGGTTTCATAGCTGTTTGTTGCAAAACATAGAATCTCTGATAGGGCTGATTGTGTTTTATTTAATAATAGGCTATATTTAAAGATTTAGTACTAAAATTTGTGTACACTTACTTCATGAGTCAGTGCAACAGATGGCATCAAAATCTCAATATTTTTTTTAAAATGACGCATACCCGGTTAATGCATAAGATCGTCCAAATAAGGTTATAAATATTATGATACAAAGATATCTAATTTTTTTTGGATGATGTAATAAGTATATTGTAGTTAACAATCTTGTTGTCTTGGATTGAAAGTTGATATTCTCACACTTAACCTGATTGCTATGTAATAATGATGTGGAAAATAAATTAAAATGTGTAATAAGCAAAACTGTTACGACTTTCAAGTGCTCCTCTTTCATAGTAATCAGAATCACTTATATTAAATATTTTTATTTATTTATTATTATATTTTGATTAATATAAATACATAATCAAAGAATAGTCTGCAACACATGTGTGTGAAGTATCTTAACAGAATCTCGGAAATAGAAAAAAAATTCAACTTCGTCTCTTTTTTCTAACTTTTCCTGAATTCTGTTAAGACACACTTTCCACACTTATATCACAATAATCTATTAACTTTATGAATTTTTAAAACTCTTCAAGAAATTACAAAAAACAACTAATTGCAGTAACAATGCTATTATTAATATGTATTGTTTCTGTAATTAGGAATATTCATAAATTAATTATGGGAAATAACATTATGAAGTTTTCAATTAATAAAAATTAATTAAATGAGTCATATCTCACCTCATATTTCATGTTCTTTAAGCATGGAAACGGCAATTTTCAAGAAGACGGGAGGGATTCCACTTGAAAACCTGCAGTTTCCGTGAAGAACATGAAATATGAAGTGACATACGACTCATTTAATTAATTTTTATTAATTAGGAACATATTTAAGTCATTCCTAGTAATTTGTTCTTTTTTGTTTTTATTCTTTAACATCTATGGTCGTATAGCATTAGAATCTTTATTTGTGTACATTCAATAACGAATTTATACTTTGAGTTTTGTGTAGAATAATCACCGATATAATTTTATTGATATTAATTAGTGATTATGATGAAATTAATTCTGGTATTTAAAATTCAACCCTATAATTTCCTTAATTTTTTAGGGAAATTCAGAAAAATCCCTCAGTTAGATTGTTTGGCATAGAGATTTAAACACAGGTCATCCTAAAAACAAGTCTCAAATACTATTGCCTGAGTCAACTTTCTCATTTATATAATTTTATTAAAACTATTAAATAATTTAAACCAATGCATCTTATAGAATACATTGCCAATTTAGAAAGAATGTTACCAATTAGCTAAGTAAACAGTTTAATTTAAAGAATTTGTGTTACTTCTGGCAATAAACATAAACCTATAAATATGTGATTTACAAAACAGAATGAAATAAATAGAATATTTCTGTTTCCATTGGTATTGTTTCAATTTTCAGGCTTGGTGGAAGTGGACCTGTTATATGGTCATATTTTGCGGAATTTCAACCAAAAAAGAAAAGAGGATCTATGCTAAGTTTCATGGCTGCATTTTGGACGTTAGGAAACCTTTTTGTAGCATGTAAGTGTTATATCATGCAATATTTACAGTCTTACTCTCATGGAAAAAGGTTTCTTGTGATCTTTTATAGTCACTTTCACTTCTGTAAGTGATTATTATATTTTATTTAACTTCATCATCATCATCATAGTACATTCACGAATTTAGGCCATTTGTTGACCTGTTTCGGCCTCAAGAGAAACACCATCCAGAAGTCTTTTGAGTGGACATCCTGGTCTTCTTCTTCCTGCTGGTTGATATCTTAACATTTGTTTGGGTATTCTGTGTTTTTCACAAGGAAAAAAACACTATGAGATTTAATTTAAGAATTAATTTAATATTTTTAATACCTCACCTTATATCCTTTATTCTTCTAGATGCAGTTTCAGAGCTATGTCTCCATCATCAGTAACCTCTCATCGACCAGTGTTATGTCGTTTTTTGGCAGAAGGAAGAAGAAAACCGCTAAGAAACGACATAACACCGGTCAACGAGAGGTTACTGATGATGGAGATATAGCTCCGAAACTGCAGTCTAGAAGAATAAAGGATATGAGGTGAGGTATTAAAAATATTAATTTATTTCTTAGATTATTATATTATTGAGACATTCTGTGAGGAAGTAAGCTATGACACATCAACATGAAACTGAGATAAATTAATTTTTAAAACTACAGTGAATCCTCAATTTAATTGAGTTTATAAAATCTTGAAATTTTAATGTAACACTTTATATTGTGTTTTTATTATTAATTTAACATTTCTCAATGAAAGATAAATTAAATTTGAAGAGAAAAATTTTTTCGCCTAGACCGGGACTCGAACCCGGGACCCTTGGCTTTCCGGGCCAAGTGCTCTACCAACTGAGCTACCGAGGCGAGTTACGATCTAGACGCAAGAGAAAAATTTGCGTCTAGATCGTAACTCGCCTCGGTAGCTCAGTTGGTAGAGCACTTGGCCCGGAAAGCCAAGGGTCCCGGGTTCGAGTCCCGGTCTAGGCGAAAATTTTTCTCTTCAAATTTACTTTATATTGTATTATTACAAAATATAGTGCATATATATTATGTAAACATCTTCTGTTTTATATAGTCTGTCATGTCAGCTCAAGTGGTAACATGCCTGGTTTCCAACTATTAGGTCTGGATTCAATATCCAGCGGACTTGAAATTTTTAAAAATTTTGAAATTAGTGAATGCTAATTTAGACTTAATATTATTTCATTTTATTTTCAGTTTCAACTTGCAATATTTCTTTCAATATTTCAGTGATTCTTTTCAGACAAAACTAACAATTCTTAAAATGCTAGCTTGAAAATATATTATTATTTCTGCTGTTTTATTTTTGTAGTAAGTAAGATTTCCAAACTTGACTTCTTGAATACTATCTTTTTTTCAATTTTAAAATGTATACCTTATAAAACAGTCATCCTCAACTATAATAACTTCTGTTATAAACATCGTAACACTATTAAAATTCTAGCCTTTCAAAGACATGCTTCATCCTCAGGAATTCTTATGGTACTGAAATGATTTGTATATTTCATACAGAGGGCTTTGGTTATTGGGTGTGTTTTCATTTAACATATTTTTATTAACTGGTAAATCCATATTTTTATATATGCTAAATGAGAACACGCCCAACAACTAAAGCCCTCTGTATGAAATATACAAATCATTTCAGTACCATAAGAATTCCTGAGGATGAATTGTGTCTTTGAAAGACATAGAACCTTAATAATGTGACGACATTTATAACAGAAGTTACTATAGTTGAGGATGACTGTTTTATAAGGCACAAATTTTAAAACTGAAAACATTTTAATCTCAACAGTGTTCAAACATTATTAAAAGTATAGATTGTAGAATATTGTTATCTTGTATGTTAGAATATGTTTTAGAGATTGTCTATTTCCTTTAAAAATTTATTATAAACACAATTTAAAAGCCTTTCCACGACCTCTCCCTCTACTAAAAGTAAAGGTTAGGCCAGGGCTGTTAAAAAGTGCTCATTAGATGTGAAGAGGCAGCCCCCTCCTACCCACATACAGGTGAACCCCCAATAAAACAATATAACTGACAAGTGAGCCGCAGTGTCTTACCTTGTCAGCCTATCCAACATAGGATTGAATAGGAGGGCTCACACCTAGTGAACACTTATTAACAGGCCTGGGTTAGACTAAATTCTAACACACTGACAGGTTTTGCCAGATACCTCATGGGGCAGGCCACAGAAATAATTATAGTGGATGGCAGAGATAGGAAGTCAAAGAAGTTTAAAACTACTGACATATGATATTAAAGTTATTAACATTTTATTTTTTGTGAGACATTCAAATCTAACTAAAAAAATATATTTAGGCACATCAATTAAGAAGGTTAATAATATTACAAACATACCAAATTTAATATTGTTAATAGATGTCTTTAAACATTTTCAGTTAAGCTAAGTAACTGTGAAAGTAGTCTAAAAAAGATTTAACAAGGTCATTGATTCTAACTTGTGTTGTGTATATAACAGTATAGTGTGAATTAGTTTTTAACTAACCTACGTCATCCATCAGAAATATGTCACCTAAATGCTTGTATATTATACAGGATGTTTAAATAATAGAATTTACAATATTTGAGGGATGATAGAGAAGAGTAAAAGGAACAATTTTTTTATGTACTAACAATTTACTATAAAAAATAATAGCTGTGTAAAGATTGGAAATTAGGGTCTAAATATTTCACATTTCATAAAAGTTTATGGATCCAGCACTCCAGTTACTGCTCTTATGGAAGAAAATATCAACATCACTTAGGGTCGTATGTTAGAACATTACTCTCTACTCAAATTACTTCCAATCACTAGTGAGCTGATTCACCGTGAGCAATTGCTGAGAACGAATTAACGGCCGACTTAACGGACATGCACAAGAGTCGACGTTTTCGTAATATTGGCAACGAATTACCCACAATTCTCAGCGATAAAACCACTTCCGTTATTTTCGTCTGCTATAGAGGAATGCATTTATGCTTGCATTCCGCAAATAATACCGTATACAAACACGTCTGCGACATGCAATATTACGCCGATTCTCCTGTTCTTCCAGTTGAATTCTTTGGTAGACTCTATCAAATTCCTCTTCTCCGTGTATACCGAAAACATGATCGAAGTCTTCAAGGTCCGACATCTTGGATAAATGTTGGATAAAGCAGCAAAGTACATCGATTACCATCGGTTCCCGTTCGGTTCCCTTCGGGATTTTAATTTGAGTTGCTCATGTAAGGTACCTCCGCAGGTAGCTTACAAATTTAACCAATTATTATCGCATGAACAGATTTCTGAGTAAGCAAAATCGTATTAGCATACAACTTGCTCAGCAGAGAAGGCATTTTACTGTCTAATGCGTCCAAACATGCGACCCTTACTGTCTTAGTGAGTCGATAAAGAACCTTAAGATCACTTTCTGAAAACTTCAAAATTTCACTGGATGCCAACCCACATGTTGATGACAGAAAAACTGGACATGACACGTGTTTATGCATGTTGTTGTTTCAAGACTGCTAATTCCTGAACAACATGTTGTTCATATTGGTCATTCAGAGTGAATATTTAAATATCATTGGTGTACTAATTAGGTCACTACATAGTGGGCTGGCTCATGGTATGCAAAAGACTATGAGATCACAAATGGTAACTTTACACGAAACTAAAAATACACTCACCAGACTACATAAAACTGCTAAAATTGGCTGCCATTGCCATTTCCATCCAAGATCCAATTTTTTCTGTAAACTAAAAAGTGTTTTCTCTCAGTTTTTGTTAAAGAAGTCGTCAGTTTTTGCAGACTATTTTTCACTAAATTTTTAATAGTTTCAGGTAATTTAATTCTAAGCTTCCATGCGATAACACACAAAATATGTTTCAATATGCACTCATACTATTTTCCTTTAAAGAAAACAGTAATTAATTAATTTATTGAATTATAATAAATTCACAATATCAACATGGTACCTAGTGGAAGTAAACAAATGTTATGTGATTGCCTTTTCTCTTGTTGGTTAAGAGGACTAATCAGAGCTTCGCAAGCAGTCCGACAGTTTACTATACTCAGCAATAATATTTGTGAGGTGATACGGTTTACTTTTGTGTTTAAATTTAATTTGTTTTTTATATACTTTATATTAGCTTAATCTGTATCAGTCTAACTATGTAACAGAATCTTTCAACACAATTTACACCCACTTAAAAACATAGGACCGACTTCAAACTTTTTATACTTGTAAAGGACCAATGACAATAAAATAATTTCATAAATTTTTTCTTAGAATCTGACCGGGATCATCAGGACATCAAAAAAATAAATACCGGTATAATAGGTTGCAAACATATCGACTTTTCAGTCCATTGTTGTAAGAAATTAATATTATATCCTCTGGTAGCTCAGTTGGTAGAGCGTGGACTGTAGTGGTATATAATTTCAGTAATCCATAGGTCGCTGGTTCAAATCCAGCCTGGAGGATTTTTCTTTTTTTAGAAGAGTATTACTTTTGGCTCATACTACAATAGTATCAAATTTAAAGATATTTACATTTTTATCTTATTCTGTAAAATATTAATGACAATTTTGTAAACTTACCCACATTGTAATTTATCCAAAAAATATGAGAAGGATATGATTAACTTAACTATTTATCTATATTAAAATATTCAAAAATATTATAATAATATTACATAATAATAATTTTAAAAACTATAATTATATTTGTGTGTAGACACTCAAAATATCATAAGCAATTAAATTTTCATGGGATTCCGGTTTATGACAATCAATTAAACTAAAAAAATTAAAAATAAATAATAGTTTAAAAAACTAAAACAATGTGCTTTATTAGAAAACCAAACTAAAAAATGAAAAATAATTTTAATTTCCAACACACTTGGGATAAAATTAAAGTGGTCAACAAAAAAATCATCTCCAAAACATCTAGAATAAAACTAGAGTTATCTACAAATGAACCAAAAGTGTGATTTTCGGCTCGGTAAAAAATAATTTTACCATCAAAAGCATGGGGTGCTCTATATCAATTAATATATTTGATAATAAACAGATATTGGTAAAAGTAAAGTCTCTAAGAAGAAAACGTAAAAACCATAAAAAGCACCCCACGCTTTTGATGGTAAAATTATTTTTTTTAAGATAACTCTAGTTTTATTCTAGATTTGTTGGAGATGATTTTCTGGAAATTAAAATTATTTTTCATTTTTTGGTTTGGTTTTCTAATAAAGTGTGTTGTTCTAGTTTTTTAAACTATTATTTATTTAATGAGTATGTAGTAGGATAGTCCTCATTCAGTTGGTCATTAATGTTGTACACGAGAATTCATCTTAAGATACTAATTAGAGGTATTATTGAAATAGCATTGTGTAAATCACCCTTTTCTCTTCCACTATCAACACATTATAAATTTACTATAGTAACAAACACAACTTCACAAATAAACAGCAGTTATGTCGGTAATCAGAGAGCAACATGAGAACTTTACTAATAAGCAGCTATTACATCAGCCTCTGAGCTTGCACAAGAAGTTTACTGTAAGCTCACCTGCCTCACTCTACTCAGTATAAACACTGATGTTTTAGAAATTCACCTCATATCTTGGATATACCTGCTTATTTGAACATGTCAGATTCAATGTGTTTGTGACAGACTGTTTCAGCAACATCTGTAAATGGAATTCACCATTTGTGGAAATTATAGGCATACTTAATACCTGAAGCTATTTTTCCTCAGCGAAGTTTTAAATTTTTAAAATTTCAATTATGTTTTGCTTCTTGCTTCATGAATATGTACAGTAGTATATCTACAAGATCACATAAAAATAGTTCCTCTTGATTTCCTCTATCAGCTCTTAAATGTTGCAAACAATCTTTAGAAACATCTTATACTAATATTATTCATAGAAATTGATTTATACACAAGTTTGGGCAGAAAGGGGTAAATTATATTTAAAGAGAAAAATGTTTTGCCCAGACCAAGTCTCAAATCCAGGACCTTTGGCTTGCTGAGCCAAATGCTCTACCAACTGAACTACTGAGGCAAGTTCCGATCTAGATGCAAATTTCTCTCTTATATATGTTGTAATTTCCAGCACCAAATGCTGGGGTAAATCTATACAAACTATTGGATGATAAAGTAGATGAGATAAGTGCATGGCAGCCTTTTGGCAGTGACAACTTATGGCTTTGAAGTTAAGTGAAGAGCTAGTAAGAAAAATTATTTGTACACATGCTTACCTTAATTATTATTAAACTCATCTATTTCTTGTATATTAAGTCGATGCTTCAATCCTTTAAGGCTGTAAACTCGTCAGTGATATCTTCATGGAATGGGTATGGCTGTAGAAGTTCTCTCTATTCCAAAAGCTTAATTTATTACTAAAAAACAAGAAAGGCCAACAAAACAATTTCTATAGAGTTGAGAGAAGCACGACCATGGAAATTTCTTAAACCACGACTGTTTGAAACTAAGAATGTAGCATTTTCCTGAATGTTTAACTTCTTTTATACAACATATTTGTAGAGATTCAGTAGGACACCAACAATTTAAAACTCTTCATCTTTCCAATGTGAAAAAGGTGTTTCCAATAAAACACACTACATCATAAACAGGATTCATATTTAAACCACCACAACAAGCTGAATACGAGATAATTTCATACCCAAAGCCAAAGCAGATGGCTATTTTATTCTTCCTACTTCACTTGTGTTATTTTGTTATGTTAGTCATCAGCAGGTAACATCACAGTTGTCATAGTGACCAGCAATGTAAGCTCCACCCCCAGAGGTAGGAGCAAGCCAAAAGCAAAAATCCTTCACTTCAGCACTGGCTGAAGGCCAGAATAACACCATGTGGTGCAGTTGCTCCACGTCACAATGATGAGTCCCGCCTCATACAATAATACAGAAATGTTTCTACTAAAACCAACATTTGTGATAGAAAAAGTAAAATTTAAAAATAATTCTTGTAAAAATAAGGTGAAGTGGCACTTCACCCACTTCCCTTGATTAGCCACTCCTGCCTTTTGATGAGAATTTCAGATATGAGAATAGATGAGTAGATAAAATTTAAAATTGATGTTTTTAATATTAATTTCATACATCTCAATGATGGTTAAATCATATTTAAAGAGAAAAATTATACGCTCAGACCGGGACTTGAACCCGGAACCCTTGGTTTTCTAGTCCAAGTGCTCTACCATTTGAGCTACCTGAGCAAGTACCGATCTAAACGCAAATCTTTCTCTATATACGTTGAAATTCCCGCCCACCAAATGAGATGTATGAAATTAATAATAAAAACATCGAAAATAGCCGTACTGGCATTTATAATGTAATGTATAATTCCCAAATATGTCTTCTTAATATAGGAGCCGCCATTTACAAAGATAGAAGCAAAGGCTTCAAAGCATTTGGTGGGCGGGAATTTCAACGTATATAGAGAAAGATTTGCATTTAGATCGGTACTTGCTCAGGTAGCTCAAATGGTAGAGCACTTGGACTAGAAAACCAAGGGTTCCGGGTTCAAGTCCCGGTCTGAGCGTATAATTTTTCTCTTTAAATATGATTTATCCATCATTGAGATGTATGAAATTAATAATAAAAACATCGAAAATAGCCGTACTAGCATTTATAATGTAATGTATAATTCCCAAATATGTCTTCTTAATATAGGAGCCGCCATTTGCAAAGATAGAAGCAAAGGCTTCAAAGCATTTGGTGGGCGGGAATTTCAACGTATATAGAGAAAGATTTGCGTTTAGATCGGTACTTGCTCAGGTAGCTCAAATGGTAGAGCACTTGGACTAGAAAACCAAGGGTCCCAGGTTCAAGTCCCGGTCTGAGCGTATAATTTTTCTCTTTAAATAAGATAAAATTTAATTAATGTTTTTATTATTAATTTATGGCATTTCATGGGAAGGACCCCATACAAAGTAAAATCTGTCTCCAGACTAAAATTTTAGAGAGATCTAATCAATTTAAATATCTTGGATATTATATCTCTATCTGGGATGAAAAGGATATCCCTGAAAAAATTGCTAGTTATAATAAAAGTTTGGGAATTATTAATCAAGTTATGAAACCATCCCTTGTACAAAAAACACCAGATTACGTTTATATAACACTTTGGCTAGACCAGTGTTGACCTATGGTAGTGAAGCATAGACACTAAAAAGACAACATGAAAGCAGAATAACGGCTTGTGAAATGAGATTCATGCGCAGAACAGCGGGTTACACCAGATGGGATCAGAAAAGGAACACCGATATCTTAAAAGAATTGAAGACTATGCCAATTTTGGAATATATTAAACAGTACCAACTAAATTGGAAACACCATCTAGACAGAATGAGTTTAAATCGGATCCCCAAAGCTGTTTATAATTATATACCAAGAGGACGAAGATCTGTGGGCTGTCCCATGAAACACTGGAGGGAAAATTTTCTATAGGATTGTAACAGGCCTTGGCCTAATACTTGGAAGGAAGAAGAAGAAGATTATTAATTTAACACTTCTCACTGAAGGATAAATTATATATGAAGAGAAAAATGTTCACTTCAAAAATAAAATTTAATTAATTGATACAATTGGGTATGTTACATCAAAATATCATCAGTATTTTTATATTTTTTAGAGCTGCTGGTAATAGTGCTACTGTTCAATATGAAAACATGGTAATTTAATTGTAAGGTTCTTAAGATTTCCTTATTATTGCTATAAACCTACAAAACTTCCTCTGGACTTGATCATGCACAGATTAAAAGTAATACTGGTATTTTTAAAATGTACAAAAACTAGCAAAGTTCACTCTACAATAACTTTATTATATTGCTGAATTGACACATTGTACCACCTCCCTTATTAAAAATACCTAGTGACAGTGAATAATTTTCATGTATTTTCTACTACAGGTCAAGTATTTTGTCTTGGCTCTATCTTCTTATTTAATATTAAAAATATTTATTCATTTCATTTCTAGGTCTGGCATGGGTGATAATTCCAAGCAGTTTAGGATATTTTTCTTCAAATTTTAAGTACAACTCATGGAGAATATTTCTTCTTGTTTGCTCATTACCAAGTTTTGTTGTGGCTTTTCTATTGGTATTTCTACCAGAGAGTCCCAAATTTCTTCTTTCTCAAGGTGATCAAGAAGGAGCATTAAATGTATTCAGGAAAATCTACCGCATCAACAAGGGCAAGGACAAAAACTTGTATCCAGTAAGTTTTTTTTAACATTTTAAAATAAGTACATAACTTGACCATGAAGATGTTATATAATTACTTAGTGTATTACTCCTCAATGACAATGGAATGTTATATAATTACTTAGTGTATTACTCCTCAATGACAATGGAATGTTATATAATAACTTAGTGTATTACTCCTCAATGACAATGGAATATAAAGATCATGTTTGCAGTCAACACAATTAATAACATAAAATAACAAGATTTTTGAAAATACAGATTTGACAGAAGAAGAAAAGTGATTATATAATATAACACAGGGTGGAACAGAATTCTAGCAACAAACTTTCACAAAAAATTTCAGGAATTTTGACTGAGTGTTTTGATATAAGGAACCCATGATCTCCAGTGATTTGTTATGGAGTAATATGTTGTTGATATGTAGACATATAGAATGCTATCATCTACTATTTTTGTCGGATACCTTGATAAGATGGGTACTAATAGATTACAAAGAAAATAGAAAATTAATCACGAATCATCACCTGAATTTGTATGTAAAAATTATATGTAAAAAAAGTTCATGGTCTCCAGTAATTTATTACAGAATAATATGTTGTTGAAGTGTTAGGCATGTAGCATGTCGTTTGAATGTGATAAGTTCTTATTCCCAGTGGCATTAGGACAGGTAAAATTTCTTTAATTTCACACCAGTTTACATAAAATTACCCAATCTTCTTTATTTCTTTCATAATTATTCTCTTTTGAGTCACTCAAAAACACAATTATTCTTATAGTTACTTATTCCCACTTGCAAAAGCTATATCTTGCAAACTTCCTTCGTCAGATTATCTTCATTAGTCATCTTCTCAGCGCAACTGGTTGTCAACCAACTCGCATCTCTTTTATATGAGAGGATCAGAACTATCTGGAAGTCCAGTATTTACTTCACTCAAATCGAAATCCCAAGAGACTGACTCTTCTAGAAAGAGATGCATATATGCTTCTGGAAAGGGATCTATCTAGAAAGCACATCTGGAGAGATAGCTTGCAAGTTTCACACATGACATGATCTAAATCAAAATCCTTATTGCCTTATAAGATGAGATTTGAGTCTTGCTGCCCCCGTAAAATTCAAAGGAAGTCATTTGAGCGATGGATCAACAATACATTACAATATGCTACAGTCTATGATGAATCATTGTACAGTTTGTTGTGATCATGCCAGTTGACATTTCAAACAGCTACTTTTAACTTAGAAACAGTACATACAGCATTGAAGAGTATACAGTGTTTAGTACAGTACAGAAAATAATAAACAAATATGAGTTTTGTTCTTAGTTTGTTTAATTACCTACGTAATTTCTGTATTTTTTGTATTTGTAGTTAATGATTTTTACAGTGTCAGTATTTACCTCAGGTGGTGTTTAGTTGATTACTTTTTTATTTTCCTTTGTAATCTATCAGATCTTTTTTTTTTTTTTTTCACTGTCAAGAGAACATGGCACATGTACAACACATTGATATAAGTAATTGGTAACTTACATCAAAACACTTAGCTAACATCTCTGAAAAAACCTGTGAAAGTTTGTTGGTAGAATTCTGTTCAACTTTATACAGAGTAGTGCAAAAGATTGTTTACAACATTTGAGGGATAAAGAGGAAGCTAAAATGAACAATTTTATGAACCAAAATTATGTACATTTACCGTTTTCCATTAGGGTATATTATGGCTGTGTCTATTCCACACCCGAATTTCCATATATTACGTAAAGACATTATCTGCCTTGGTGATCTAGAAGTTAAGTTTCTTGCCTCTAGTCCTGAGGGTCATGGGATTAAACCCAGGGGCAGGGTCGATGTTTTTTTTAGGATAGAAAAATCCAAGTGACAAGTCTTCAAGATAGACTTTAAGCTATGGCTCCCAAGTCTGAAAATTTTTCAGGTTCGTGAAAGAACCTCAAGCCTAAATTAGAGCTTCTGGGTGAAATTTAATCATCATTTGCCTATTTGATGTCTCTTTGAGGTGATGAGCTAACTAGTCACTCACTGGCATCTGTAGGGACATAAGTATAACTAAATTAATAAAAATTCTTGTCTTATAAGCCCATGTTTCCCTTAACAGAGATTTAGGCGCTCTCCCCCTATGGGGAAGAATTTGAATCATACTAATTTAGTTACACTTGTTTTCTTATAGATGTCATTTTTTGAGTGGTCCATGGTCAGCGTTCCATCTCATACTGACATCTAGGAAACCAAGGCAGTACTAGGACGGGAAAATTCGGTAAATTTTGCTTAGAGGTCTTTTCATTTGGGCTTAAGGATTTTTTACGAGCCTGAAAGTCTTCAGACTCGGGACCCACGGCTTAAAGTCCCTCCCGGAAGACTTGCTCCTTGGATTTTTCCGTCCTAAAAAATCCATCGACCCCGGCCGGGTTTGAACCCGTGACCCTCGGGACCAGAGGCAAGGAGCATAACCACTAGTCCACCGCAAGGGAAGAAAATTGTGAAGTAAATTACCAATATTACATAATTGAATCAGACATTTTTACACCTCACCTCATAAAATTATGTTTAACATTTGAGTCCTGCAGTGGTACTAGTACCACGGCATTTAAATGACACTGAAGCCGGAGAAAATTAAATCCCTCGGCATGCCTTTGCCAGCAGATGTACAGGGGTGTTTTTCTGAACCAGGAAAACATTCCTGTAAATCCGCCGGCACAGGCATGCCGAGGGATTTAATTTTCTCCAGTTTCAGTGTAATTTAAATGCCATGGTACTAGTACCACCGCCGGAATCAAAGTGTTAAAAATGTTTGATTCAATTGATAACTAAATTAGCTTCGTTAAGCGACTCCTGCAAGGAAACTCTTTTGCTCCATGTGGAGAAGTATTTTATATAAATTAATTATGGGAAATAACATTATGAGGTTTTCAAGTTAGTAACAAATAAATAGAGTCGTGAAATCTCACCACTTAATACCATGATCTTCAAGCATGGAACTGTCATAAAGATGGCTGAAGATGAGAGGGATGCCTCTTGAAACTGCAATTCTGTGCTTGAAGATCACAGAGTTATTATGTGAGATTTCACAACTCACTATTTATCAGTTATTAAGACCAATACAATGGTGGTAACTGCATACCGATGATTTACATTAAAATATACCAGAAGTGTATGAGATGATCATTGCAACTGTAGTAAAATGGACAAACAGTTCTTCTTCAATATCTTCAAAGGTCTCTTAAAAAAACTTTTTATCTCACCCTTGCTGTGATCAGGAGATCAAGATACGCTCTTCAAAATGAAACAATTAACATGGCATGCATAGTACAGTAAAATATGAAGGCATACCTTTCTTTTGTACACTAATGTTCCCCTAATGCACCATGTTGATATCTTTGCGTTGAAACAGACTGATCATCAATATATGATGTCACCATTAACTAACCTGAATCATCTAACTGATTCATTTTATTTGCAATCTTATTTAGCAGCAAAGGCTAAACTCTGTAAATGCATAAAGTTTTGCATTATAGGACTTTGATCATTTCAATTTGTCTAAAAAAAATGTTAAACTAAAATACATCTGAAGAGAAACATTCTTAAATTAATGAGTCAATTCTTAACATCTTACCTCATATTTTATGTTTCTTCAAACACGGGAACTAGTTTTCGGATAAGGATCTCTCGAAAACTAGTTCCCATGTTTGAAGAAACATAAAATATGAGGTAAGATGTTAAGAATTGACTCATTAATTTACAAATTAAGAACCTCATAATGTTATTTCCCAAATTTAACTATGAAGAAACATTCCTGCCTGATCTGGGATTTAAACCAAAGATCTCCAACTATGAGCTTTTATATGAAAAAAAAGTCACTATGAGGTTTAATTTAAGATTTAAATTAAAATGTTTTATACCTCACCTCATATCCATCTTCTAATTATACCGATTTCGAAGCATAGGTAGCTTCATCTTCAGTAATTTCTTGTCGACTGATGTATGTTGATCAGGAGAACTAGGGAGGAAGAAGCAGTTCTCCTGATTGACATAACATCAGTCGACAAGAAATTACTGAATATGAAGCTGCCTAAGCTTCGAAACCGAGGACCGGATATGAGGTGAGGTATAAAACATTTTAATTTAAATCTTATCTCCAGCTGAATGCCATCTCATAGAATTCCAAAAGCCATGCTTCGTTACTGCCCCCAAGGCAAAAGATCGCTCGGATGTCCGAAAAAGCACTGGATGGAAAATTCCTCTTTGAGACCATAACAGACCACACGGCCTAATACTTGATGGATGATGATGATGATATAAAAAATAAGTTTCATATAAATCAGTGTAAGATGGATCATCAAACACCATATAGAACATATTGTGATCAAATTTTGAGATCTCACAGACATTCTAAAAAAGATCATTTTATTGAATGACGAAATTAAAAATAAATTATGCTAAATATCTGAAAAAAATTACTTTAATAATGCTTTATGCTTTGACTTTATTAATATTTTTATTTTTCATCCTAGGTGAAAGAACTTATAGATGAAAGTACAAAATCTGATGCTGAAAAGGAAAAAGCAGAAGAAAAAAATGTTGGAAAGTGTCGAAATATGTTAAGCGATATTGTAGATAATAGTAAACAACTTTTTATCTCACCAATATTGAAATTTACTCTTATATCTATTACTATTAACTTCACATTTCACATAGGGTAAGTATATTTGATTATTATTGATACCATAATACCAGGGTTCAATTCCTGGTTCAAGCAGTAATTTTTCTTTTCAAAATAATACCGTAGAAATTTAATTATCTAATAAATTGCAAATATAAAATAATTAAATCTTGAAAATTGATTTTAAAAAGTTTCTATATTTCAGGAGATTATTTATGTGTATTTCTGTTCTATTTTTCTTTATCAATATCACTCTAAGCTGAATTTTAGCAAATTCCAAAGGAAAGTAGCTATTGAGTTTGTACCAAGGCAAGATTTTTTTTTTATTATATCCATTACACAATATTTTGAAATGTGTAAAATATTTCTTTTTAATTTTAATTGTTTTTATTATATCCATTATGCAATATTTTGAAATGTATAACACAATATTAGTAAATTTTCAGGTATTATGGATTGATGATGTGGTTTCCAGAGTTATTTAATAGGTTTAATGAATTTAAACAAGCACATGAAGAACAGGAAACTAGTGTGTGTGAAGTGACAGAATATATTGTTGGAAGAGGTTTGCAAGAAAGTGATTTTTTATGTAGTGAGAAAATTGAAAGTGATGTGTTCATGGAATCTCTCATCACAGTAGCATCTGCATTTCCAAGCAATGTACTTGCTGTGTTATTTATGGATAAACTCGGCAGAAAATTTTTCCTTGGTAAATATGTTTTAAACTCTTGTAAAGAGAAAATGTTTTGTCCGAACACACTGTTGCTCTATCATTTGAGCTATCCAGCCACCATGTCAAGCACAAATTTCTTTATTTAACTCTCTCTTATCTCTCTTGGCTAGCAATAGTGAAACATTATTCACATATTCTTGCTGGGGCAAAAAGAATTAAGAGAAACTTAAAGAGAGAATATTTAATTTTAGGAAGTTATATTTTGAGGTTATTTTAATTATATTATTTTTGGTCTGGACATCTTACCTCAATATTAATGTTGATTTGTTCTTGGACATGTTTCAAAACAATTCTGTTTTATCTTCAGCTTTCCCAGACTGGTTTTATTTATGTTGCATTATGTTGCACCACCTGGATGTCGATGTCAGCTCCATCCTGTGGTTGGCCAAAGAACCTCCAAACAAGATCACCCTCCATTGGAATATCAAAATTCATAACTCTGTTTCTGGTCTTCTGAATATAAATTTTTTCCCAAATAGTCAGCTCTTTTGTATTTTCTAACTGTTTTAATAATTTAGTGTCTGAATTTATATTATGTTTTTCAGACCAAACATGAGCAGCAACTGCAGATTTTTCAATTTCTCCATTTTTAATATTTCTTATGTGTTCTTTGGTTCTAATTTTTAGGTTTCTTTTTGTTTTCCCTATATATATCTTTTCACAACCCATGCATTCAATTTGATATATTCCTGACTTTTTATTTTTATCAGTTTTTTCATTTTTGTTGGTTTTTATTAGTTTATTTAAACTGTAGTTATTTTTTGGTGCTAATTTAATATTAAACTTCTCAAATATATTTTGAAATTTATTATGTACCCAGGGGTGATATGTGAATTTCCTATATTTTTTCATAGGTGGTTCTTCTTTTTCAAGATTACTTCTGTTTATCATTCTTTGTTTTTTATACTTTTCTATCCTTTTATTGTTTTGAAACATGTCCAAGAACAAATCAACATTAATATTGAGGTAAGATGTCCAGACCAAAAATAATATAATTAAAGAGAGAAGTTTGTGCTTATCAGAGAGGTGGTCTAGATAACTAAAATGGTAGTAGAACATCAGCACATTAAGCTAAAGATCTGGGGTTGAAATCCCAATTCAGGCAAAAATATTTATTTTAAAATACAATAGGAAATAACATTAAGAGGTTTATATTTGAAAAGAAAAATATATGCCTAGACTGGGGTTTGAATCCAGGAACTTTGACTTACTATGTCAATGCTCTTCCATCTGAGCCACCTAGGCCTCCAATCTAAATGCATATTTTCTCTTACACATAGTTAATTCCCTAACCCCAAATGCTACGAGCCATTGCTACAATTTTTGCAAATGGCGGCTTCTTTATTAAGAAGACTTTTTATTGGGAATTTAAACATTACTTATAAAGCCAGCAGTGCTTCTTTCAATGATAATATTATTCGTTTTTAAACATCTTAATGATGGACAAATTATATTTGAAAAGAAAAATATACGCCTAGACTGGGGTTTGAAAGTCAAAGGTCCTGGGTTCAAACCCCAGTCTAGGCGTATATTTTTTCTTTTCAAATATAATTTGTCCACCATTAAGATGTTTTAAAAACGAATAATATTAACATTATTAAGAGGTTTGTTTAATAATTGAAACATTTTGTCTGTATATTCTTACCTCTTATGGTTGTTTTTGTAGAACATATGTTTCAAGGCTGCTGAGCCCCATCGTCAGCAAATTCATGTACAGATAAAATGTATTAATTAAAAATATTTCTCTTTACCAATAATTACAATATCTTATCTGAGTATTAATTAATCATATCCATTTAAACAACTTTATATTATTTAAGTAAAAATTTATCACATACCTCATATTCTTCTTAAATCAGTTTTGGGACCTTCTTTCGTTCCATCCTCAGTATTTTTATGACCGTTCTTATATTGTCTTGAAGAGCTACCTCCTGCTCCCTCTGTTGGTAAATAGAAGAACCTCGAAATCATACATTTTCTCTGGGAATTTCAAAGTTCATTAATTTCTCCTTTCCATTTTCCTGAATGCAGAAACCATGAACTCTGGGTTTTTCTATTAGTTTTATTAATTTATCCCTTCTTTCGATTTTATGTTTTTTTTTTTTTTACTTTTGAACCGGGAGTCAATGCACTGACGTTCTGAGTCAGAGATCCGGGGTTCGACTCGCAGTTCAAACATAATTTTTCTTTGTTTTTATTATTCATTTCATACATCTCAATGATGGATGCAAAGGCTTCATAGCATTTGGTGCACGGGGAATTAACAGCTATATAAGAAAAAGATTTGTATTTAGATTGGAGTTTCTCAGGTAGCTCAGTTGGTAGAGCATTCACCTAGAGTGTGAAAGGTCCTGGGTTCAAAACCTAGTCTGAGCATATACTTTTCTCTTCAAAATATAATAATTTTTCTTTCTGAAATTAAACTATACCCAATTCTGGAAAGTGTTAATTTTAAATATAACATAAAAAAATCTTAGGGAACTGGATATCAAAGATGTGAACTTTATTCAGTTAACTGAGAATAGAAAGGTTTAGTTAATAAGGTATTGAATCTATGGTTTCTATAACCCATATTTAAGGGGCATCCAGTACTTATTTGGGTTTAAAAAAAAAATGTTTTTTCTTTTTGCTTAAAAAATCCAAGAAGGTATATTTTATCAATTTGTAGTATTATTTTGTCGATTTTGGTCATTTAAAAAAAACAATATTTTTAAAAATGGCATCTCTGCGTTCTACTAATATGCACTTTTTTTGTTTTTGCAATTTCCCGTAACTTCTATTTTTCCATATTTTGGTACACTTTTCTCTGAAACTATAAAAATAGGAGAATAATTTTTGGCATGAATATGCAGTTTAAAGAACTCTATAATAATTAGGTAAATTTTATCTTTGTGCTATTGATAGTATTTGAAATTTTAAAAAAATGTATGCAACATTTTTAACAAAAAAATGTTTTTGTCTTTGAAATTTTTTAAATAAAACACAATCTATATCTGAACACAATCAAACCTTATTATCAAATGAACTATGGAAAATAACATACTAAATTTTGGAAACAATTGGATAAGTAGTTTTTTAAAAAATTGTACCAAGACAATACTTTTAAGAAGTTGGATTTTTTATTTTCATTTTTTCTTTGTATTTTTAATTACTCATGAAGAAATATGTCTAAAAAGTTAACCAAAATGTGATTATGTTCAGGAAGACTTGTTTAATTAGTGACATAATTTTCATGCATTTAACTTAAGAATAAGCTGAAAAAAATTATTTTTGTTGTTTAAACCAAATTGCAAGGAAATTAGAACCAGGTGCTCTTAATTAATTCCAGGGTATTTTGTAAGTTGCGACTGAATATCAGCATCACTTTTATTAAGAATTATTTGTCCATTTTGGATTCTAGCTGTTAACATATTTTGCAAAAAGAGAATAGAAACAGCAGTTCTTAAGTGGTGTAGGAATAATAATGAATTATATACCAGTATAATTATAAAACACAAATAACTCTAGTGTTACAATAGTTGCAGAAAGAAAAGTAGCTCACAAGTTTTTTTTTTGTAGTATTCAGCACTATGTCGTCTGGTTTGTGTGCCAGTGCTATGTACTTCGTCACCAATGCAAAAGAGAACCTCATAGTTTCAGCAGTCTTCAGTAGTGTCATCAGCTGTGGCAATGCAGCATTAGACTGTCTTATTACAGAAATTTTCCCAACTAATTTAAGGTAAGAATTCACAAATTCACACACACTGTAACACTACAGTCATTGTAGTTATAGCTTTACAGTTTGTCAGTCCCCTGCTAAAATCCTTAGTTATATTCAGTAGTTTAAATTGTATTGTTGTGTTTTGTCATGATTTGATAGTAATAATTATCTGATTTAAATTTAATGATATTAAGTGATAATTAATATGAAATGGATTCTATTTATCAAATTATAACCCACCATTTGCATTAATGACCAAAGATACATACATACATACATACATAGTGTTCTGCCCAAGAGCACTGCAAACTCAGCATTCTCCACTCTTTCCTTAACTCAGCCTTCCTTTTTGTATCTGCATACAAACCATTTATTTTAATATTGTCTATCATCTGATGTCTTTTTATGCCTCTAACCTTCTTTCCGTTGACTATTCCTTCTAGAGCATCCGTCAGCAGGCTGTTTCTTCTTAGTCAGTGGCCAGTCCAATTTCTTTTCCTCTTCTTTATGAGTTCCAGCATTGTTCTTCCTTCACACACTCTGTCTAGCACAACTTTATTTTTTATTTTGTCTATCCATTTTATACACTCCATCCTTCTCCATATCCACATTTCAAAAGCTTCCAGTCGTTTTTCTCATTCCATCATAATGTCCAAGTCTCTGTGCCATACAATGCTACACTCCACACAAAGCACTTAACTAGCCTCTTCCGTAATTCTTTTGCTAAAGGTCCACAGAAAATAATCAGGAAAAAATCTTAATTTCTCCATTTCCTAAATCACTCTCTACCTTTCTCTGGTCTTCTTCTATTTATTTTTCCTGGTTTCTCACATTGTGCTGTTTTATGTTCTTTTATTGAGTTAATTCTATGACTATGTACTAACTATTTTAGCCTTCATGTTTTAAAGGTAAAAATTCATAATTATTATAATCATCATTCAGTGTGTAATTTCTCTGGATATCAGTGCATTTAGAATTCTGCCACATGAATTATTTAATTATGTTGAATTCATATATCAGACCTTATTTATGCCTGTGTTACAGGAGTATAACTAGGGTATGATAGATATGAGGGGCTCAGTGGAATAAGGGCCCATCCCAACTCCACTAAGTTTGGAGAAAAATAGCATTTTATTAAATTCTACATTGAGTAAAATATATAGAGCACACATTGATAATATTTGGTACATGTCTTGTACATAAAATAAGCTTTCTGCCTGCAAATGTATAGACCACTACGTTGTTTCATATGTCTAATAAAAGAAAAAGAAAATTGAGAATATAAAAAATACAACATAAATAAACAAATTAAATAACAATTTTTAAAAATCATCGGAGAACATATTGTTTAAATAACTCACCTCATAGGATTCATGCTTCCATGATGTCGCGATTTCAAACATAATCATGTTCATCGTCAGCCATAACTCCGACTGTTGAAATTGACGGCCGAAGAATTTCAACAGTCGGAGTTATGGCTGACGATGAACATGATTATGTTTGAAATCGCGATATCATGGAAGCATGAATCCTATGAGGTGAGTTATTTAAACAATATGTTCTCCGATGATTTTTAATGATTATACCTCATAATGTTTACTTCCCAACATTAATTAAATATAACAATTTTTAACTTGAATATTGCATTAATCTACGTATTCTACGTTTGCAGCATTTATATTATCATCATCATCATCATCATCTGATTTAAGGCTACTATTAAAATATCTGGTGTACAGGTGGTACAAATGTCATGAGAGTCATGATGTCTTCTTTATCATCCTATCATTAGGATATTTTGTTATCAATATTACATCTCGTAATACAGGACACTTTCCTTTCCCTTTTTTAAAGGGTTATTACTTCCTCTAAAGTGAAATCACTGAAAATAGATTTTATGTATATTACGTGTCTGTTTTCCACAAAACGAAACTGAGATGATTTCTGATGCCCACCTTATGGTTGTCCAGTGTCACATTTCTCTTTGTGAACATTTAAGTTATCCAAATATTTAAAATCTTCTGCATTTGTCTCAATTACTGTAAATGGTTTTTTATTCAACTCTTTCTTATGAGGTGAGCCCACTGTTCAGGTGTTTAAACCACTTGTGTTTTTCTTTTAATTTTTTCAATCACACCAAAGTCAGCATCACAGGGAAGGAAAGTGTGACCTGGTACAAGAAATTTATGTTCAATTTCTTCAAACCAACCACAATCAATCTTGTACAGCCAAAGTCCCATTATTGTATAATTCTTGTTTTGAACAACACATGAATCACTATATACATTATAAGTTTCTTTTTATTAGCACTTTTTTCAAACGGTGGCACAGCTTTTAATAAACTAGCAATTTCGTCCGCACCTCTTGAAGCAACTGATTCAGGCCGATATATATTCCTTTCCACTGTTGCGTAAAATGTTCTGCTTCATTTTATTCCACTCTTGCACATTTATTTTTCTTTTCTTTTATTTTATTACACTATTTCCATTTGCACAAGAATCTGCCGCATCAGCCATTATGCATTTACTGATATTTGCCGTCAATGCTAGTCAGTATTGCAGCGGACTACAGAGTAGCGGACAATATACGGTCACGTGTCAGCAGTTGGGATGGGCCTTTATTCCCCGCGCGCGTGAAGAAGTTAGAAATTTTTCTTAGACATAAAGTCTCATTTAACCTCTTTTCAGCAAAGTTAGAATTATGAGCTTCTAAAGATTAACAGAAGATGACCATAGGATACATAATCTGCAAATAACTAAAAATCCATCATTGGTTGGGATGGGCCCTTATTCAACTGAGCCCCTCATATGGCAGATACCCTTGGTACCACTTAAAGGAGGGTGCCAAAACCAATTTTTTTTTAATTGGCAGCATCTCATCTGGAGATACCTCAATGAATCTACTGATATTATTAATTCAGTAGTTATTTCCAACATACTCAGACTTTACACTGTGCAAATTACACACTTTATCAGTATATTTTTTCTATCCTTCGAATTTTAATTGCAAAGTCTAAAAAAGGATTCTAATTATGCACTACAAAGTCTTTATAAATAACCCTAATATTGAGAAACATTTTCTGACCCCCTGCCATTGGTGCCAAATACCCTAGTTGTGTCCCTGGTGTTTATTAATTAAAAATTATAATACTAAACAATCAACTGGGAAACAATGAGAAAAATTGCACAATATACCAGACTTAATATGAGAATGCATAAGAAAATCTACAGTGTCAGCTTTCAGATTGCTTAAAGGACAGTTTTTTTCTACAAGCATATGGATAAATATTTCAAGATCTACAGTGCGATCAGTATAGCATTGGACAGCAGACACGGGGATTTCACTATACACTGCCGATGCACTCGCTGCGGGGAATGGCCAGCTAGGATCACGGTGATACAACCACACACATTTTTTGTAACTATTTTACAAATAGTCGTACTTCAATTATGCAGGTGCTGGAACTGTTCACCTTCGTTATCCATACATTTTTGACACCTCTTTATAAAATTTGTTGTACAGATTATAGACTGTTGAACATGATGGAATTTTTACACCTGGGAATCGTGTTTCAAAAAGTCTTCATACTTGGCTGGCAGATTGAGTTAACAAATATTGATCATAAACAAATACACATTGTTCAGTAGAAAAATTATTAGCCATTATACAGTTTACATTTTATACTTATACACATGTCATTCCGTTTACATTTATACATGCCTGTTTTATAAGATACAAATTTTAAAATTGAAATAACTTATACACACGTCATTCAGTTTACATTATACACATGTTCACAAGGAAAAGCGACCGAGCACATTATCTGACGTGACCGTGAATACATGGGATGTACTCATATACTGCTGAGTCAGCGCACATTTCAAGTCCCGTGTCTGCACGTGTAAGCATTCGTCATTGCACAGCATAAACTCTGCGTCTGCTGTCCAATACTATACTGATCTTACTGTATTTGCCCTTACTATGATCTTAATGAGAATATAGATTGAGACCATCTTGTTCTCTGTCCATCCCACATTTAATTTTCAAATCTTCCCTTTAAATCTTGGAGTGCTAAAGAATGAATGATATCACCAACTGCTCAACATTAAATACTAATCAAAAACTCCTGGCGCAACAGGCCTAGAGGGCCCTTAGCCTACCAGCCGGCTGCTGGCCTCACATCCACATGTGTCAGTCGCAGAGGTAGATGACATCAGCCAGTGTTGGGGTGACATGTGGTCAGCATGTCGAGTCCCCCAGTCATTATAGCTGGTTTTCTCAACCTGGAGCCGCTACTTATTGTAGCTACCCAAATGCCTCACAATGCTGGGTGGGCACCGGTCCCATACTGGCCGAAATACCATGAGAAAATTTCTTCCCCCATGGAGACTCGAACCAGCGCAAGTCCCATAGCTTTTCGCAAAGGCTTCCTGCATTAACCACTCAGCTACGGCACGGGACAAATACTAATCAACCAATAATAATTGTTTTGTATGTGTTATTATATCTTCCTTCAATTAACATAAAATGTACCAAATCTTATTTTTCTTAAAATTTAGACCAATAGTATTCATTCCACTGAGCTCGAAAAAAAAAGGATTATAAATTTTGTTTAACAGAGAATCTGTTCACTTGAGTCAGTCCTGATGAACTAGTGATTACCATGCTCGTCTCTAGTTCTGAGGTTCGTGAGTTCAAACCTGGTTATGAAAATATAATGGGAAGTAACATTATGAGGTTACACTTAATAAAGATGGCAAATTCGACTTATTTATGGTCGTTATATTGAGCTTTTGTTTTTTTCAGAGCTACTGGTGTTGCAATATCTATGGTAGCAGCCAGACTTGGAGGGATTATTGGCAATATTGTTATTGCAACTCTTCTAGATCAGTATTGTCCAGCTCCGACAGACATTTATTGTAGCTGGTCTCCTTATAGGTAAGTCTAATTTACTGATTATTTTAATTTATCTTTTTCTTGTAAGCCCATGATTTCCCTTAACAGATATTTAGGTGCTCTCCCCCTACAGTGAAGAATTTGAACCATATTAATTTAGTTACACTTGTTTTCGTGTGAGATGTCATTTGAGTGGTCCGTGGTCAGCATTCCACCTGATACTGACATCTAGTAAACCAAGGTAATACTAGGACGGGAAAATTCGGTAAATTTTGCTTAGAGGTCTTTTCATTCAGGCTTAAGGATCTTTTACGAGCCTGAAAATCTTCAGACTCGGGATCCATGGCTTTAAAGTCCCTCACGGAGGACTTGCTCCTTTGATTTTTCCATCCTAAAAAATCCATCGACTCTGGCCGGATTTGAACCCGCGACCCTCAGGACCAGAGGCAAGGAGCATTTAATTTATACAAAAGAAAAAATATAATTGTATAGAAATTAATATAAATAAAGATCTGAAATAATAAGAATATATTGTAATTGCTGAAAATAATAATAAAATAATTTAACAAATTTCTAATAATGATTAACAGCCATTAACCTTTAAGTGCCTGGATATTTAAACTCCCCGCTGTGCTGCTGGCCGGAATTTAAATGCCCCAAATGTAACTAAATCCACACTAGAGTGCATATACGAACAAAAAATTTTTTTTACGAAAAACTGTTAGAGATAGAAATATGAAACAACTTTTATTCTATTTGAAGAGAAAAATTTTCGCCTGGACCGAGACTCGAACCCGGGACCTTTGGCTAGCTGGGCCAACATATATAAGAGAAAAATTTGTGTCTAGATCGCAACTCGCCTCGGTAGCTCAGTTGGTAGAGAGTTTGGCCTGGCAAGCCAAAGGTCCCGGGTTCGAGTCTCGGTCTAGGCGAAAATTTTTCTCTTCAAATATAATTTATCTTTCAGTGAGAAATGTTAAATTAATAATAAAAAAATCATTAGAAGCCTTACTAGCTTTATAAAGTAATGTTAAATTCCCAATATATGTCTTCTTAACTAAGAAGCCACCATTTGCAAAAGATAGAAGCAATGGTTTCAAAAGCATTTGGTGAGAGGGAATTACAACGTATATAAGAGAAAAATTTGCATCTAGATCGCAACTCGCCTCGGTAGCTCAGTTGGTAGAGCGTTTGGCCCGGCAAGCCAAAGGTCCCGGGTTTGAGTCTCGGTCTAGGCGAAAATTTTTCTCTTCAAATATAATTTATCTTTCAGTGAGAAATGTTAAATTAATAATAAAAAAGCTTTTATTCTATTCAGAAGAGAGTATATTATTCAATGGCATGATTTATTTTTACATATAATAGACAATTTTGTTATAAATTAATTTTTTCCTAGACGAGATCTATTTTTTTTTTTTTGGCTTGATAATACAAAGGTCTCAGTTTGCCATATGAAGGTGACTGTACTACTTCTTATATCCTAAGACATGCCTAAGATGGAATAGAACACGTGTGTTAAGTAAGTAAAGTAAAGTAAAGTAATCCCACAACAGGCCTCAGGAGGCCCTTCGGGTAGTGGGAGGTTAAGGCTCCCACTTTTTCTGGACAATCGGCACTTGATGTCAGCCGGGTTGTCAGCCCTGCGTGACGGCCGCCTTTACCCCCAGAACTAGCATCTGGTACTCATTTCCATTAGAGGCTGAGTCGACCCCAGGGCCATAGTGCCGCCAGAGGGTTTGGGTCAGTTTAAAAATCCTGACCCCACCGGGACTTGAACCCTCGACCATCTGGCTTGTAGCGCAGTAACTTAACCACTACGCTAAGGACGTGTGTTAAGTGGTTGGTAATATTTATCACACTTAGAAAGCAAAATTCGAGACTGTATGCTTGCTGCCTGATAGAGAAAACTCTGAAGGTCAGCACACCACTGTTTTGAAGCACGTCTCATACCAGTCCTCAAATATACAAACATGCAGTTTAGTGAAGTGCGTTGAAATGAAGAGAGTTATTTTTCTTCATTTGGAGTTCTGTTTTTATTATAAAATGAGATCGCATTATTTACTTACATGAGGAAACATGTGACTCGACACCTCTTACAATTTTTATGTAGTGTTTCAGAGAAATTATTATTGAATTATTTAAACTGATACTCTCACCACTGGGGTTCTGAGATCGAGTCTCAGTCACTCCATGTGGGTTTCGTGGTGGGCGAAACTGAGCTTGGGCAGGTTTTTCTCAGGGTTTTCTCCCGTTTTCCCCTGCCACAATTTCATTCTACCATACTCATCTCATCCCTTTCGTTCATCTGCCCCTGTGATGGTACTTCAGGTTTGATTGGCCTGTAATTGTATGAAAAGACAGAAGATACGTACATATGCTAACAAACATACATAATGCAGAGGAATATTTTTGAGATGCTCATGGAAATATTCTGAAGCCAAAAAATAATAGAAAACCTTGACAGGTCTAAAAAAAATGGCTTACAGTTATTCTATCAGTAGATGAACAATGAAATTGGACTAATAATTTTTTTCACCTTGCTGTCTTGACTAATCTGAACAGTTACATTTTATTGACATCATGCGGTGCATGCAAGAGTGGCACATCGAAACTTCAGACTTGCCCACACACCCACCCCTAACCACGTGTAGATTGACCTTGACATATCTTCTAGGGTTTCTTGTTTAGAAGAAAGGGATAAACAACATTGGCCTACAATTTATACAATCAGATTTAATTATACAGTGTGTTAAGACCGAGACAAAAAGCGGTGCCATTTACAAAATGTTAAAAATGCAGTGTAGGGTTGTGTATATCGGGGTTTTCAAGGGCTTACCATATTAAAGGGCAGTTCTAAATGATTGATGGAAGACATCCTGCATTATGAATCCACCAAAATAACGTAAGTAGCTTTATTAAATATTTTTTTAAATAATGTGTAGTGAGGAATTTACCATTTTACTGCATTACACTTCAAAAATAAAATTAGGGGTGAAAAAAGGTGCCACCTGTCTGTGTTTTTTCTATGGATACCTGAACTATAACACAATAAGTTTGAGCAACTGATAACATCCCTGAAATTTATTTTTTGGAATCAAACATTGACCTGCTAGTCAGGAGACAGGCATGCTATCTCCTGATCTAGCACTAAGATGTACATGATACAAGTACTTATCCCATAAATAACACTCTATTCTATAGTGTTCTACTCTAGGGCAGGTCCTTCACTGCAATTATAGCATTTTAGTGCTATGCCTTGCAGCTTTACTTGGGAATTATAGGTGTGGTAGCTTCCCGTTGCTCTCCACACCGTGGGATGATGTTGAGGGCCAAATGATGTTCAGCTGGAGACCGTTTGAGCCTCAAAGCTTTCTCACATTTATCTTGCAGGCGAGGAAAAACCCGGAAAAACCTCACCCAGGAAGCTTGTCCCGACCAGAAATTGAACATGGGCCCACTGCATGACAAAGCAGCATGCTACCTCCAGACCACAGCAGTGGGAAATAAATAACATAGTTTACCAAATAAAAATTGAAAACAGACCACATAAATGACATCTATCTATCTAACTGTGGAGAATCTAAAACATGAAAAGTGCAATGTATGGCATTAGAACTGCATTTTTCATCTCACAGTATCCCATTATTAACAGTAATGCAAGTTTCTTCCTGTGTTTAATCCTACTTAGCATCATTTAAAAAAAACTGAAACTTAAGAAAAAATTATGTTTCCATTTAGTAAAAGGTAATTCAACTTTTATAAAAAAAGCTTATTGTCTATGTTCTCATTTTTCAGGCGGTGGATTGCTTTGTTTAATGTTACCAAATACAACACGTGAACCACTTTCTTGACATCTACTTACAACTTTATCAAGTTACACAAGATTGGAGCATTTTAAATTGCTCATTATCCATTAGAAGAGGGTTCAACTTGATGCCGCGTAGTGAAGAAGATGAAGATATTGATGGTTTCCTCCTTGGAACTTCATTAGAAGAAAATATTTTTAGAAGCTTTGTTAAATATCATATTTCATTCAATCATATATTGTAAAAAAATAAGTAATGAGAAAGTCTAAATTGAACATCATTTATACATATCATCACAGTTACCATAGATATTGTACATAGATATTGTACCATATGCAATTCATACTTGAAATACTTGTAAAAGAGTATTTCGCATAAAAGTCAGATAGGTTATTTACACTAAGATGTATCACTTTTGAATACAGGGTGACTGCGACAGTTGTTGCTTTTTGAAACACTAAGACTGACAGTTTGTGTTACATAAAGAAACAAACATGGTTCCATGTCTCAATTTAAACTAAGATTTTTATAGAAGTTGATAATTATTATCTGAATTTTCATACATTTTACTTATTTGAGTTATGATACAATTCAATCAAGTTACATGATGGAGAAATCCCAGTTATAAAGAAGTGAAATAAATGTTATCATTCAGATATATATTATTTGCCAATAAACAGGGAAAGATAATATAAGGACAATAAACTTGGTTTATTTTGATTGCATAATTAGCGTATAAAATCAATTAATTTAAATGAATTGTAGTGCTTCCTAGTTATGAGTTAAAACACACAAAAACATTCATAGAATGTTTAAAATGAAAAATTAAGTTTTTAAAATTACATAAGGACTAAATATAATAAATCCATGTCCAGCTATCTTTGATATAATTTGTTGTTTTTAAGTTTTATCTAGTGTATGAAATTGACAAAATTTAAAATAATTTCAATTCTGTAATCTGTAAGAATTACATAACTTGTAAAGTGTTTATTTAAAATTCGAAAAATCCATCCTCAAACCAAATTTTAGAAGTTACATGATTAGTAAGATAGTTACATTTTTACTCCAGCAAATAAAAACTCCTGGCGCGACAGGCCTAGAAGACCCTTAGCCTACCAGCCGGCTGCTGGCATCTCATCCACATGTTCAGTCACAGAGGTAGATGATCAGTCAGTGTAGGGGTGACATGTGGTCAGCATGTCGAGTCCCCCAGCCGTTATAGCTGGTTTTCTCAACCTGGAGCCGCTACTTATTGTAGCTACCCAAATGCGTCACGATGCTGGGTGGGCACTGGTCCCATACTGGCCGAAATACCATGTGAAAATTTCTTCCTCCATGGAGACTCGAACCAGCGCAAGTCCTGTAGCTCTGTGCCAAGGCTTCCTGCCTTAACCACTCGGCTGCGGCGCGGGACACTCCAGCAAATATGAGTATTTTTTATTTAGTTATATTTATAGACACTAAAGTATGGGAATGTGAAGATGATCATAATAATTTGGATACCACCTGGAAAAACAGAATTAAACAGAGGTTGATGAAAATAGAAAAAGAAAAGTGACTGACATAGAGCAATGGTGAATATTAATTATAAATTAAAAGAATTAAATTGGGCACCAGAAAGTATTCCTAGACATCCGGAATATATAGATTATATATAAGTACTTTTGTTATAAATTTGGAATTCATACATTATAAACTTTTTAACAATGAAAAGCTTGAGAGAAAAAAAAGGATGGTGATAATAATAATAATAATGATAATGATAAACACATTTACACTAACAAATTGAGTTATGGCTTTATTGAATATATGTAGGAAATAACACTATGAGGTTTGAACGTTTATAGGAATAAATCACTGTGAGGTTTAATTTAAAATAAAATAAAATGTTTCCTATCCCTCCTCATATTAATATCATTGATTAATATTACTGATTAGTATGAGGAGAGGTATGAAACATTTGATTTTATCTTACTCTGAGGTTTATTTTAATTATATTTGAGTTATGGCTTTCAAAAAGGACTGGGATATAATAATATTCCTTTAATAAACAAAACATAAGCACTTATCACATTTATTAAATAACGATTATCAACAACTTGTCTCTCATTTGTTGAGAAGATAAATTCTATTAGCTGAGTCAACTTATTTGATTCTCAAAAAAATTGTTTAAACTTTAATATAGCTGTAAAATTTTCCATGATTGATTATTGGTATTTCAAGATGAAGTGGACTAATAAATTATTCTAGTAAAAACCCTTAAGGACACTTGGTAGTGAGTGCCTTCTGTAAGCTTTTTCTTCTTTTTTTATGTTTTTATTATTAATTTCATACATCTCAATGATGGATAAATCACATTTGAAGAGAAAAATTATACGCTCAGACCAGGACTTGAACCTGGGACCCTTGGTTCTCCAGACCAATTGCTCTACCTCCTCAGCCACCTGAGCAAGTACCAATCCAAACGCAAATCTTTCTCCACATGTGTTGTAATTCCTGCCCACCAAACGCTATGAAGCCTTTGCCTCTATCTTTGCAAATGGAGGCTCCTTTATTAAGAAGACATATTTGGGAATTATACATTACATTATAAATGCCAATATGGCCTTTTCCAATGTTTTTATTATTAATTTCATACATCTCAATGATGGATAAATCTTATTTGAAGAGAAAAATTATACGCTCAGACCGGGACTTGAACCCAGGACCCTTGGTTCTCCAGACCAAGTGCTCTACCTCCTCGGCTTTTTCTTACTTGAAAATAAATTAATGTTCCTCTTAAAATATAATAGATTTCACTGCTTATTAAACAGATCCTGCTGAGTTAATCAATATGCAATTTAAATTATTAGTAGTAATTTCTATTACTTGGAAATCATTATAACATCGAAGTGAAAATGTTCTGTAACTTAGATTTTTCAGATTTACGTACACTTTTCTAAGAAACTAATGTAGATAGAAATGTAATTTTTTTCAGAGGATATATGTCTTACATTATTACATAAGTGAGATTAAGAATTAAATTGATAAAATGTAATATAATTAAGAAAAAAATTTAAGTATAAAATATTTTTCATAAAAATTATAAACTTTTTAAAGAAATTTTAGAAACTTAATGAAGGATTTTCTTCCAAAACGTTTAACCTCAAATGTCAAACTACACGTAAACAGTGTGAACAAAAGAAAATATGCAGTTCTTACAAACAGTTTCTGAGAAAATTATACCAGATGAACATAAAATGCAAATGTTCAATGTTATAATGATTGCCAAATAATAGAAAATACTACTTACTACTCAATTTGGGTATTAATCAACTCAGCAGGATCTGTTTAATAAGTGGTGAAATGTTTGTTTTGTTATCTATTATAGTTTCAGAGAAACTTTAATTTATTCTCAAGTAAGAAAAACTCACCCCGGTAGCTCAGATGGTAGAGCATTGGCCTAGAAAGCCAAAGGTCCTGGGTTCAAGTCTCGGTCTGGGCAGAACATTTTTCTCTTCAAATATAATTTATCCTTCAGTGAGACGTGTTAAATTAATAATAAAAACATCAATTGAAGCCCTACTGGCTTTATAAAGTAGTATTTAAATTCCCAATAAATGTCTTCTTAACTAAGAAGCCGCCATTTGCAAAGGTTTCATAGCATTTGGTGCTGGGAATTACAATGTATATAAGAGAAAAATGTGTGCCTAGATCGGTACTTGTCCCAGTAGCTCAGATGGTAGAGCATTGGCCTAGAAAGCCAAAGGTCCCGGGTTCGAGTCTCGGTCTGGGCAAACATTTTTCTCTTCAAATATAGGAAAAAGCTTACTGAACAGCAAACACAGTGTTCTTAAGAATATACAATGTTCCTTGAATTTTCTTTTCAAATGATAAGGAAGAAATTAAATCTTTCTTTTCTTTATTTCTACAAAACTGTAATAACATTAGAAATGTCAACTTCAAGTCAAAATAAATCTAGTTTTCCATTGTGTCTTTATTGAAAATGTAATGTCATTGCTAATAATACAAAAACATATTTTCTTCTTAAGCCCTATCCTTCCCTGTGCCGGGATTAAGGGCTTCCTAATGGGAACTTATTGACAAAGTTAATTTAGTTACACTCATTTACCCACAGATGTCAGCAAGTGATAGAGGGTCGGCCTAGTGCCTCAATGAGACATCTAGTGGGTAACTAAGATATTACTGGATGGAAACAGTCAGTAACTTTTGCACAGAGGCCTTTCTATTCAGGCTTCTTTTACGAGCCTGAAAATCTTCAAACCCATGGCTTAACGTCCCTCCCGGAGGACTTATTCCTTGGATTTTTCCATCCTAAAAATTCATTGACCATGGTCGTGTTTCAACCTGCATCCCTCGGAACTAAAAGTAAGAAACATAAGCACTAGCCCACCACATCCGACTCAAACAACATTTAAAAAATAGAATTTCACACTGTAATGAGAATACACTAAACTCACACAGCATTATAGCATAACTTATAGTTTATTATTACTCCATATCTCTCATTTGGAGAGAAATGAATGTCACCACATCTGTTGTTAAGAGGATTGAAAATCAAATGCTTAAATGGTATGGCCATGTACAAAGAATGGAAAATGAAAGATGGCCAAAAAATATATACCAGTGGTCACCCCCTGGAAGAAATAAATGTGGCAGATGAAGATGGAAATGGAAAACCTATGTCAGAACTATAATGGATGATAGGAATTTGGAAGAGGGAGATTGGAATGATAGAGATAAATGGAAACTGAAGACGGCAAACCTATAAGTGGGGGAAAGCCGAAGAAGAAGATATCTCTCATATAAAAAACATACCGTATTTACTCGCATAATTGACCCCTCGCTTAATTTCCCCTAGGTGTTTCATATATTTTTTTAACCCACTTCTCATACAATGTGCATTACCTAGGCCAAAAATTTTCAGTTACAACTTTGAAAGACTTACAACTTATGAAGATTTCAAGTATAGCACAAAGGAATTCATGGAAAACCCAAAAGTCAAATTCATCCCCTTCTACAAAGACCTAATGGTACCTGCAGCCTCTGTCACCTGCACATCTGTTGTCATCAATCTGAATACAGTTAGGTATCACTGTGCATTGGTAACAGTGTTATTACATCACAGTGCCAGTGTCGTTAAACTCAACTTTGGGAAGAAATTATAACAGCTACACTGCAAATTTTAAGTTACAAGTGATAAATTTCACCAAATAAAACAGAGTGAAACATGCTGGAAGAAAGTTCAATATCCAACCGAGATTAGTGCAATATTGGAGGTCTCAAAAAGAAGACCTAGAAAATGCAAAATCGAGTGTCATTCTTTTCATGGCCCAAAGTATGGCAAATATCCCGAGGTTGATTGCGAAGTTCTGGATTACATAACAGAACTTAGAAATTATGGTTTTGCTGTAACATATGAGATGATACAATTCAAAGCAAGGAAAGCTGCAACCAAAGCGTGGAATTACAGATGCTGATTTCAAAGGCGAGCAGAGGGTGGGCTGTTCATTTTATGAGGAGAAATGAACCGAGTTTCAGAAGACGAACAACTCTAGCCCAACGCCTTCCACATGATAGTGTTCTACATTGTGAAAGCATATTGATATTTTCATAGTCATCGCATAATTTTCTCCCTCGAATTTTCACTCCTAAATCTTGAAAAAATGAGGGGAAAATTACTCGAGTAAATATGGTAATATGGAAACAATACTTTTAAAATTCATGATACACCACCAGTGAGGTTATTAAGTTCCACCTGATACACCAGTTGTTCTCACTTAAAAAATGAAGTCAGTTTAAAAACTTTGTCAAACATTATACAACAGAAACATGTTTCATCATCAGCATGTAAAACAGTATTGAATGTTATGATGATCTTAAAGAAGATGGTCTTATCAACTGTACTTGTAGAGGTTTTATCTAACTGCACACACCATTTTACCCATCTACAACGAGAAGCCATTGAAATATTCAAACATAAAAGCAGTTTCAATAGAAAAGAAAAATCATTAAGTCAACAAAGTATGGATACTGGTTCTAAAAAAACGCAGAATGCAAATCTCTACAAGTACAGTCGACTAGACCATCAAACAGCAATCTCATTGGAGCAATGGAAGTCCCTACCGCTGACCAATCAGAAGGCAGATATAACTTACGAACACATCGCGGTGAACGTATAAATAGGACAGACAATGGACAAAATTGCCAGTCTCAAGACAACCCTTTGAGGATGCCAGAACGCAGTCTCTGGTAAAATGTCGGGGAACTACAAGCCTCACGACCACAGCCTACAACCCGAAAATCTTCAAGATCATCATAGCAATTCTGGCCATGAAAGTCTATGTCAATACAGTATTGAATGTCTTTGTTTCTTTGTTGATTCTATACAGAGGGTTCAGATTATTGGGTGAGTTCTCATTCAACATGTATGCATTCTTTATTCCTTTTAAAATTATATCTCAAGCCAACCCTTGAGGATGCTGGATGCAGTCTCTGTCGAAAGGCCAAGGAATTTTAAGCCTCACAACCACAGCCAATAAGCCTGGAAAATATCTACAGATTAGAATACGAACTCTGGCTGTGAAAGCCTAAGTTAATTTTATTTGTGTTTATTTCTGTACAAATAACGGTTTGAAAACTTGATCAACTAATATTAATAATAAACATGATAATAGTTTTATTTTACCTAGTAGAGTTAAGGCCTTGAAGCCTCTCTGCCACTCAAATCAGATAATAATATAAAAAAACAAAGCATACATAGAAAACAATCTTCATCTTTTCCTTATGTCCCCTCATTTAGAGGGTGAAGTCAGTATAATATTGGGCATTTAAATCTGGTTGATCTGTTTTCATTTTTTTTTCCCCTGAACAGCAAGATGTCCTATCGCATCAACCCCCAAACTGAAAGACCATATTTTTCAGGTTATCTTAGACAAATATTCAATCATTTGATTGCAGAAACAATGTCTGAACCAGGACCACAATTCCATAATTTTTATTGTTTCAGTAATAACTAAAACATCTGAAAATCATGGCTGTTAATTGCAAAAAAAAATGAACAGTGAATTTACAGTTTTTTTTTTCTTTTTTTAGTTGTGGAACCATAGGTGTGGTTCTGGCTTTGGGTCTGCAATATTATCTGAATGTCTAATTGCAAGGCAACATCTTTATCTGTTGGTCTACAGGAGGATTTTCAATCACCTAATAGACCCTCTAGAGGTTTCAGTTCCCTTGAAGATGTAGTTTTTATTTAAATTTCTGATAGTAATATAAGTAAAAAAAACTTCCATTTTACACAGTATGGAAATTCATTTTTACAGACAAGCCTTCTGTAGGCCACGGTTAACATAAGTCTTGTGAATGTATTTATGGGGAATTAAAAGACAAAGGAATTTGTGCCTACTCCTGGAAATGTGTGCAAGTAGTATGATCATAGAGTGCCAGTGCACAAAGCTAGAGATCTTAAGATTAAATTCTGGCTCAGGTGCAAATTTTCTCCCTGTTATGTTATCCATACAATAATTAAATGAATCATATTTTACAGCTCACCTTATATTTTGTATAATTCCCAGAATTGGTTTTAAAGAGGTGTTGAAAATAAAAGGAACATCTCTTTGAAACCAGTCCTGGCAATTTTACAAAATACGAGGTGAGGTGTAAAATCTGATTCATTTAATGATCATTAAATAAAATCTCATAGCGTTACTTCCTAAAAATATAAATTATGTTTAATATAATAAATTTGGGAATTTTAATATTATGAGGTTTCATTAATAAGAATCAAATGAATCGTGAATTCTTCTTACCTCATACATCTATGTTTTTTTTAAACACAGCACCATAGTATAGGAGAACCATCTTCCCCATTGTCAGCTGTTTTCACCAACAAAAGCAATAAAAAAAATTGACAGTTGTGAAAACAGCTGACGATGGAGAAGATGGTTCTCCGATACTGCGGTGCTGTTTTTAATAAAACATAGATGTATGAGGTAAGAAGAATTTACGATTCATTTGATTCTTGTAAATTATGTTATTCATTAAATATTATTAAAATTATACCTCACATCATATTTTGTCTTCTTGTAGACCAGTTTTGGAGAATTACTGCCTAATAATCCTCCATCTTCAGTTTTGTATTTAACTGTTTTTTGTCATTGGTAATTCAAAGTTTCCTCTTCCATCTGTCGGTAGACCGATTACCGGATGTAAAATTCAAGAAGTTTACATATCATGCTATGAAACACCACACATTTCAAAAAGTTTATTAAAAGTTCAAAGATTGACACTGAAAAATTATTTTGACCTCAATAGAATAATAAAATCCAACAAAAATTAGAAAAAGGAAGAAGAAAATAAATTAGGTAATATGGAAACAAAGGAAATTTATAAAGCAGAGTGAAGGAACACCTTAGTAGTGTTAAAAATGGGGAAGTATAAAAATCTGTAGTAGCCACTCACCTTGATTAGAAGAAGGTCTACTTGAAAGAGAGGCAAAATTAATTAAACAAATAGAAAAACCTAAAGAACTCACAGTTTGAGAAAAGATCTGCATTAAAAAAAAAGAGCAATTGAATTTTGAAATTCCCTAGGAACATGATTTGATTTAGAGGTTCATCGGTCTACCAACAGATGGAGGAGAAAACCTTGAATTACCAACAACAAAACAAACGTCCAGTAGGTACAAACTGATGATCAAGAACTATTAGTTCTCCAAAACCAGCCTAAAAGAAGACTATTTAAATACTAATACCTCATGTTGGCTGTGGTAGACTAGTGGTTATGCTCCTTGCCTCTTGTTCCGAAGGTCACAGTTCAATGGATTGTTTTAGGATGAAAAATCCAATGAGCAAGTCCTCCGGGAAGGACTTTAAGATGTGTGTCCTGAGTCTCAAGATTATCAGGTTTGTAAAAGATCCTTAAGCCTGAATAAAGAGGCCTCTAAGCAAAATTTACCAACATCAATGTCCTAGTAATATCTTAGTTGCCTGTTAGATGTCTCATTGGGTCGGTGTGTTGACAACATGCCATCCATGACATCTATGAGCAAATAATGTAACTGAAAATTAACTTGGTTTAGTAACTCCTTACAAAGGAGAAGCTATGGCTGGAATGAAAGGTGAGACGAAATAAATACTGTCTTATTTTAATAAAATTGAATTTAATTATTAAGTAAAAAAAGCTTAAATAATTTTATGGGACGAGAAGACCCTATAGACAACGCAATTATAGATAGAATACCTCATAGTGTTACTTCCTACAAATTTTGAACGTGTCATCTATATTATATAAATTTCTCATTCCCCTGATATAGGTACAGGTGATATATTCATGAGCAATTGACATTAAATTTGACCTTGAAGGATACATTGTTTTATGGTTTTTCTATTAATCAATAAATACATATATCGTTGGTAAAGAGAAACATTTTTGCCTGAACCAGGAAAATACATATATTGACGATTTTTTATTATTAATTAAAAAAAATTTTTCTCTTCAAATATAAATACATATATATTTAACTTTTACAGGAATTAATCACTATGAGGTTTAATTTATGGTAAAATCAAATGTTTTTAGAAGATTTGTATGAGGAGAGGTAAAAAACATTTGATTTTACCATAAATACATATATATTTGAAGATTATGTTAATACACTTTTTTTTAGTAATGTAGACATTTATGGATGAGTCCATTCTTATTTTATTTTACCTCACACTTCATGTTTTTCAAACACAGGAACTGCAGTTTTATATAATTGAAGAACCTCTTAATGTTATTTCCCATAATAAATGTATGAATGAAGACATTCTTTTCAATTTATGTTACTCAACGATCAATAACAAATTGGAACAGGTACTAAACATCCTGAAATATACGAACACTTTATCAAGAAAAAAGTGTAGCTTCTTTAAAATTTGATTATGTGTGTTAGAATGTGTGTGTTTATGTGCAATTATGAAGATGTATAAATGTGCAGGATGTTTAGAGATATAATTTTGAATTGTAACATATTACAAAGAGTAGGAGAGCGTCAGATAAGAAGTACATCATAATGTTTTAATAATATATTTTTTTCATATTTTGCTGCAAAATTTTCCATTTACATTTGAGAGCTAGAGTTCACACAAAATGTGTGAAATAACTGTGGTCAAATTAATACAGATGTAGAAGAATTTCTGAGAGAAAGAACTAAAAGTCTTAAATGAATTTTACAGGACAATAAGTATTTGTAGTTATAAATATTATTCACTAAATTAATAATTTAAAGATACAGGCATAAAACTTTCTCCTGCTGTCTTGAAATAGACATTTTCATTGTTGATTTTCTCACTCAAATTAGATTCCTATATATATTTTGGGTCTATAAAAATGCATGGAAAAATTGCAGTTATATAGGACACAATGCAATGTAGGTATAATATAACTAAAATGTTTTCGTAGCATGTTTATAATGAGAAAAGTTGGCAGTTGGGCATTTTAAACACTTCTTGGAAGATATTGAGTAGGGTGAATCATTGCAGGAAATTCAAGCAAATAATGTTCCAGTAATTTTTAATTTGAAAATTCCATCACAGTTTTGATGATTCCTCAGTGATCAATTGGCGATTCTGTTTATAATAAATAAGTTTAATCTTATATAATTAGAATGAGACTAAGGATGTATAGAGTATATTTTAATATTCCATGTGTTCTTCAGCTCTATACAGCTACTGTTTATATAAGACTTTTAATCTATATCTGACAGAGATGTTCCGCAACTAAGATACAAATAAAATGTATTATCCTTATTTTTGTCAGAATGATTCCAATTTCTTACGACATTATTTTTTATAAGTGATTATACCTATAAAAATGTATGAGTAGTATAAATTCAAAACCTAACCTTTCGAATTTTGATGAGAACAAGTTTCATTGATACTTATAAAATACAAATATGAATCAGAGACATCATACCTCACCTCATAAAAATATGCTTCTCTCACCTGACATGTTTCAAAAACATTTTTCATTAACAGCTAAACTCCATGTTTTCAAAACATGTCACATTTTATGAGGTGAGGTGTGAAGTTTCCTATTCATATTTTTATTAAATTGATATTTATCTCATAGCACACTTCCATGAATGCTTTTATAAATTCACATACATTATTTTTGTCAAGTTTTACCTCTCCATTATCTTATTTCCAGGCTAGATCTGATATTTCCATTAAAAAAGTTTAAAAATATATTTTATATTTCCCTTGATACATTATAGTATTTTTCTCTAATGAATATATCAGGTTTTGAATGTTTACTCCTTGCATGAGATTAGATGTGTTTCATAAATATAGAAATTATAAATCACTTCATACTTCTATTACCATATTTACTCACATAATTTACAACCCATTATTTTTAAGTAATAAAAATTATTTTTTTATAACTTTGAGAAAGCTTGCTTTATAGCAGGTTCCAGTCAATTAATTGTTTTTCATTGTTTAAATGAATGGAATCACAAAAATGCATTATACCACAAGTAATAATTCCTTATGTCCTTGGATTGTCATGTTTGCAGGGGAAGCTTTGAGGGGACATTGTCCCCATTATTTAATTTACTGAATTAATTTATTTAAGAATTACATTGTGTCCCGCACTGTAGCCGAGTGGTTAAGGCAAGAAGCCTTGGCGCAGAGCTACAGGACTTGTGCTGGTTCAAGTCCCCATAGGGGAAGAAATTTTTCTCATGGAATTTTGGACAGTATGGGACCGGTGCCCACCCAGCATCGTGAGGCATTTGGGTAGCTATAATAAGTAAATTACATCAATTTTAAGCAACTCCAGGTTGAGAAGACCAGCTTTATTGGCTGGGGACCCAATATGCTGACCATGTCACCCCTACACTGGCTTATGATCGTCTACCTCTGTGTCGTGCTTGGAATTTTTTTAAGAATTAAATTTTCAATTTTTATTGTAACCGTTGCTTAAAATTGACGTAATTTACTTGTTACTATTTTTACATCATGATTTTTTATTTTCGGATTTAACACAACCAATGTGGTGCTTACTGATGTATGGATTGGTATTATGGAAACCGTTGAGAATTCACACTTACCTACTAATTTCTACAGAAAGTGAAGTGCATGCATGGTTGCCATGGTAACATGTGCCGGCCAGTTCATAATGTGGGTCTGTCTGTCTCTCAGACAAATAAAAAAGTTTTCTCATGAAGGTTGTTCTGTAATATAATTTTGTTGGCAGTTCTGATGATATTTAAATAACACTTATAAACAGTGGAATTTTTAATTATAGACAACAATTTAATTCACACAATTATTGTCAAATCACGAGCAGCCTTTGATCAATTAATATTTAGGCTTAATTACTTTTGCAATTAAGTTTTGAAAATGTATAGCACACTAAATTAAAATAATTGCCCCAGTGAATTTAATGAAAATAAAAAGCCAAAGGATCTATGAAGAATTAGAATGCTTATTTGATAGCCTTTCACGATATCATATGAAAATTGTCTTAGGAGATTTTAATGCAAAAGTGGGGCGGGAGAAGATATATTCAAACCAACAATAGGTAAATTCAGTCTTCATGAAGATAGTAACGACAACGGGGTTAGATTAGTCACATTTGCCACATCAAAGAATCTCATTGTTAAGAGCACAACATTTCAGCATAAGGATATTCATAAATACACCTGGACGTCCCCAGATGGAGAAACTCGGAACCAGATAGATCATGTATTAGTGGATAAACGCTGGCACAGTAGCATCATTGATGTTAGATCAGTTAGAGGGACAGACTGCAATTCAGATCATCATCTGGTCAGGGTGAAAATCAGACAACGGCTATCGCTTATGAGAGGAAACAAACGCTAAAGATGATTCTGTAAAATATGAATTAAAAAACTTGAAAAATGATGAAATGCGGCAAGAATACCAAATCAAAATTGCTAATAGATTTGAAGTACTGGAATCTTCAGATGACAATGTGGCAAACGAAGAAGAAACTGATATAAATAAAGAATGGGAGGCTATAAGAGATACTATTAAATTGTCAGCATCAGAAAGCATTGGTTGTTTAAAAAAAGAGGCAAAACAAGAAATGGTTTGATGAGGAATGTGCCGATATTGTAAAGAAAAGAAAGCTAGCAAAAATGAAATGGTTACACGAGCCAAATGAGGTAAATTTAGAGCAATTGGGTAGTGTTAGACAGGAAACCACCAAGTTACTAAAGAGTAAAAAGAGGGAATATTTGAGAGAGAAGATTAATGATCTTGAAATGAATGCAAAAAATAGGAACATTAGAGAATTATATCAGGGAATTAGTATAGAGAAGAAAGGGTTTCAGGCTAGAACAAACATAATTCGGAATGAAAATGGGGATATGATTGCAGATTCCAAGAGTATATTAAATAGATGGAAAAGTTATTTTAATCAGCTATTAAATGTACATACAGAACAGGACATTGAGGAGGATAAGTTACAGACAGCAGAAATGCTAGTCGCAGAGCCAAGTGCATTAGAGGTTGAAATGGCAATTGAAAAATTGAAGATGTATAAAGCATCAGGTTCAGATGAGATCCCAGCAGAAACTGATAAAATCAGGGGGAGAGAAATTGATGGACTGGATACGCTGTTTGCTTAGTATGATTTGGGAAAAAGAAGCTCTTCCAGATGAATGGAAGGAATCAATTATCGTACCAATTTATAAGAAAGGAGATAAAACTGATTGACAACAACTATAGGGGCATCTCATTACTTTCAACTTCGTACAAAATTCTAACAAATATATTAGTAAGCAGACTTACTCCCTATATTGATGACATTCTAGGAGATCATCAATGTGCATTTAGAAGAAACAGGTGTACAACAGATCAGATTTTTAGTATAAGACAGATTTTAGAAAAGAAATGGGAATATAATGGTACTGTACATCAACTATACGTAGACTTCCAAAAAGCATATGATTCAATTAAGAGGGAGAAGTTATATAGTATCCTGCTGGAGTTCGGAATTCCTAAAAAGTTAGTTAGACTTATACGAATGTGTCTAAATGGCTCAACGAGTAGGGTGCGTGTAGGCAAACAGTTTTCAGACACTTTTGAAATCCAGAATGGGTTGAAGCAAGGAGATGCACTATCTACTCTACTATTTAATTTTGTACTAGAGCATGCCATTAAATCTTTAGAGAATGAGGAAGGCTTACAACTGAATGGTATTAATAAGCTGTTAGTTTATGCTGATGATGTAGTACTACTGGCCGATAGCGAGGAGATACTAAAGGACAACACGCACACACTATTGAGTAACACTAAGAAATTAGGACTGGAAGTAAATATCAATAAAACTAAATATATGGTCACACGTAGAAATACATTATATAATGGAAATGGACAGCTAATGACAAATGAGGGAAATTTTGAGGAAGTGGCTGAATTCAAATACCTAGGAACAATAATCACAAATAGGAATGAGATGCACAAAGAAATTAAACATAGGCTCAATTCTGGAAATGCATGCTATTATGCATTGCAGAGACTCTTGATGTCCCAACTCCTTTCAAAAAACGTTAAACTGAAAATATATAAAACTATTATTCTACCAGTTATATTATATGGGTGCGAAACATGGACTCTTACTTTAAGGGAGGAAAGGAGATTACGAGTATTTGAGAATAAAGTACTTAGGAAAATTTTTGGACCAAAGAGAGATGAACAGACAGGTGAATGGAGAAGACTACATAACAATGAACTACATGGTCTTTATAGGAAGCCAGATATAATAAGAACAGTTAAGTCCCGTAGACTGCAATGGGCAGGACATGTTGCACGTATGGGGAATGAAAGACGTGCATGGAAACTTCTTGTAGGAAAGCCAGAAGGAAAACGCCCAGTTGGTAGACCAAGAATGAGGTGGGAGAACAACATTAACTATGATTTGAGGGAAGTAGATTATACAGGTAATGATTGGAAAGCATTAGCTCAGGATAGGGATGTATGGAGAGCTTATGTCCGTGCGGCCATGAACCTACGGGTTCGATAGTGCCAGTGAGTAAGTAAGTAAGTAAAGGAGAAAGTGAAATATGATGTGTGCATACCACAATAAGTAGCCGAGTTTCCATTTGAGGTGTCTTTCTTTTACAGTAACATATTTTTAAGCAGAAATAATAGTGCTAGATGTCACAAGGTAAAAATATTAATTTTTAATTTTAGGGATTGTAATATAGGCTACATTCGATGGGTCTATTTAAATTAATTCTACTTAAGAACATAAATTATGCTTTATAGCCCTCAAAGTTACTTTTTTTCTCTCTGTAAGGGCATAGCCTAACTGGTATGTAGAAATTCCAACTCATTTTTAGACCCTTTCCATATGTCACTACATGTCCCAGCATTTTATCGTGCTTGTTGACATATCCTGCCTTTTTATTTGTTTAAGTTGGCAAACCTACTTGCTAGAAAACATATTATACAGGGTGAGTTTTAATTACACTGACAAACTGCAGGGACTGATTCCTGACTGTAAATGGAAAAAAAAAAGTCCTATGAATGTGTCCATAAATGCATCATTTATATGGTAGATGGCACTGACGAATGACATTCTCTCGGTCCTGTTACACCAGATCACCAGACTTAAACTCTCTGGATTGTTACCTCAGGGGGAATCTCTAAAGTGTTGTGTATGCTAACCCAGTTCCTGATGTACATACCTATCAACAGCGTGTCCACGTTGCCTGTGACGCTATTCAGAGAGAGGCCGGAACATGCGAAAGAGTGAGGCAATTCACGATACGATGTGTGCATTGCATCACATGAAGGCCCTGTTGAACATCTGTTGTGACGTGGTTGCGATTATGCTATGTACTGTGTGCCAGGATGGTTTGTCATTGCATGCACATCGTTTATTTCTGGACACAAGTTTATAGGACCTTTTTTTTCTTCATTTCCAGCCAGGAATCAGTCTCCAAAGTTTGTCAGTGTAATTACCATTCATCCTGTATACTGCAATAATCAGTGTTGCCAGTTTGAGGAATATATCTGTTGGATTGAGGAATTTTTTTGGAGAATATAGGAATTTCTCTTTTCTTGTTAAATCAAACAGAGTTATTATATTGAAATTTAATTAATAGTAAATAGAATTATTTTTTATGCTTCCACTAATAATGTCTTTAATTAGATGTTTGTGCATAATTAGATTACTGATAAGAAAATTCTTACTCTTGTATTCACGTAGACTTTCACGGCCGGAGTTGCTATGATCATCTTGAAGATCATCAAATTCTTACTCTGTTATCTGACATCCTGAGCCATTGTGACCGTAAGTGTATTCACCAAAAAGTGAACTTAACCCTTTGGCTTCAGGACACCTTAAAAAAATGCATATATAAATGCATTGTATTATATGTTAGCTAACCTAGGTCACTGACAGCTCCCCCTACCTCTGGCTGTTTGTGATAGACGAATGCTATATTTATTTTCCTGATTAACGGTATTAATTTGCCTTTAGTGATAATTGGGGCTAGAGAATACTATACTGAATCCTTCAAGTGCAGGATGACCTGAACTGTTGAAACAATGTAAACAATACTCGCATGGATGAGGGATGGGAGCTATAGGAACACAAAACCAAAACGAGACCAGGTATAGTTAGGTGCTCCAAAAATTGTATAATACAGCAATTACACTTTTACAAAAAAGTAACTAAAACACTATGCAGCATTGTTGATGCTAGCAAACAAACATAAACAAAACAATGCACAATTTATAAGTCCACCAATACTTGTAATATGTGCATCAGAACTAAAATAAATGTTACTCCCTGAACTTATTACACAGTTGTATAGTAAACGGATGATACTGTGCATGACCTCATACAACACACCACCTGTCTCACTATTCCGCGTAGTATCCAACCTGTAACGTTTGTTTTGGCGTAGAATCTGCTAGGCCTGATGCTCTACGGAACAGATTTTTAGGTTCTAAAAGTTAAGATTGCAATATAGTATAGTGATAAAATTAATGTAACAAATCTTTATATCCAATCAACTGTTTTTTTTTACACGCTTTATATTAGCTTGACCTGTGTCTATTTATGTAACAGAATCTTTCAACGCGATTTTCACCCACTTAAAAACATTGGATCGACTTGAAACTTTGCATACTTGTAAAGGACCAATGACAATACAATAATTTCATAATTTTTTTTTCTAAGATACTGGCCATGATCATCAGGACATCAAAAAAAATAAAGACTGGTATAATAGATTGCAGATGTATCGACTTTTTAGTCTATTGTTGTGGTAGCTCAGTTAGTAGAGTAGTGGACTGTAGTGGTATATAATTTCAGTAATCCATAGGTCGCTGATTTAAATCTGGCCCGGAGGATTTTTATTTAGAAGAGTATTACTTTTAGCTCAGACTACAATAGTATCGAATTTAAAGATATTTACAGTTTTAGAAAACCAAACTAAAAAATAAATAATAGTTTAAAAACTAAAAAACATGCTTATTAGGAAACCGAACTAAAAAATGAAAAATAATTTTAATTTCCAACACACTTGAGATAAAATTAAAGTGATCAACAAAAAAATCATCTCCAACACATTTAGAATAAAACTAGAGTTATCTACAAAAAAGATAATTTTACCATCAAAAGCATGTGGTGCTCTATATCAATTAATATATTTGATAATAAACAGATATTGGTAAAAGTAAAGTCTCTAAGTAAAAAACGTAAAAACCATAAAAAGCACCTCACGCTTTTGATGGTAAAATTATTATTTTTTGTAGATAACTCTAGTTTATTCTACATGTGTTGGAAATTAAAATTATTTTTCATTTTTTAGTTTGGTTTTCTAATAAAGCGTGTTGTTTTAGTTTTTTTAAACTATTATTTATTTATAATATAACTTAAAAAACATTTTTCAGTACATTGTGTGGGATCTGGCAATATTACATTTATATTACACATCTTACTTTTAAATTAAAAATAAATATGTAAATAGAACATTATTTCCTTTTGAAGAAATTTTTGTAAGTTTACATTATAAAAAAATTAGTTGATTGTATACAAAGACTTATTAAGTTAATTTTATCACTATATTATGTTGCAATCTTAACTTTTAGAACCTTAAAATCTGCTCTCTAATAATAAGTGCTGCATGCAGTTACATACCTACATATAAATTGAGGATAATTTTACACCAAATAAATTAATAATAAAGTGGTGGAAAGAAATTTTGAAAAATGCGAGGGCGTAGTTCAATATTGTAGGAAGCAATTTTCATTCCTTGCATATAATTTTGGTCCATGGTTTGACATCTTTGAAAGCCTTTGGCCTACCAATTGGCTGCAATCAAATCCACATGAGCCATTTATGTGATGGACAATCATCCAGTAATTACAGGGGTGACATGTGGTCAAGCTGTTGAGTCTCTCAGTTGTTATAGTTTCTCAATCTAGAGTCACTATTTATTGAAGTACCCAAATTCCTTGTGATTCTAGTGGGCACCAGTCCTATACTGGCTGAAATTCCATGAGTTAGGGATTTAGATTCAACTCATATTCTTCTAATTTTCTTGCAGACCATGGTTTCCTCACATCTGTGTGATATTGTCAATGCTTCCTAACTGTTGAATTTGTGGTTGTTGATCCTCCTGTAGGTTGATTTCTGTTCCCTCTGTTGGCTGACCGATGAACTTTCAAATCAAATTTATTTTTGTTTTTCTCCAGCAATTTCAACATTCATAGTTTTCTCCTTATTCTTGTGGATGTAAATTTTCTTCAAAATTGTGAGTTCCTTAGATTTATCTATTTCAGTAATTTGGCCTTAGTTTCTATTCTGTGTTTTTTCTGACCATGCATGTGCAGCTATTGCAGAATTTTCTATTTCTCCATTTTTAACATTTCAAAGTGTTCTTTCAATCTTGTATTCAAATTCCTTTTTGTTTTCCTATGTATATTTTTTCACAATCTTTACAATCAATTTGATAAATCCCTGATTTGTTGTCTTCGTCAATATTTTCATTTTTGTTGGTTTTTATTAATCTATTCAGGGCTGAAATCATTTTTTGGTGCTAATTTAATGTTAAATTTGCTGAATTTTTAAAAAAAAATATTGAATACTGAAGGATGGTACGTAAATTTGTTCCCCATGGTAACTTGAACCAGCACATGTCCAGTAGCTCTGTGCTAAGACTGTGCCTTAGACCACTGGCTACAGCGTGGGATCTTGCATAATTTATGCATCACTATTTTAGAATCAAAATTTCATTCAAAAAATGGAAAAATTATAGGAGTAAATATGGTATTTATATTTTATGTTGTTTTTCAGTTACCGTTTTTATAACAATCTTTTTATAAGATACCCTTGGAAAAGAAATATACATGTATTTTATAATTAAAATCAACTTTTTTTTCCCCCTATAAAGTTCTTTAACTCTCATATGTTATATTATCAATACATTTCTTTGAAAAGCAGTGACTGGATGGATTAATTTATTTTATATTTGTTTATAATCTCAAGATTTTCTTAAATCTAGTTAAGAGATGACAGTACATTACATTATGTAACCTATTATAATAGGTGTAATTTCTCCAGGACATGCAATTGATGAAGTTGATAATTTACCTTTGAAAAAATCATTACAATTTATGTCTCAATCAATAAACAGGGTGTCACAAACTCAACGGCAAAATTTCAGGAACGAGTTCCTCATATGGAGAGAATAAAAAAAGTGTATTACAACATGGGGCCAGAAATTGATAATTACAGAGTAATTCAAACTTTTATGAATGTTAGTACATGGCAACAAAAACGCAAGGGACTTGTTGGAGCGCTCTGGTCTGTCAGATGCAATGTTCAAAGTGAGCGACGTGTGCCGCAATAACAGGCCATATTCTTCATTTGTGTACATCCCAGCAGCCTACAACCAACAGAAAACAGAACGTCAATAACTAAACTGTAAACCTTAATAACCTCACATTCATAAAAGGTTTGAATAACTCTGTAATTATCAATTTCCGGACCCATGCTATAATACACTTTTTTAATTCTGCTCCACATGAGTAACTCATTCCTGAAATTTTGCCGTTGAGTTATGTTTCACACTGTATATGAACCATTCCTATAAACGCTTAACATGCAGAAAACTAATGTTTTAGAGAACTTTATTTTTATGGTAATTTCAATTTGATAGTTTTTTGATTACGTATGAAAAGAGCAATTTTTCTCTTTTTCTTCTCCATCTTAACCGCCAAAACAAAATAACGAAGGCACAAAGGGTAGGAAAATATAATTTGGGGTTGTGGTCCTCATACAATTGAATATTAAGTTCAGATTTATTACTGTAAGCGTAAGTTTCTTCTCAAGATATGCTCAGAAAGATATACATTATATGGTTTATACCAAAATCGATAAAAATGCTCTTTAGGCCAGGCCTATAAATTTTCAAAATCTATAACACCATACACCTACTCGTTTAGATCTAGCGCTCCTCATAATATACTTCACCCTTCGAGCTCAACAGTTACGTTTTACAAAACCACAAGTTTTGTCTGTTTAATTCCTACCTCGTATCGTTATGAGGTGAGAATTGAACACACAAAACTTTTATACAAGTAAAACCTCATAATGTTACTTCATATTGTATTTTCAAATCAAGATTTATTTCTCAAACTGGACCTGGAATTGCAGCACTTTGAATTATACTGAAATATTTAGGCAATTTCCAATCACTGCTTAAATTTTACCAGTAATATAGTGCGTAAATAGAAAAATCAGCTGAACTGATTTTTCAAAAACAAAATGTACTTGTTGACAACTCTGTAAATTTTAATAAGATCTGTTTGAAAATTCAGAAGTCTTTGAAATATATTATTATTGAATAATACTGTCTTTTATAACAGTATTATTTTAAATTATAAAAATATAGTCTATATGAATAAATAATATTTTAAAAAATGTTAAATGATGTATATTTAACAATTAAATACAAATTGAAAAATTATAATCAAATTTTGAATTACAACAGTTTCAAATGATGTAAGTTATTTAAAAAAAATGCCAGTGAATTTAGAGAAGTCAATGATTGAACAGAATATCCACGTTGGAAGAAAGGTAATTACAGATAAGATTGCAAAGATTACAGTTTACAGCTCCGCTGTATTCCAGCAAAGACAAAGTTCTCTTGGAACATATTAAGAAGTAGTAGCCATTGCACTTTTTCTCGCATAGTTTCCACACACACACACACACATATATATATATATATTTATATATATATATATATTTCACATTGGAAAAGAAAAAGGTAATAGAATTAGGATAAATAAGTACAAGAAAATTAATTGTTTAAAGGACTGGTTCATAAAATTGGACTATCAGTATTATCATATATATAACTAATTTCAGTCCAATCTCGATTTTCATTATTTGCATATTTTGAAATTATGTTCTAAAGGAAAATCTGAAAACTTTAAACTGCTTGTTTTCTGGATTCGGTATAGACAACTCTATTTTTGCTGAGGCAATCACACAGGTTTGAGTTCATACACCTGGGAATTATTTACATAAGTTTCTCTAAAATGTGAGACTGTGATTGGCAGGACATGTGACACGAATGTAAAATGAAAGAGGGCCATGGAAACACTATAGAAATTTGTGGACATTTATCTTTTTAGCTATGTATAAGCAAAGTCAAATAAGGTGTACCTGCATACAAATCCTATCCTTGGTGATAAATCAATATATGGCAAAAAATATTTTTTGGGGTTTTGGCTCTATAAATTCCAGATACACATGTAAACATAGTTTTTGTGCTTCTCAATATTTTTTAGTACATTGGCGTCTGACAACTAAGCACAGTAGCCCCTTATCCTAGTGGTATTATTGCCTTTTAAATTTAAAACCACGCTAGTCCAGTCAGTTTTTATAAATATATCATAAGGACCAGGGGTTCAAAAAAAAAGACCATGACAATATGTTAGTAGCGACATAAACATAATGTACAACCAGCCTAGCTAAACTAATGAATTCTTATCATACAATACATTGCATTTTTAAAAAATTGCATATTTAATTATAATATAATTTAATAACTTGTGTAAACACAAAAGATCTTCTCGCAGGAATTTTGTAACCTAAGTTAATTCCTCAATAAGTTGAATTTATGGTCCGATTTTGCTAATTTGCAAAATATATCTTTCTTTTAATAATCACTGAAGTTTCAATGCAAGAAAACAAAATTGTACAAGTAGAATGTTGAAAAATGTTCCACTTCTACCGATTTTTTCCCCATATTTTTCATACTATCTTCCGAACAAGAAAAAAAGCAGACATAATTTTATATATGTGTGTGTATGTGTTCTCCTTAGGTTACATTACATTATACAACAGTATTTTGTCCGTCTGGCTATTCTAGGTGAAATGGGCATCTATGAACCTTGCAACAGACCAAATTAGTTACAGACTATATCAATTACATTAGTGGGTATATTAGATTAAGTAGATTCTTCTTTTTCATTAGCATGTTTTTTATCATAAGTTTGATATTCTGTTATAACAAAGATACTAGACATGTTCCCATGATATTATGGCATCTTTAGGTTATTTTTACATCAACTTCTGATTCAATTTTCATAATTTTCCAGATATTTGCATAAAAAAAATCATTGATGTATGTTTTAAATTAGGTTTTTACTCTCATACTTGTAACGTACTTTCTGTTGTCTGCGTTGAGGTAGGCGATCATTGTGGCATAGCATCTCCATCAGTTTTTACTATTTTTTAAATTACAGTAAATGTTTTTAATCTAACAATAAAACATGGAGAAAAGTATTCTATTATGGATCGTTTGTTTGGTGAGAAGCGGTTGTGTTTTTGACACTTGTATGGAACAAAGTACTCAAAATAAGATAAAAATGTTCTGTGGAGTAAACAAACAAAAAGAAGTATACATATTTCAGAAAAAAGTAGAGATTATTTTGAAGGTGAGTGTCAGATATGTGCATATAGGATTATTTAAATTATAACCAAGGTGTCAAATATTTGAATTTTTTTTATTCAAAGAATAATACTGGCAATTTCTATAGTTTATGTATGGAAGAATTTTTTAAAAATAATAATGGCCTAGTGATTCATATTTAGAAATACACATTGGGCAATATGTCCTCTTTTTTTTTTTTTTTGCTTTTCTAAATATGGAACCCTAACTGAACCATCATTTGGCATAACAGCGAGATTTATGAACAGTCTGCAAAAATATATCAGAGAATGATTCTTAAAGACCAGCCTCATGGGCTAGTTGTCAGCATTCTTGACTACAGTTCATGAGGTCCCAGGTTCAATTCCCGGTCAAACCATAGAAATTTTTCTTTAAAGGGAATTATTCCTGTGGTTGCCCACAGTCTGGAATTTAGGTTAAGTTTAGATTAAGGACTCTCCTGGTGTCTTATTATCATTTATCACCCATCATGTCAATCTGGGTAACGTAACTCTGCCTTCCAGATGCCCCAACCTACAAAATGGATTACAATTCTGCCAATGCCAGGGGAGAAAGCCATAAATGTCATAAAAGACAACTTGGTGGCATTGGACAAAAAATTAAATTAAATGGAGGCTAGTTGCAAAGACACATTCGAGATAATCTGTTACTAGACTACTCATTGCAAGTTATCTCATAGCACAGAGCAGCCAGAGATAGAGCAATCAAATCTGGAGTTGCACAGAATACATAAACCAATCCTGCAGACAATTGCAATCTTTTCTTGAGGTATGGCAATGTTGTTAGTTTCACTCTGTTCTTGGTTTCCTGCTGCCATTTCAAAAATATTTGTATGCTTTAAATACCATTTCTCTTCCCTGCCTGTGCAAAATTTCTTAACTTTTACTCGACAACATTAATTTTCATTGCGGAAAAACTGTGAACTAAAAGAATGTGGTAAGGGTGAATAGGGGTGGCAGGTAGTAGACCCTTGTCTCAGATTGCAGTCACAGTGTTTATTATCCGCCAGTCGTGTATAGTCAGTTGTTAGTGACAATGTCAAGGGCGAAAGTCAGACTCTGTTTTCACAGTATATACACATTTAAGTCTGCCAGACAGTAGTTGGAGGGGAGCAAATGGTTGGTACGGCCTCAAGAAGGCTGCAGATGCCGACTATGTATACCTTAATAAATCTCGAGTAATGCCACTGCGACTTTTTAGCAGCTCTGCCAGCAAGTCCTAATCCTAAGTTCTTGTCGTGCTCCCTGACTGCAGTCGTAATAGACTGTAGCTAACAGGATGGGACGAAAGGCGAGTTCTCAGCGCCTTAAAACTGAGACCTGTCGGCTAAGGGAACAAACCCTACAAAAAAAACCAGGTCCTCCATGTCTGGGGGTTAGGCGTCAGGCTGGCAACCTGGCCCTGGAAAAAAGTATATCGCTATGTACTTCAGTAAAATATGTCAGCCGGATGGATTTAAATATGACAGACTTAAGCTACGAAAACGGACCTTTGCTATTGGCACATGGAATGTTCAAGGCTTGAATATTAAAGAACAAGAAGTAATAGATGATGAGACAGTAGTTGGAAATCAGTGCTGATTTAATTTCTCTGTACGTTACATTATCCAGAAACCTGTAGGCATAATAACTCCCAAGATCATTCATTAACTTCATCTCCTCTTTCAAGTAGGCCTACCACTATATTCTGCCACTGATTATACCACTTACCCAGTCATTTGCTTGTACCAACAGTGGAAGGAGATACTTTCCCCATCTTCACACTAGCGCCAATGCTTCCCCTCACCAGCTAAAAAGTTAACGCGGTCAAGTAATACCCTTAAATGGATATGTTACATTTGAATAATTTCACTAATACAACAATATATTATAATATTGAATAATTTCACTAATACAACAATATATTATAATATTAGGAAAATTATGTACTTTTATAAGACCTACAGGAGAAGAAAAGGGCATACGACCAGCATTCTATGCAACCTGTGTCATGCAAGACAGACAATGGACAGAGTCAAACTGTGAAATATATCCTGTCAGCTAAAATGGCTTCCATCACAAGCTATGCTCCAACAAGACATTTCACAAACCTACCTAATGACAAGTGCATATGCGATTTGTATTCAGAGAAATGTGAAAGGTACCATATTCTAAAGTGTAAAAAAACAATGTAAATCAATCACCACTTATAAAATAGCAAAGAGCTCATGATATTTTCATGGTTTGTGTGCACTTCTCCTTTATTATTATTATTATTATTATTATAATTATATATTAGCTAAATGCTCCTCATGCACTCTTGTAAATGCCTTACACTAAAATTATGCTACTGGTTGAAGCAAGACGTCACTAGATTTCTACACGTCTCTAGAGCAGTTGCCATCTTGGCTGGTCACGGGTCTACCAATAAGAGAAGTCTGTAAGCAAAAATGTAATCAGGATTCCTGTTTAAAGGATTAAGAAAAAGAACTACAATAACTTGGAAAACATACATATATTTTATGAAATTTTAATGTACAATGATGCCATTCAGAAAAAAGTAGTAAGATAATTTTTCTTTATTTTAATTCCCTTATCTACATACCATTTCACTCAATGTAATTTATTATTTCTAAACACTGTTCATTGCTAAGTGCATATGAATCTTGGACTACTGTACAAGACCAGATTTAGATGTTAAACTGCCCTCTGGCTAAAACATTTGCAAACCTTATATTTAACTCAGTCTTAATCGTGCCTTTTTTACTTACAGTGATTAAACATTATTTTAACAATGTACCAAGTAATCCAATCTTTATTAAAATTGCATACCATTACAATTGAGGAAAAGAAGGATATTCCTATCAACTTTGTCCCTCTCTCATAATATACATGGTTAAACTAGATGTTTTCCTCATTACAAAATAAATGTGAATCTGCAATTATTAAAATTATGAGTGTGAAATTGAATTTACTGCAGAAAAATTGCCAAACGTATAATGTCTTCAGCTGAACTCTGGTCCCTAGATTTTGATGGTCCAAAATTTTCATTATATAATTTCAAAAAAATCACGAACTGAGGTGGAGGCTAAAAAAATGGAACATAAACAGAAAACTTGTTTGAGAAAGAAAGCATAAACATTTTGTTCTAATTGCAGAAAAATAAAGAACAAATGTATTTATTTTCCTTGTTAATTAAGAAAAGGAATTCATTCTATTTTTATTGTAATTTTTACCAGCTACTACAATTGTAATAGAAGTTGAAAATATATATACATAAACACATTACAGTTAAATAAGATAGATTTCCATATAACACTAAAAAAATTATATAATAGTGATAAATGATTGCCACTATGCTGTAAATAGCAAGTCTGGCTAGCATCTCAATAATCCTGAGTTTAATTCCAGGCTATATAAAAAAAATGTTTCTTTGAATGTAGGATCTAGAACAGATTTTACACAATTAATACAATTGAGTAGCTACATGAATAAAGAAATCCGGTTAAATCTGAGAAATTGAGAAATGAATATCCAGTTAAGAAAACTGAAACTAGGTTGAGGAAATGTGACATGCTAACCTCATGATTTCATCTGCAGTAATCTGCTAACCAGTTAAGGCAGTTACTTCAGTAGAATTGTAACGATAGTGAAAAGTTGTAGGCCTCATCTTTCTGAACTAACTTAAAAATGTAAAATTTTACAAGAAATAACAATAATTTGTGAAATTTTACTCAACGTTAGAAATATTGACTTTTTATTATTAATTTAACACTTCTCACTGAAGGATAAATTATATTTGAAGAGAAAAAATTTTTTTTGCAAAGATAGAAGCAAAGGTTTCAAGCATTTGGCACGAGGGAATTACTACATATATAAGAGAAAAATTTGCATCTAGATTGCAACTCGCCTCGGTAGCTCAGCTGGTAGAGCACTTGGCCCAGAAAGCCAAGGGTCCCTGGTCCAAGTCTAGGTCTAGGCAAAAATTTTTCTCTTAAATTTAATTTATCCTTCAGTGAGAATTGTTAAATTAATAATGAAAACGTCAATAGAAGCCCTACTGGCTTTATAAAGTAGTGTTAAATTCCCAATAAATGTCTTCTTAACTAAGAAGCCGCAATTTGCGAAGATAATAGCAAAGGTTTCAAGCATTTGGCACGAGGGAATTAAACTTATATAAGAGAAAAATTTGCATCTAGATTGCAACATGCCTCGGTAGCTCAGTTGGTAGAGCACTTGGCCCGGAAAGCCAAGGGTTCCAGGTTCGAGTCTCGGTCTAGGCGAAAATTTGTCTCTTCAAATATAAGTTAGAAATATTATTAAACAGATTAATGTTCATATTATCAACCTAAAACTTACAGAAATATGTAGTAATGCTATATATAATTCTAGTGATGGAAGAATTTATGTTCCCTACATCAAATTTGAGATAATAGCAAGAAAATAAAATATTGGTAAAAAATGTTTCAGATGATTGCTAATCTTTCTGCTCTCTAGGGACCATAGCTAGATAAAGTAGAAATTACAAAGAAACATTTTAAATCCATCTTCTAGCTAGAAAATATGCTGCAACTTTTATGCAGTATCAATTCTCATATATTTTACAATCAACATCTCTTATAAAGGTAAGTTGATAAAAAAATGGCATCATATTTATATCCATATATTTGTACTTAAATATAGCATGGCCTTACAAATCTCACATAGATGTAATAATGCTGGGCAAGATAAGCCAGATTGATCAGATGGCAAGATATTTGAGTACAAGGTGGATAGCCTGGATTTAATACCAAGCAATTCACTATTAAAGACTAGATCAAGACCTATTCAGTCTCACAAAAAAAAAAGGATATCTCAACTTCCTCTGCTAGAGATTTGGTTTTGTCACTTTACTTCAAATGGCTGTCTACAAAATAATGAATTCTCAAGTTTACTTCTCTAGAGAATCTTAGGCTTCTATCTGAAGCAAAAGAAAACTATAATTGACAGTAAATCCCCTGCATATGATCTTGACTTTCTCTACTTCAGTTATCAGCGATCATTCAGTGTTACATAGTAAATATGAACTTGCTTCCTGCTATGAAATATTACAATTAATGTTTGGTCTTAAATACTTATAAAATTCTGTAGTTTGTTACGGATAAAATAAACTGACACCACTATAGGTTTTAGGAGGCCTTTGGGACAGAGGTTAAGGCTCCTACTTTCTAGAAGATTTCAGCTGAATTATCAGTCCAGCCACCTTTACCCCTATAATGTAGGTATCATAGGTACTCATATCCATTAGAGACATAGTTGATCCCAAGCCAATAGAGCCATCAGAAGGTCTATGCCAGTTTAAAAATCCTGACCTCATTGGAAATCAAACCCACAAACTTCCTGCATGTAGCCGATTGTCTTAAACAACTATGCTACAGTGTGTCCACATTATGGTTCCATCCATTCATAGTAATTCTGCCCCGAGGGCAGGTCTTTCACTGCAATCATAGCATTTTCGTGCTATGCTTTGCAGCTTTACTAGGGAATTATAGGTGTGGTAGCTTCCCATTGCTTTCCACACCGGTGAAGGATGATGATGATGACGACTGGATGATTTTCGGGGATCGTTGGGCCCTAAGCTTCCTGACATGTCTTACAGGTGAGGAAAAACCCCGAAAAAAAAAACCTCGCCCAGGAGCCTGTCCTGACCAGGAATCAAACCTGTGTGACAAGGCAGCACGCTACCTCGAGACCACAATGGTGAATTACATTATGGTTAAAGATATGAAATTATAAGCATGCATATTTTTATCTTAACTCATTCCTTAAAATTGAAAGTTTTAATAAATATATACATGAAGAGAGATTTCTGCTGACATGGACCAAAAAAAAATTTCCATAAGAATATAGCATAAATTAGTCTTTGTTAGGAATCAAATCACTGACATAATAATAAACTAATTAAATATGAACAGGTAATTTTAGATCTCACCATAAAAAATATTATGAGGCATCAACATCAACTTTCCTAGTGCACCTGGTGGAAATTAAACAAACTTCAAACTAGGTGATCCAAGTGAGGGGATCATATTTTATGTGTGAAGTGTAAAGATCTACACATTTTAATATGTTTACCCTTAGTGTCCCACACCCAAAAGGGTTACCCATGCCAGACAGGTCGAAGGCGATAAGGTAAACGAAAAAAGTACCTTGGTTGAAAGAGTGCAATCTTCCACCATAAAATTACAACCGTCAAGAAATGCGAACATGGGTTCCACTGGATGGAGAGCTTATGTCTGGGCACCCATGAACCTATAGGTTCGATAGAGCCAGTGAGTGTCCCATGCCATAGTTGTGTAGTTTGAAGCCTTGGTGCAGAGCTAAGAGACTTATGCTGTTTCGAGCCCACATGAGGGAAAAATATGTTCTCATGGAATTTCAGCCAATATGGGACTGGTGCCCACCCAGCATCATGAGGAATTTGCGTAGCTATAATAACTAGTGGCTCCGGGTTGAGAAAACCATCTATAATGGCTGGGAACTCAACATACTGACCAATGTCACCCCTATACCGGCTGGATGTGAGGCCAGCAGTCAATTGGTAGGACAAGGATCTTCTAGGTCTGTCTTGCCATGTTGACACATTAATTTTTAATAAATAATCACTAACTGTCACGATTCAATCTGGGAAGTTCATAGATGCAAGGATATAAGCTATGTAAGTATCCCCATCCTGAGCCAACATATACCAATCATTCCCTAATTCACCCTCCCTAAAATCATGCTCAATGTTACACTTCCACCTTATTCTTGGTTTACCTACTTAGTGCTTTCTCTCTGGTTTTCCTACAAGAAGTTTATGTGCCTCTCTTTCATTTCCAAATCATATCACATGCCCTCACTATTGTAATCTCTGAGAGTTAATTGTTCTTATTACATCTTGTTTACCATAGGTATTAAAGAGTCTCACTGTTATGTGGTTTCATCTATTCATCTGTCTGTTTATCTTTGTCAAAAATTTTCTTAAGGATTTTATGTTCAAATATCTCTTAATATTGTCTGCTCTCTTTAGGTAAGAGATAATGTTTTAATCCAAAAATAACATACCTAATTTTATTATTTAATTTGGTATCATTTTTCTTTGGCCATTAACAACAAAAACAAATAAGTACCTTTTGGCAATGGAAATGGATTTTATACGAAGAGCCGCAAGAATTTTAAGACGAGAAAAAATTAGGAACTCAGTTATAAGGGAGAAAATGAAGATTGAAGACACTATTTTAGATTATATTAAAACTCAGCAATTAAGATGGTACGGACATGTCCAGCGAGTGAAAGAGGATCGACTACCAAAATCTGTTTTGGAATGGAAATCTGAGGGAAGACAAAGCAGAGGAAGACCTAAAACCTCCTGGAGTCTGGGAATATGTTTATATATGAAGAAGAAACATCTACAACCAGGAGATTGGATGGACCGACAAAATTGGCTATTAGGAATCAGGCGATGTCAAAGACATTAATCAACCGATGATCTATCTATCATTTTTGTTCACAGTAGACAAAACGGAGCTTGGGCAGGTTTTTCTCGAGATTTATCCCATTTTCCCCTGCCACAAATTTCATTCCACCATTTCTCATACCCATCTCGTACATTTCGTTTCATTTCATTCATCTGCCCCTGTGACGGTGTGTCAGGAGTCGTCAGCCGGCACCCTTGTAGTACACAAATCTCTATAAATATAGGGGCTTCATCTCATTCCTCGACCTGACCCTAAGTTGGACACGAGTTGAGGATATTTTTTTATTTATCATTTTTGTAAAAAGCATTGTTTTCATATCAAGCCTGAGTTGATATGACTATAAAGTAGTGTTCTGTTGTTAGCTAATGCCATATGCAGGAAATTTGCTGTCAACTGTAGTTGTCACGTCATTTTATTTCAGTATTAAACAGTTTTCAAACTGATACCAAAAGAAAACCCTTTGTTAGTCCTCATCATTGATTCTTTTTAAACTGTACCTAGACAAGAGTTGAATTGCAAATTGGTAGATTCCAACTTTTTTTCAGGCACATCATTTCTTATTAAACAGGTAAGAATTTTTATCACTAAGGTGATAAAACTGCTTTTCTAATCTACTAGCATAACATGTTATCTTCAGCTTTTCCATCAACAGAGTAATGAAAAGATATCATAAGATCTCACATTATAGAAGGAAGCATCTGGAGAAGATTATTTTCATCTTGATGTTCCTTCTCCATTTTCAATTTATATTTATGAATATCATTTCCATCCATATTTCATTTACCCATTTTCAAATTTTATGTTACAGGTTGCATTGATTTCTTATTCTGGCCAAGATTATTCATTGAATTCAAAATTCTATTTATAGACTCATAACTTAGCCTAAAATGGACAAAATTTATTAAAAGCCATAAAATCATGCACATTAGAGAAAAAACTGCCATAATTGAGCTGAAGGCAAACGTATACAACATTTCCAGCTATGATGTAAAATTAAGCAGATGTAACATTATTCATTTGATTTCAAATAATTATCAGCTCCTATCTTCATTGGGGATGCTGGCATAATTCTGTTGTGATATGTGTACCCCCTCATGTCGTGGGAGTCAGTTTTATGCTAGGAATTTGTTTCATACGCTGTATCAATCTTTTTGTAATGATTATAGTTTCGGCTGTCATACTGTAGTGGTGGATTTGCTTCCTTTGGTACAACAGGAAAACAACACCACAAAATGAAAGCAATGAATGCTACAAATGTTCCAATCAATAATATGAAGTCCTCAATTGTCTGAAATATAAAAAAGATAAAGTCAAAATTACACTAATTCATGCAGAGGGATTGAATGCACAGTTATTACGAGGGAGAATCAAATATAAACAGGCCTTTGTTTACTGCGCATGCGTAGAGTGCGATATGAGTTGGAGGCTTTTACAGCAGGTGCAGTGGGGTCTCTGGAAAGGGACCACGGCCTTGGGAACTCATTTTGTTTTGTTCCTCAGTTGCTGTGGAGATGTCTGAGAGAGAGGTGCATCCAGCTGTTGCGCAACGAGTAATCATCAAGTTTCTCATCAATGAAAATGTCAGTGCAGCTGAAATTCGCCGTCGGTTACTCCCACAGTTTGGGGAAAGAACCCTTTCATGGTCCAGAGTAAAACATTGGTGCCGCAAGTTTAATGAAGGACGTGAACGTGTTGAAAACTTGGCCCACCCTCGCCACCCACGCACCAGCATCAATCCAGAAAACATCCAAGCTGTTCAAGACATCATTGAAGGGGATCGCCACATCACAGTGCTTGACATTTGTCGAGAACTTCTCATTAGCTATGGGAGTGTGCAATCAATCATTCGAGAGGAGCTGAAAATGAGAAAAGTGTCAGCTCATTGGGTTCTGCGGTTGCTCACTGCAGAACAGAAAGCAGTGCGAGTTCAAATGTCTCGCACACTCCTCACGCGCTACGAAGAGGAAGGTGATGCTTTTCTGGACAGAATCATCACTTGTGATGAGACATGGGTACACACCCAAATCAAAGAGGGCCAGTCTGGAGTGGAGGAAGACTGGAGAGCAACCGTCGGTGAAAGCCAAATCACGACTGTCTGCAGGAAAAGTTTTGGCCACAGTGTTCTGGGACTCAAAAGGTGTCCTTCTGATTGATTTCCTTGAACAACAAGGACAACGACAACGGATCATTAATACTGCCTACTACTGTGGCCTTCTCAGTCAAGTTCGAGTTGCCTTCCGGTCAAAACGGCGCAGCAGTCCAATCAGAAATGTGTTGATTCTGCAGGACAATGCCAGGCCACACACCGCAGCAGCAACACAGCGAAAATTGGCCGAAATTCGCTGGACTGCCCTTCCACATCCACCCTACAGCCCGGATCTCTCACCATGTGACTTCTTCATGTTTGGTCCACTCAAAGAAGCTCTTGGAGGACATCGTTTCACAACCAACGAGGAGGCGAAAGACTTCGTGCGCAACTGGCTGCGCACCCGTCCTCATACTTTCTTTGAAACTGGCATTAAAAAACTGCCTGTCCGTTGGAACAAATGCATAGCAAAGATGGGTGAATATGTAGAAAAGTAAGAAAAATGTTAATTTCAATTAATCTTCATGAATAAAAGTTTTGGAACAAAAGGCCTGTTTATATTTGATTCCCCCTCGTACCTATTAGCATATTATTGTATAATTTGTCACTAATTTAAATAATACCTAATGATTTACATTACCGGTACTCTATTAAAAATATGAAATAAATTAAACTAATGTAACTTATAGGATAGCCTACAGTATTAATTGAGGGCTAGTTAAATTGTATGGTATACATTGCAATGAACCAAACATACCAATGGCTAAGAGTAAATTTTTAATTTTGGGTTTCAAGTAAACCACTGCTTCTAATGGTCAGATTTCACTGAGTTTGGAGAATATTTTCCTTGGTTTATTTTTATAGCATATACAGATTTTCATTTTGAAACGTAAAAAATTGTAACTGTAAGAGTGATTAATAATGAGTGGAGAACATATTTTTAACGGCTCACCTCATATAATTTCAAATTTGTTTCATGGAAGCCATGACTGAAGAGGGACAAGATATTGTCTGAAACCGCCGGTATCAAAGAAATTTGAAATTATATGAGGTGAGTCGTTAAAAATATGTCCTCCACTCACTATTAATGATATAACCTCATAATGTTTACTTCCCAATATTAATTTAAATGTAAGAGTGATTTTTAAATTTTCATTTCAGGTGAACTCTTTTAACACCTAATGATCCAATTTTGCTGCTTAATGAACTCAACCTCACTTTTTTAATTAATGCTATGAGGTAAGTTTGGTTTTGATGAAACAAAAATGGTGACCACTACATTTTAATTAATTAATAAGTGTAAAGCACAAAATATGCATTATTAGTATATAGTTTATCTAGCTCATTTGTCACTCAGTTGGGTCAGGGATGATTGTCTGTTCTCGCACCATATGGCGTGGTATCTGTCACACTTTTTCCCGCACCACTCGCACTTACACTCGTTCGTCGGTTGGTGATATGTCTTGGTCTTACACACTTTGAAGTGGAAACCGTGCGTCACTAGTCTTGTCACTGCGTGTCGAAGGTCATACAGGGGTTCCATCCAGTCTTTGTGTACCGTCGCGTCCGTGCAAAAGAAGTCATCCCATATCTCTCTGCGCTTCCTTTGCATGTCTTTCAGTAGTTTCTCATAGTTGGGGGTGGATTGCAGTAGAAGCTGTTGTCTCAAGTCCTCCACCAATGGTAACTCTCCTGTCAGTACATACGCTAGGCGTGAGGGTGTGAACTTCGATAGGCCCAGAGCTCGTTTCAGGTACGTGCTCTTAATTTTTTCTAGGTCTGCTAGATTCTGGTAACTTAGGTGCGTCCATATATTTTCTAGTCCATAAGTTGCTACCGGGACTATTTTCAAGCTGAAAGAGTTTCAATGCTGTCTCTAGTGACATCTCCCGGAGGTGCCTAATGTCGCTCATTGCTCTTACTGCAGCATTCTGTCTGTCTTTAATATGTGCTATGAACGTTGTCCCTGTCGTCTGCATTGTTACTCCAAGGTATTTGAACTGTTTTACTGATGTCAGGTTTTTCCCTTTGTATGTTAGGTGTGCCTCTTTACCTCCTTTTCTGAAGGTCATTGTAACTGTCTTTGATTCATTGAGGGTTAGGTCATTTCTTTCTTTCTGCCCAGTCCGCTACACACCGTTGAAGGCTTTCTGTAAGTCCCCAAGACTTGTGGATGACAGAGCCATGTCGTCTGCATAGAGGTAGATATTTACGTTTGTTGGGATTGTTCTTGTGACGTCAGCTGTGGCCAGGGTGAACAATAATGGGCTGAGTGGGTCCCCTTGTAGGTCGCCGTTCATCTGTTGTATTTCTTTGGAGTTGGTGATGTTATCCGATATTTCGATGCAGTTGTTGCTTAGTAGATTTCTGACGAGTTTTAATTTGTGGTTGTTTCTTCCTAGCATGTCTTCTAATTTGTTGATTAAGGTCTGTCTGTTTACATTGTCGAATGCCTTAGAATAATCCAGGAAGGCAGCATACAATTTTCCACCCGGTCTCATCAGGGCTTCCTCTATATCTCTTTGCAGGCAACCGATCGCCTGTATAGCTGATCTTCCCTTCCGGAAGCCGAGTTGTTCTTCTCGTATTTGCGATTCTACTGCCTTTGTGATGCGGTCACATAGTAGTCTGTTGAGTAGCTTTAGTACTACTGACTCCAGGGCAATCCCTCTATACGAGTTCGGATCGCCGCTGTCTCCCTTCCCTTTGTACAGCATTTTTACTGTAGCCTTTCTCCACGATTCTGGTATAGTGCTCTGATGTAGGCAAGCGTTGAATAGAGTCGTTATGCATTTTCCTAATTTTTTGATGGAGTATTTCAGGTGCTCATTGAACTACATTTTGATCATGATCATTTTCGGTGTCTATTAGACAGGATTGGTGAAGATCTGTAAACATTTTCGAAAAATATTTTTATGAGAACAACCTCAATAGCTTAATTCCTTTGGAATTTGCTAATATAAAATTTTTAACGAAGTTATCTATGATTATATGCTGGTAATTTAAAGCTTTAGACCCTTTGGAAAAACTGCACTTAAACTTGTGTGAAATATTTTCAAAGTCCTGTAGAACAACAGTGTGCATGCACCAGAATTTATAAAGCCAGCAATAACCCACAATCGAACCACATATTGATTATCATCCGCGATTACTATCCATCGCTATGAAATTTAAATGACCAATCTTTGCAATAAATCCCCAAATCTATGTTAAAAAACATATTAATAATATTCAAATTACCAAACGTTTATTAAATATGGGTGTACACTTATACTTATCACTCCCTAATGCTGATCCAACCAGCGATAACCCAAAACAGTAATAGAAAAATCATAGACTAAGTAATATACTCTATGGAGAAAATAGCAGTCTTACAGTGTCATAATATTGTGATTTGTGTATTTAAATAAATACTTCAAAACTGTCTAATAATGTTATAAAAATTGTTTTAAAATATTAAATAATGTTAATAAATACAGAAGAAGAGCTATAGTTTACAATAATAAATGAAAAATCTGGCGTAAGTAGAAGTGCAGTTGAGCCGAACCTTTTAAACATAACTGCTCAAGAAAGTGACCTGACCTCAAAGGATTATGAGACACTGAAAGTGGAATACTATACAGGCTCCAATAGCCCCTGTTAAGCCAAGGTCTTTTATCAACTAAATGGAAGGGGTGATTTCTATGTCTTGTCATTTATTAATTTACTTCACTATAATATAAGGTTCTAAGAACTGCAAATACATATGATTGAATAATCATATTATATAATCAATAATACTTGTTAACTGTGAGGTTTACATCAGAAGAAATTTTGAGAAAGACACCGAGATTATTGTAAGATAAATCAATTGGTATTCAAAGATATTCCAATGAGTAAATTAAAAACATACCATATACTATATACCAGACCTTCAATCATTAATGATTGATACATATCATTATCAAGTAATATAACAAACATTAGGTAAATTTGTTTTCTATTATTATTATTATTATTGATATTGTTATTTTTTAACTATCCTGCTAAATATTTTAAGAAGAATATTCTATATGTAGATACACATATTATGTAATGATAAGTACTCATATACCTATTATTATAAATAAAACAAAAATATTCTTTATATCCTAAATAATATGAATTCATACTTCATAAACAATTTTAAAACAACCCTTGAGGATGCCAGACGCAGTCTCTAGCGAAACGTCAGGGAACTACAAGCCTCACGACCACGGCCTACAGCCTGAAAATCTTCTTCAAGATCAACACAGCAACTCCGGCCGTGAAAGTCTACGTCAATACAATTTTAAAATATGTTAGGGCTATACAGTAATAAGTTATCTTCATGTGCAGGAAGGTATTTTATATATATGGTATGATAAGAAAAATAAATGCCTGGACGGGATTCGAACCCGGATCTCTGAGAATATATATATATAATACCAGTATTCATTAGTTAAGTTACTTATTTTTAAGTTTTAATCTGTTGACTATTCTTTTTTTTTAGTAACATATTTTAGTACATTCAATAACTGCATGTAGAATTTTACATAATGTTATGCAGAATGATTCAATGACAAACTTTTCGCATTCAAAATAGAATTACTACAAATCTGACAAAACAAAAATCTCAGTGGGAGTCCTACTTTTTTTCCATATTTACAAGTAAAATCAGTTAAAGATAATTAAAATCCATTGCTAAATACATTTAATACTATTAATATATTACTTACTGGCTCTTCTCCTAAAAGGACCGAGTTCATAAGATACATGAAATCATCAAAAGGTGTCATACTTTCAGCATCTACTTCACCAAGCTACAATTTAAGCTTTTCATTTCCTATTTATTATACAGATAATTATTCATTTCTTATGTATCTATCTCCGGAAATATCTGAAAATGTGTTGAAAACATTTTACATACACAGCCTACAAGTGATCATATTAAAATGAAACTCAAATTTCAATGTTGTAAAATGTAAACAATTCACAGTGACATTTCTATTTCTTCATTACACACTGTTCAATATTTGTACACAATCATCAAGTATCTCAATTTTATACATATTGATCATCAGAAAACAAATTATGCACAATTTTGACAGCTGTGCATTTAGAATGTATCACAGTAGGCCTATCGTAAAATAAATATTAAAAACTAATTGTGTATATCACGCGGGGATCCACTTTATGGATAGCCCACTTTGCATTAAGATTCTTTATAAACACAAAATTATTGTATGGAAAAACCTACAGTAACTGAAATCAATTTTAAAGCTTGGTAAGTTCTCTTGAAATATCACACGCTTTAAAGTACAAATAAACTTAAAATTTGTTTTACTTTTTTCTCATTTTAGATACCGGAAATACATTAGAAAAACAGAGGGCGATAGGAGGGATGTTTTTGTAATTCTTCCGGTTCTACGTAGAGTGTATGGCATATTGTGAAGGACGCATTAGAAGTGTGTGATATTTGGTAAGTATAATTTAATTTAACGTATGTTTTGTATTATTTATTATGGGATTTACGCAGTGTTTCGGGGTAAATTAATATGGGCTTGAAAAATCCGTAAGCGTCCAAATTTGTAACATGCTAGATTAGCATTAACCTATTTTTAGCTTCACACCGAATGAAGTGAATATAAATAGCTTAATAGTGCGACATCTACATTTAAAACTTCAAGTCTTTAATTATTCATTGAAATCATTGACGTTGACATATATTCCTTCTTGTTACGCCCCGTCGAATTTCCGATTGTTAAAACTTTTCAAAACATAACCTATCGTTACTGTTCTGTGGTATGTTACGTACTTCACAACGTAAAGTGAAGTTGGTTAAAATTTCAGTACGAAGAAAGAAATGAATGGAAGTGATTCTACTAATCTAACCTTATTTGTGAAAGCTGGCAGAAAAGGGCAAAATTTAGGGGCATGTCCTCAAAGTCAGCAAGTACTCATGGTTGCAGAACTTAAAGTTGCAGAGAATATATTGCCACGTTTTTAAAACTGTTCCTGTAAATATTTCGAAACCACCTGAAATTTTCAGTCAACTTGGTTTGAGGTTAAGAGTTCCAGCTTTGTTTTTGGGCTTAAAATGAAGAACCTGTTGATGTTGCTGATGATATCGTTACAATTTTAGAGGACCGCTATCCTGGTGGAATTTTTAGTCCAGTTCAAGAAGATTCAGAAGCTGAACGTGCAACCAGGTAAGGATATATAAACTGTCTTGACTAAAGTTTCCATTAAGTGCAGTGAGAAATTTTTCTGATATGTTTTCCCGATACTGCAGTTCTGTGTTAAAAAACAGAGTTGTATTAGGTAAGAAGAATTCACGATTCATTTGATTCTTATTAGATTTATATTACATGAACTCTTTTATTAACAGGGACTTCTTCTCAAGGTTTTGTTTCTTTATTCGTGATGTGTCAAAGGATCCAGGTCATCTGGAATCAGAACTTCATCATGTGGACAATTATTTAAGAGAGTCATCAAATAAAAGCAATGGGAATAATGTGTTCCTATTTGGACCTAAACCTTCACTTCTTGACTGTGAAATACTGCCAAAGTTACATCAAGTGAGAGTTGCTGCTGCTGGTATTAAAGGTAAATAATTATATACATTCATTTCTCTAAACAAAATGGGCATTATTTTATAAAATGAAGAAATATCTCATACTGAGTCATGGATTTTCTCGGAATAACTTTTATCCTGTTCAAAGAGTTCCATATTTACTTGTAATTTGGCTCAGACTTTAAATTTCTAATATCTAAAGTGGATATAAAGCTAAAGGTCTAGGTTCAAACCCAAGTGTAGGCATATATTTTTTCTCTTCAATTATAATTTGTCCTTCAGTGAGAAATGTTAAATTTATAATACATACATCAACAGAAGCTCTACTGGATTTGAAAAGTAATGTTAAAATTCCCATTAAATAGTCTTCTTAAATTAGAAGCCATCATTGAGCGATTGAGTAATGGTTCATAGCATTTGGCGCTATCATGAATTGCAATGTATAGAGAAAAATTTGCATTTGGATTGGAGGCCATAGGATAGCTCAGACGGTAGAGCATTAGCATATATAGCTAAAGAGCCTGGGTTCAAACCCCAGTCTAGGTATATATTTTTCTCTTCAAATATAATTTGTCCTTCAGTAAGAAAGTTAAAAATTAAATTGTACCTGTTGGTAGGTGCCGTCATCCTCAACTTTGTTAAAATATTGTATATAAAATTAACTGGAGCGCTTTTGGAAGTTACCTTCATCTTCTGCAGGTTGAGCTTCCACTACTCGTTGTTATGTACGGTGATGTATACTCCAACTGTTTGTAGCAACAACTGACTTAAAAACAGGAAACAAATTAAACAACATAATATTCAATGGCATAGAAGAACACAAATTCAACAACAAGGGAGTCTACAAACTAACATGTAAAGCTTGTAATAAATTTTATATTGGCAGGACAAGCAGAAATTTCAGTACAAGATATAAAGAACACCTAAAAGATTTCATACACACGGGTGATAAATCAAGCTATGCTAAACATCTCATTAATGCAGGTCATCGAATGAACACTATTGAAAATACTCTCACGGTAATCCACCGAGAAAACATTCCAGCTAGGATAAATATATTTGAAGACCTCGAAATTATAAAGGGAACAAACAACATTTCACTTCTTAATGAGAACGCATCCCAGTCAAACCCATTATACGAAATCGTTAAAAACAAGTCACTTGTTACTACAAACAGTTGGAGTATACATCACCGTACACAACAACAACGAGTAGCGGAAGCTCAACCTGCAGAAGATGGAAGATAACTTCCGAAAGTGCTCCAGTTAATTTTATGTACAATATTTTAACAAAGTTGAATCGCCTTTGTTAAATTAAAAAATTTAAATAAATTAATTATTGTTGTATTGTTGTTTAGATCAGTTGATATGTACTATAATAACACAACTCATAATTTGTTAACATCTCTGAAGAAGGTACAGTGTACCGAAACAGCTGTCACTGAATATATCTTTAATATGAAAATCAAATAAAACTAAGTTTTATTTTTATTTAATTAATCAATAAATATTGTTTTGAGGCCTTTTTGTTCAGACTTAAGGATCTTTTTATGAGCTCAAAAATCTTTAGATTCGGGACTTATGGCTTGAAGTTCTTCCTGGAGGAGTTGCTCCTTGGATTTTTCCATCCTAAGAAAATCCGTCGACTGCAGTCGAGTTTGAACCTGCAACCATCGGGACCGAAGGCAAGGAGCATAATCATGAGTCCATTGCCAGCCGACTATCCTAATTCACTCTACACAAATTTATATATTTTACAGCATTTTCAGATACATAAAAATTGTTTATTTGTAACAATATATACATTTCATTTGTTTGATAGTGCTTGTGGCTAATCAAACATTTACTTGTGTATAATACCTTTCAAAACAGTCCACAATACAAACCAATGTTGCACTTTGAACAAAAATACAAAGTATTTTTCAAAGTATTTACCTACACGACAATAATCCTTTAGATAGTCATGCTAATAATGACCTGTTTGTACTAAGATAGCAAAAAAAATCTGAACATTTCCTCCATTGGGACATCAGGCTGCTGTGCTGAGGTACCAGGTTTATCTAGGGAACCAACATATTGATGGAAATATCAGTTTGTTTCAGGTAGTAGATCTCAAATATGATATGATAAATGGTGAGGATTCAGGAGTGAAGTCAGGTGCAGGTGATTGTTCTATTCAATTTTCAAATCCAGTAAATTCATGAATTTTGGCAGCATCAGTGTCTCTTCTATGCGTAAATTCAATACAGTAGAAGATCCTTATTCACAGTTACATTATAGTAGTAGTAGTAGTAGTAGTCTAATGCCCATTAGCTTGGATGTGTTCCATTTGCTTTCTTGCTTCCCAATAGGGTCCTGCCAGAGTTCTTGTAGGTGACATCTTCAGAGCCTCACAGCTAGCTAGATGATCTTTGTTCATGGTAGTGTTATTGTCTTGGCACAGGATACAATTTGGAGAGTTGAAGATTCCAATTTTTCCTGGCGGTGTGCTGCCAGGTAGTTCCTGCCCTGTTAACATTCTGAATGTTCTACTCTACTAACTCTGCTTCGTGTCTTTGTTGTTAAGGTATTAAGTTTTTATTCTGTGAGATAGCTGCCCATGGTTTCTCATTACTTTGGTGATGTGAAGTGCTCCATCAGTGTCGTCTTTTTGAAAGTTGCTTTTAATTAATAATTTTTTTTTTTTGCAGAATGGTAGGGCAGGGATTGATTTGTTTTCTGTAAAATTTTGGGTGCCCTTTTTTTCCAAAAGATCTGCCATTTCATTTCCATGAACCCTGCAATGAGAGGGGATCCATCGGAGCTGGATAATTTTATTTTGTTTTGTCAATAATCTTATGATCTTTTTTTATTGTCACACTTTTCTTCTGGAGATTGGAGAGTTGTATGTATTTATAGCTTGTATAGCTGATGTTGAATCACTTAGTACAACTGCTCTCTGAAATGTATTTATTCTGTAGAGGAGTTGTGTTAGTGCTAACTCTATTGCCTGAATTTCTCCATCGAAGTGTGTGTAATTTTTTCCTACTGCAACATAGAAGCTAAACAGTTTTGAGTAAATTCCAGCTCCGTCTTCTATTTCCATTCTGGATCCATCTGTATAGATATGTACCCATTGTGGTTCAGGATATAGACTGTGAATGGTTACATTATTTGCAGGTTAAAAAATTGCGACAGTTCCTGTATTCGCGGCTAAAAATTTCTTTATTTGCAGATCCAGTCGGTATATTAGAAGGATTAGTGTCCCTTATTAACCATCAGCAATTTTTTTTTTTCTGCAGGCAAGTGCCGAAGCGGCTTTTACAAATAGTGATTCAAATCAAATGGACAAATAAATATCAAAACAAAGGTACCGGGTTTGAGGCTTGGTCTGGGCAAAAATTTTTCTCTTCAAATATAATTTATCCTTCAGTGAGAAGTGTTAAATTAATAAAACATCAGTAGAATCCCTACTGGTCTTATAAAGTAGTGTTTAAATTCCCAATAAATGTCTTCTTAACTAAGAAGCCACCATTTGCAAAGATAGAAGCAAAGGTTTCATAGCATTTGGCACGAGGGAATTACAACGTATATAAGAGAAAAATTTGCATATAGATTGCAACTCGCCTCGATAGCTCAGTTGGTAGAGCATTGGCCTGGAAAGCCAAAGGTACCAGGTTCGAGTCTCAGTCTGGGTGAAAATTTTTTCTCTTCATATACAATTCATCCTTCAGTGAGAACTGTTAAATTAATAATAAAAACATCAATAAAAAATGGAACTTATACTGAAGCAAGAATAATCTCATATATAATTATAATGAATAATAATATTAATGTATATATATATATATATATATATATATTGTATTGTAAGCCTATGTTTTCCCTTTACAGAGATTTAGGTGCTCTCCCCCTACAGGGAAGAATTTGAACCATACTAATTTAGTTACACTTGTTTTCGTACAGATGTCATTTTGAGTGGTACGTGGTCAGCGTTCTGCCTCATACTGACATCTAGGAAATCAAGGCAGTACTAGGACGGGAAAATTCGGTAAATTTTGCTTAGAGGCCTTTTCATTCAGGCTTAAGGATTTTTTACGAGCCTGAAAATCTTCAGACTTGGGACCCACGGCTTAAGTCCCTCCCGGAGGACTTGCTCCTTGGATTTTTCCGTCCTAAAAAAATCCATCGACCCCGGCCGGGTTTGAACCCGCGAACCTTGGGACCAGAGGCAAGGAGCATAACCACTAGTCCACCGCAGCCTATATATGAATATTAAATTTAAATAATAATTATTTTATGTCACAAATCACAAAATCAGAGGGAATTGAGATAAACATATCGTGTAACATCCTTAAAAAGCTAAAGATTACAGTAATCATGTTGATAGTTTAATTGAAGTAATAATTTAATTACATCTTAAGATCACAGTTAATTAATTCTAAGAAATCAGTTTCTAAATTCCTAACTAATAATTTATGAAACTAATTATTCTAATTTCTTCAGAATTAGCTAATACTGATGTGGGCTTTGTAAACTGAAGAAATTATTTCATTCACACACACCGTCAAGATTAAATTGACACCTTTGGCATGATTCACTCTTCCTCTAAATTTTTCCATTAGGAGGTTACTTTACACATATGGTGGGAAGCTTGCCCAATCAAATTATATGTTACAAAAAATGTATCAAATGTGCAATGCCGCCATATGCTTATGAGTGGATAGAGTGGGAGTTTTCTAGTTAATAGTTTTTCTAATTAATCATGATCGTATAATTTCTTACATGTTGTTTTGGTCATGGGGTCAACAAGAACTTCTAATTTAATCATGGGTGCGACCTTTCTCCTCACTTAGTTGCAGGGACACATAATTAACTTAACTACAAAGCAGCAAGGCTATAGTTAATTAGAAAGGACTTAGTAGTTTTCCAAGTCAGTGTATAAAGGCAATCTTTTGTTTTGGATTTAGTATAATTCCAGTATCTATTCAATATAAACATTCGTTCATTCATAGTGTTCTGCCCAAGAGCAGGTCTTTCACTGCAAACTCAGCATTATCCATTCTTTCCTTAACTCGGCTTTCCTTTTTTTATCCACATACAAACCATTTTAATATCGACTATCATGTGTTGCCTTTTTCTGCCTCTAATTTTCTTTTCTGTTCACCATTCCTCTAGGGCATCCTTCAGCAGGCAGTTTCTTCTTAGCCACTGGCCAGTCCAATTTCTTTTCCTCTTCTTTATGAGTTCCAGCATTGTTCTTCTTTCACCCACTCTGTCTAGCACATTGTTATTTCTTATTTGTCTGTCCATTTTATACATTCCATTCTTCTCCATATCTACATCCCAAAAGCTTCCAGTCACTTTTCCTCATTCCGTCGTAATGTCCAAGTCTCTGCACCATACAATGCTACACTCCACACAAAGCACTTCACTCGCCTCTTCCATAATTCTTTTGCCAAAGGTCTGCAGAAAATGCTTCTCTTCTTGTTAAAAGCTTATTTTGCCATATGCTGCTTTATATTGATACATCAATTAATTATTACCAATTAACTTATTTATAAATAAATTCAACATTTTTCTTTTTTTATTCAATGCCACCATGTTGTCATTTCGACATTCTGGTATCTCTCCAGGCATGGCGTTATTGTAACCCACTTCTAAGTTTGGGGCGCCTGGAAGACGGAGTTATGCTGCCCCGATGATGATGGTAATGATGCGCCAGAAGAGGCCTTAATCCTAAACTTAATGAATATATTAATGATGATGATGGTGGGCAGATGTTGTTCAGGGACTGTTTGGGCCTTAAAGTTTCCTGACATTTGTCTTGCAGGTGAGGAAAAACCCCGAAAAAACATCTCCCAGGAAACTTGTCCTGACCGGGGATTGAACCCGGGCCCTCTGTGTAACAAGGCAGTATGCTACCTTGAGACCACAGCAGTGGACAATTCAAGAATATTAAATCCCAGTCTTTTATTCATCCGTTGCCCACACTACCATCTGCTACGACTTTCTGATGATACCCAGTGATTACTGACTGCAGAAAACCCAGCCAACGTAGTTAAATTATCTATAGGGGCAAACTAACTATATTTTAATCTCATAGAGAAATCAATCACGTGCAATGTATCCTTGAATATGATAAATATATAGTTCACTGACTACTTTTCTACCATATATTTTTTATTTACATGATCCTTGATATTGTTTGTTTTATGTAATTGAAAAAAATTAAAAACTGGCTAGAAAATAGCCTTTTTTTTTTTTCTGTCTCTCTCTCTTTTGTTAGGACTACAAAAGATTGAATTAAAATAATTTTTCTCATTGAATAAGTGAGAAGTTCTCAAAAAGCCAATATTTTGTTATATATGAAAGTTGAAAAATGCTTTAATGAAGGTTTTAAAAAATAATTGTATTAATATTTTAACAAAGTCAGACTACCTTATTGTTTGTTTATTTGTTATTTAGGTTATGAAATTCCATCCAATTTAACAGGATTATGGCGATACCTTCATGCTGCATATTCAGAACCAGCATTTGTTAAAACTTGTCCATCAGATGCAGAAATACTACTACATTGGTATGAACACATTGGAGAGTCACCAGCAAGCATTCATAAGCATCTGATGCAGTTGGATAAAGCACCACAGTATTCATTTAGTGTTCCTGTATATGCCAAACCTGTAGTAATAGAATGATCAGTCAAGCTATGCCAACTTGAGTTCTCTTATATTTTATGTCAACATTAACAAAATATCAAACATAATTTATATAAATTTACAAATAGTACAAGATAATGCAATTAATTACTGTATGCAGTGCTTATAGAATTAAACACTTTACTAATAAATGTGTTGCTAACTTTAAATGGAAGGATTCATTAAATAAATATGCTGCAGTTTCCAGACATAGTTAAATATAAATGTGTGCTAAATAACTGGCACTTACAAATGTATTAAGGAGTGTAGAACCAATGAATTTATGAGTCCAGAAAATGATCTTCAGTTAGCTTCATAAATGTCCAGTTATAAAGTTATATATCGGTAATTAAAAATATAATTTTTTCTATTGAAAACCCATTCTGTACACTCACAATTTGTGTAATAATTGCAAAATTCCAGGTCACATACGCATACACTTTCCTAAAAGAGGAAAGTTTACAGTGTGTGAGAGACCTTAACATTGAACCTAGTGACATCAATATTAATACTCAAAGTCTTCTACCAGATGCAAGGAATCTCGAGAAACAACTAAGAGACAAAGAAGCAGTTCTCTGGAGTCAACTTCCTCATGAAGGAAAAGGCATTGTTCTCTACAATGAATATACACCAGCAAATTAATGGATTCGTGATCATCAGGAATTGTATTGTTCCGGATGGAGAGAAACAATTAAAATGCAAGCCAGTGTATCGGCGGTGCGTTCTTAGCCAGGCAGGTCTAGGGACATTATCCTCTGTAGACGTCGCAGAGAGCACAAAACCCTTGCACGCATCCTTGGGGCTTGTCCGTTTGGAGAATCACTGAGAAACATTCGGCACCACACTATTTGAAACATAATGGCAGAAGCCTTGCGAGATTATGGTTACACAGTTTATGAGGAAGTTCATAGTATGGCCACTAATGGAAGTAACAGATGAAAAGATATTATTGCATTTACACCATCTTCTAAAATTTGTATGATATTAGATCCCACAATCCGTTTTGAGACTCATAGTGGCCAACCTGAGGAAGTTGACTTGAAAAGAAAGCCATATATGAGCCAACAATTGACTATTACAAAGATAAATACCAATTAGATAGTATAACTGTCACAGGATTGATGATCAGGGCAAGAGGTACTATACCAGGATTCTTAGCTAAATTTTGGAATTTCTTAGATTTGGACAGAGTGTATCTTTCTAAAATTGCCATCGCTGACATTAGAGGATCAATTTCAATTTTAAGAAACCATCTTTACAAAATGTCTACTTTATAGTATGTATACTTCAATTACAATTTGAAATTTTTTAATGTATTTACAAAATGTATTTTAATTTTGAAAATTAATTGTCGTATCTCTTTGCCCTTGAGGCAATCCTCTAATGAGGAAAGTTGTATATAATAAACAAAATATTATTATTAAAAAAAAGACTAAGACATATCTCACTGTATATTGGATTTCTCAGAAAATATTACATTTATTTTTTTTAGAAGTTATGTTTTTCATTAATAATATGGATCCATAATAATTTAAAAAATTAAAACAAACCAGATTTAATTTCCCAAATGAATCTCCGCTGATAATTTTTTTATATTATGTATTTATTTTATTTTTTATGAGTAAAGATAAAATGATTCCACATATTAGGCCTTTGGGTTTGAAGGAGGTTAAAACTCCCATTTTTGCAGACAATTGGTACAAGATGTCAATCCATGACAGCTGTCTTATCCCTAGAACATGTATCTAGTACTCATTTTTATTGGAAACTGAATCAGCCTTGTCTTTTGGCATCAAAAGATGTAGGCCAATTTAAAATCCTTATCCCACCTGCAATCTTCAAGCTTGTAATGAATTTTTTAACCAATATGCTATGGCATCCCCCACCCCATTCCCCATTTTATATTAATATAATACAGAAGAAATGAGTTGTGCAAGATATATAATAAGATTTATATATGTATGAGTATTCTGAAATAATATTTAGATTTGACAAATCCTGTTTAAGGAAATAGGCTACTTAGTTTAGACAACTTCCAGCTATTCATTAAATAAGTGTAAGCTTAACATCGTCTTATATTTGTTATAATGTTGTTTTCTAGAGGTTGTTGGTTTTAAACAATGAATATCATAATATTATTTTAGTTATTCTTTCATAATTATATAATCTAAATATTTCTGGATTAAATTCAAGATTTTAAGAAACATTTTGCACCATTGCGGTTATTGTTAAATATTTAAAACAATAAAAGTTATACCTGTGGTGGCAGTCGTTCTCAAAAAATTAAATTTTTTCGTAAATTAATGAGTCATTTTTACATCTTACCTCATATTTCATGTTTTCTTTAAACACGGGAACTAGTTTTCAAGAAAAAAATCTCTCATTTTCAACCGACATTATGACTACCGGCTTTTCGTTGGAATCTCATCAATAATATTGCCATCTGGTGTTGATTTAATGGACTTCGAGATGAGGTCATGATCATCAGGAATCTCGAAATTCGTGGATCTAAATTTGTTCTTCTGAATATATATCTTCTCCCAAATTGTCAGTTCTAAAGGTTTTTCCAAATGTTTTAAAAGTTGGGCCTCTTTTTCAATTTCACAATTTTCAATATTTCTAAAATGTTCCTTTGTGTGGGTGTCCAAATTCCTTTTTGTTTTTCCTATGTATACTTTATTACAGTTTTTACAATTCATTTGATAAATTCCAGATTTTTTGCTGTCTGGGGTGTTCAATTTCTTATTAGTTATTAATAGATTACCAAGGCTAAATTTATTTATCGGTGCCACTGTAATATTGAATTTCTTGAAATTTTTTTAAAAATTTGTTATGTATTTCTGGATGATCAGTAATTTTCTTAAATTGTTTTCCTTTCTTAGAATCAGATTGCAGGGTAGTGTATTCCTTTAATCTTTTTTGTTGTCTGAATTTAATGGAACATTTAATAATCTATATATCAAAATGTTGAAAATTGCATGTTTATGCGCAATATGATTGAAACCTGAAGACTTCATATAATTGTTTGCATGAGTATCCTTCCTATATATATTGAATTCAGTTTTCCCTTGTAGTTCATTCCTTATCATGTAAAGGTCCAAAAATGGGATTTTGTTATTTTTTTCCAATTCCATAGTAAATTTTACAGATTCATCCTGAAGGTTGAGTAATTTCAATGCATCTTCAATATATTTAGAATTTATCACAGAGAAAATATCATCCACATATCTAAACCAACATTTAAACAATTAAATTTGTTTAAAATACAGAACTGGTTCCATTTTCAAAGCTGTTCTGTTTGGACTGATTGTGTTTACTGATATTCGTTACTATCAGTACCAAACAGAACAGCTTTGAAAATGGAACCAGTACTAAAAGGCCTATCTGAATATTTTAAACAAATTTAATTTGTTGAGGGCAATTGCCACCACAGGTTCAGTTTTTATTGTTTTAAATATTTAAATGCAAGGTTATTAATATATATATATATATATATATATATATATATATATAATGTTGTAGATTTTCGTGGATATAAGTATGATTAAGAAAGTTTTCATGGGTTTTCCACATCATGGATTCAAGGTTGGCCTTTGGCCACTGATTTCAATGTTTTCAACGTGATCCCACATGCCATTATCAAAGAATGATAATGGCATATAGGATCATGTTGGAGTCAGTGGCCAGAGGCCAACCCTTGGCGCGGAAAACCCAAGAAAACTTTTAATTATTTATATATATATATATATATTACTACTTCAAAATTGATATTGAATGCTACAATTGAGGGAAGATGAAGGAGAGGATGACCATTGAAAAGATTGATGAAAGACAATGAGAAGGGCATTGCAAATTTTAGATTGAAGAAATGAAAAATGAAAATTAAGGATAGAGGACAATGGAAGGAAATTGAGAGGAAAGCCAAGGTTCACTTTGGACATAGACCTAAAAAGAAAATATATTAATGTTGACATCTGCGAAAGGTTAAAAGTTTAAAACATAATAGAAGATAACCAAACATATCAAAAGAATCAAATCACCTTCACAGAATTGATTCAAACAGTCTACCAAAGAAATGTATCAGTACCATATTAAAGGACATAGAAAAAAAGGATGACATGGAGAAATAAAGAACATCTTGAGATACAGGAACAGGTTCAAATGATATTAAATCAATGTTGAGAAGTAAATATTATGAGGTATTATCATTTAAATTCATTGGAAAACTTTTTTTTTTAAGTCACCTCATAAATTTTGTGCTTTTCACAAAACCATGGTTTCAAGCGTAATCATGCCAATACTCAGTCACAACTCCAAAGAATTTCATCAGTCGGAGTTATGACTGAGGATTGGCAAGATTACGCTTGAAACTGTGGTTTTGTGAAAAGCATGAAATTTATGAGGTCAGTTTTCAAAAATTATTCTCCAATGAATTTAAAAGATTCAAATGAACCTAAATCTGTATGTTCATATAATGATTCATCCATGGCTTGGTTTGAGACTTGAAAGCAAATGTAAATTTTTTTGCCCAATGGGTTGCTGGCCCAGAGGGGTATTATTGTGGGGTTCCCACTAATGCAGCATTTCCTTTACATTAAGGTGATGTATGTGGTTATACCACCAGTACTCGGTCCTCAGAGCCTCTTTTGTAATAGCAGGTTGTACCACGAGCAGGATGAGGACGAGATTTGGATAGGAGAGGTGATGAAATGCACGTCACTATCCCTTGCAACCCGTTCATACGATGATGATGATAAAATTTTATATACGAGTATTTTAGACTGATTGATAGGCTTTATCTCTTTGTGAACTGTTGGAAAGGCCAGTTATAATCATCATGAACCTGTTTTCTCTTCCTGTTAAAAAGTGGATTGATAGAAGTAAATTACTATGTTAACTACTTTATTTTCTTTGAGTTCTTTGTTTTTATATTACGTACATAAGAATTTTAATGTTATCTATTTCATTTTTCTTTGAAGCAACTTAACTTTTGTTTGCTGCCATGATATGCTGTCTTCAAAAGGAAAATGGAAAACAGTTACTGTAAACTTTGGTCCATTGAATCTCAAGGGAACATTTAAATGTTTCATAATGTGATAAATTAAATAGTACAAGTATATTATAGATGTAGATTGGTCAAGATCTGATAATAATTAATAATATACATATTACCTTTCCACTGCCAAGTATGTTCTCTGAAATCAGATAATCTGAGCTGAAAATCAATGTACAACATAAAAAATAAGCAATTGAAATCTGTAAATAAACATAATAAATATTATAATGAAAAAGTTGATTTTATAGAATATGGACATAAAGTCAGAGACTAGCATCATACCATCTAGCAATGAAGCAGGAAGTTGCTACCAATAACATCTAAGGATTCATAAATTAATTATGGAAAATAACTTAATGAGATTTTCAAGTTAATAATTAATAAATTATTTATTAATTATTAACATTTAATGAGTCTTAATTTTCCAATCCATTTCTGAACAGTTCCACTGTTATCCAAGTTTAAATCTTATGAATTTTAATCAAATAGCAAGAAACATATAATATAAAAGTTATTAAGAATTAAATTAATGTTTTATTACCTCACCTCATATCCTTTTTCTTCTAGACTGCAGTTTCGGAGCTTATCTCCATCATCAGTAGCCTCTGGTCGACCAGTGTTATGTCGTTTCTCGGCGGTTTTCTTCTTCCTACTATCGGTGGACTGATGAACCTCTGGATCAGGTCAAAATTTGTGAGAGTTTCGAAATTCATGAGTTTATCTTTCTTGTTTTTTGGATGTGAATTTTTTCCCAGACCATTAGTTCTTTCTGTTTTTTCTGGGAAAAAATCCACATCCAAAAAAATAAGAAAGAAAACTCATGAATTTTGAAACTCCCGCAAATTTTGACCTGATCCAGAGGTTCATTGATAGAAAGAAGAAGAAAACCGCCAAGAAACGACATAACACCATTGACCAGAGGCTACTGATGATGGAGATAAGCTCCAAAACTGCAGTCTAGAAGAAAAAAGGATATGAGGTGAGGTAATAAAAACATTAATTTAATTCTTAAATAAAACCCATAGTGTTTTTCCCTGTGTAAGTTAGATAGATCATTGTTGATTAATGTCTTTGACATCGTCCGATTCCTAATAGCCAGTTTTGTCGGTCCATCCAGTCTCCTGATTGTAGATGTTTTCTCCTTCATATATAAACATATTCCCTGACTCCAGGAGGTTTTGGGTCTTCCTCTGCTTCGTCTTCCCTCAGGTTTCCATTCCAAAACAGATTTTGGTAGTCGATCCTCTTCCATTTGCTGGACATGTCCGTACCATCTTAATTGCTGAGTTTTAATATAATCTAAAATAGTGTCTTCAATCTTCATTTTCTCCCTTATAACTGAGTTCCTAATTTTTTCTCTTCTTGAAATTCTCTGCGGCCCTTCATATAAAATCCATTTCCGTTGCCAAAAGGTACTTATTTGTTTTTGTTGTTAATGGCCAAAGTTCTGCTCCATAAGTAATGATGCTTTTAACAATTTGTATAATATATATTCATTATATTCATTTTTTAAGTTAAATATATAAAAATTACTAAATAAATAAAAAATAAAACAATAGGCCTACAGTTACATATACTTTTTAAAGCAATATGAAACAGTGTAAATTATTTAATCAATAATAGAATTAGAGTTTAACACCTCACTTCATAATTGTAGATTTCTCAAAGACTAGTTTTGATACCTCTGTTTACAGTCTTCACCTACATCTAACTGTTCAATTGGTGGTTGGTGATCCTGTAGGTTGCTTCCACCTCCTTCTGTTGGCTGACTGATTTACTTGCAAATGAAATCCTTTTAAACCTCAGTATCATTTCTTTTGAATATTAATGATGTGATTTATACTTGGTGTTAGATATTTGGCTGATGATGGAAGTGACGGCTTGTTAAAGTTTTATCAAAATGAAATAATGTATTTAATTAATTTTTCAAGAGAAAAAATGGGATTTGAACCCAAGATCTCTAGTTTTACATATTAACATATTGAACAACTATTCTATCTAGGCATTTCATTTTATATGAAAACTTTTCTATCTCTCGTATATCCCTCATGCTCACGGCAGTGGACCTTCATTAACAATACCACTTGTCTGCTTCTTATTCAAGAAGACTTGGATACGATTTTAACACTACTTTATAGCTTAAATGCTAATATTGCAATCTTTTATGTAAATTATTCACTCATACTGAACCATACATTTTTGAAAAGAATAACTTTTGTCACAACTGGAATTTAAACCCAAAATCTCTATTTCTGGTACTAGCGCATTAACCAACTTTGCTGGTGTATCTATTATTTTTTCTCTTTTTGAGAATATGAACACAACTGAAGAATTTGCTATATTACGGAATAAAAATTTGCAAATAAATTTATATTAGTAAGAATTAATAAAATTATGACTTCAGTTCAGTTTGTGTCCAAATGGAAACAAGACTTTCATATAGCAACAGGAACAAATTTTTGCCTCCACTTCCTGCTTCACTAGATCCAACCATACTTCGAGATTGCCTGTTTCTCTCTTTATGTCTGTGATATAGAAGAATGAAACTTTAAAAAAAAACAGTAGAGATGATGTCAGTTAATGTTCTTTGAAGAATATAAACACACAAAAGAAAATAAGAACTAATTCAGATATGTGAAATATTATTCCTTTCATGTTTTTGAGAATATTTTATATGAAGGGTACAGGAAAAGAACCAGTTTGTCACTTTTTTGACAAAATGAAGTTTGGGGTGTCATTAGATTATCCATGGAAAGGACTATCATTGATAAGTGCTAAATAGTAAATATAACATTTAGTCATGGGTTTATTTACCTCCAAAGTTTGGCATGCAGGTAAGGATGTTGTACAACTAAAGTATGTTTTCTATGTTTCAAGGAAAAAATACTTCGCTGTACCCTTCATATTTACAATTAACATGTGAATAAATTAAAAGTAATTTATTTTCATAATTACTATAAGTTAAAGAATCAACTTTTATAAGGTTCATGATGTGTCCGTTGAGGTATTATTCAAAATTAAAATATAAAATTATGGAATATTCACCTCAAAGGTCCGTCTCCTCAACTTAATTAGCTATTTAACTGTAGCGCTTTCGGGATTTGTCCCATCATCAGCAGGATTCAAAACTAGTGTTTCACTGAAGATCTGGTAGAGGGGATTACATGTATTGGGTTCGTTTTCGTTTATCAGATTGTCGTTGTTGTGAGCTGCTTTCATAATTTCCATCTCTTCGAGTATGTTTATCTTCATGCAGAAGGAAAATCAAGCTATGCAAAACATGTTATCCATGAAGGACATTGCATGTTAAATATTGAAAACACCCTAACAGTAATGCACAGAGAAAATAATCCAGTGAAGATAAACGTACTCAAGAGATGGAAATCATGGAAGCAGCTCACAACAACGACAATCTGATATAAGAAAACGAACCCAATACATGTAACCCCTTCTTTCAGATCTTCAGTGAAACACCAGTTTTGAATCCTGCCGATAATGGGACAAGTCCCGAAAGCGCTACAGTTAAATAGCTAATTAAGTTGAGGAGATGGACCTTTCAGGTGAATATTCCATAATTTTATATTTTAGGTTAAAGAATGTTTGCATAATCCTCAAGCTGTAGGTTGTTACAATTAATAAGTAAAAATTAATAAATGCTTATATTTAATATAAATGACTTAAGAGCAGTGACAATGTTGTGCACCTCAAGATATAAATATAATAATCTCACCATAGTTCATGTACAGTTAAAATATGTTAAGTACTGTCGCCCAAATACAAAAAAAAAGCTTTATGATGAACATGGGTTTAAAGTGACTATTTTTTTTTTAAGTGTGTAATTAGCGTACAAGGATATTATATTTCATGCCAAAGATTAGTAATAGTGAAGTTCCTTAAAATGTATGGTTTGACAGGTTTCATTATGTAATTTTTTTTATTTTGATTTTTCATCATATAAGGCCTGGTTTCACCAACAGTTGTTAAAGTTTAACAAATCATTATATTGTTATCACAATTTTGTTATACTGCATGCTAAATTAACATCCTTTATCCATTGTGTTAAATGTTTAACACATTATAATTGGTTTGAAAATGGCTGCCATGAATCATGAATCCGAAGAAAATTTTCTTCATTTGGATAATTATAATATTCTTAATAAAAGTATGGCTAACTAACTCACTAGCCCTATCGAATCCGTAGGTTCATGACCACACAGACATAAACTCACCATACATCCTATTCCTGAGCTAATGTTTTCCAATCTTCCCTGTATAATCTACTTTGCTCAAATCATGGATAATGTTTATTCTCTCACCTCATACTTGGTCTACCAACTAGGCGTTTTCCCTCTGGTTTTCCTACAAGAAGCTTCCATGCACCTCTCATCCCCCCCCATTCGTGCCATATGACCTACCCACTGCAGTCCATGAGACTTAACTGTTCTTATTATATCTGGCTTCCTATACATATAATATAGCTCACTATTATGTAGTTTTCACCTGCCTGTTCATCTCTTTTTGGCCCAAAAATTTTCCTAAGAACTTTATTCTCAAATACTTGTAATCTTCGTTCCTCCCTTAAAGTAAGAGTCTAAGTTTCGCATCCATATGTATAACTAGGAGAATAACAGTTTTATATATTTTCAGTTTAACATGTTTTGAAAGGAGTTGGGACGATAGGAGTCCGTGCAATGCATAGTAACATGCATAAAGTATGGCTACAATTTTTAATTCACAGCCCCTGAAAGAAACTGTTTATATCCCCATATCCCCTGTCATTCAATGTAGAAATGACAACTTGTAAGAAACATATTTTAGTGATACTGAGGGCAACAGTGACTTTAGTGACAGTGGTTCAAATGAGAAGACAAGTTGCTAAAAAGAATGATAAAAAGCCATGGGAATGAAAGCTTCAATTTTTTTCACTTTAATAATATCTTTATTAATTGTTCATTGTTAATTTTACAATTTATCAAAAAAAATCCTCATGTTATAGCTATCCATACAAAGAGTCACCAAGTCAAAGTAAAGGGATATCTTAACAGGTAGTGCAAAAAGCCACTCCTTAAGGTTGTAAAACCCAAGAATCCTCATGAACAGTACACAAGTGACATCTGTTGATGGAACTGGCCCCTAATCAAGATTTATGTTTTTTTTAATCATTATTTATTATAAGACTTATTTTTAAGGAAAGTCACTTTTTAGGTAACTGTTTTATGCAGTTGCTTTATTCTTGCTCTCTATGACTAAATTTTGCAATATTAAGTAACTTAATTTTATGTTACAATTTTGAATGTTTAAACATATATTTTCAATATTTTAATTTTTTAGTGTTTACTGTGTCTGTGAGTATGTAAGACACAACTCAAAATGAAAACTGTTTTCTGGCATATTCTCATTACTGTAAATGTATAAATTCATAAAATTGTACACACTCCCCCCCCCCTTTAAAATTGATTTCATAACAAGTAAAGTTTATGGAAGTACAGTAGTTACTTCTAACATTGTTTTCTATTAAATGAATAGGCCATTTATTAGTATTTAAAATCCTTATACAAATTTGAGTTTCTTTTTCTTGCACTTGTAGTTGCTTCTTATCTAAAATAACATTGCAGGTTATTTTTATCATACTACTCAGAATTAGCAGAAAATTAAACTTGTGTAACCCTTAAATTGGCAATATAATTATTAAGATACATTGGTTTAATTTTTATTTAATATTTGTGAGAAAACAATAGAAAATGAATGAGTAGAAATTACTTAAATTTATGTCGAATTACACAGTATAGAGTAAAAACTTGTTTTCACTTGGTCTGACACATTTAAATAACTGAGAATACTTTGCCAATTTAAGAGATAATAGAATAACATGTTTTTATTGTATTGAATTAACTAATGTAAATAAAATAATTAATAATTTTAAAAACAAATATCCATTTTATTTCTACATTCACCTTCTCTTAATCTTGTGCTCAAATGTCATTATATATATGATGTGAAAAAAAAATAAATGCCTGAGTAGGGATTTGAACCCGAATCTCTAAACTCTGCAAGTTTAGCACTCTAACCATCTGTGCCACTAAGGTATCCTAACTTACTTACTCACTGGCACTATCGAACCCGAAGGTTCATGACCGCGCGGACATAAGCTCTCCATACATCCCTATCCTGAGCCAATGCTTTCCAATCATTCCCTGTATAATCTGCTTCCCTCAAATCATAGTTAATGTTGTTCTCCCACCTCATTCTTGGCCTACCAACTGGGCGTTTTCCCTCTGGCTTTCCTACAAGAAGCTTCAATGCACGTCTTTCATCCCCCATACGCGCAACATGTCCTGCCCATCGCAGTCTACGAGACTTAACTGTTCTTATTATATCTGGCTTCCTATAAAGACCATGTAGTTCATTGTTATGTAGTCTTCTCCATTCACCTGTCTGTTCATCTCTCTTTGGTCCAAAAATTTTCATAAGAACTTTATTCTCAAATACTTGTCGCATTAGACCGTAAAAGTCGTTCTCTGCCTGTACTCTGCCGAGAAAGTTGCATCCAAATACGTTTTTGCGTACTCAAAAAATCTGTTCATGCGATAATAATTGTTGAAATTCCTAAGCTACCTGGCGAGGTGACTAGCGGAGAAACGAATCGTGAGCAAACCGATGTAGTTTGAAACCTTGCCGCGTACCTTGCTGCTTTATCCAAGATGTCGGACCTTGAAGACTTCAATCATGTTTTCGGTATACGCGGAGAAGGGGAATTTGATAGAGTCTACCAAAGAATTCAACTGGAAGAACAGGCGAATCGGCGTAATATTGCGCGACGCAGACGTCGTATACTGTATTATTTGCGGGACGCAAGCGTAAATGCGTTCCTCTAGCAGACGAAAATAGTGGAAGTGGTTTTATAATAATAAATAAAAGGTTCGCCCGAGTGGGCATTGGTTATATTTTAATCTTTGCTATATTCGTTCAGTGTTTTTGTGTTCTTTGAGCACTTCGGTATGTGGTACCGTTCGCATCTGTGGCCACACAAAGCACATACACATTTTTCATTTGGATCGTGGTACTTCTTGTTTTCACACACCTTGTGATGAAATCCGTGAACAGCATAACGTGTCACAACATGTCGCTGGTCCTGGTTAGCTTTTGTCCAGTTCCTCTCTATCATGGCTCCCGTAGCATAGAAATCAAGGTCTATCTCCCTCTTCTCTGATTCGCGATATCGTTGTATCGAATAATGTCATGGCCGTGGGTAATGACAGTTGAGCTAGATTTTTTATGCTATAGATTGTTCTTGTGGCTGCTGCTAATACAGAATGACGAACCGCTAAAGACAGTTAAATTCACATACGTAGAAGTGGTTTTATCGCTGAGAATTCTGGGTAATTTCTTGCCAATATTACGAAAACGACGACTTTCATGCATGACCAGTTAGTGGGTAGCTAATTCGATCTTTGCAGTTGCTCACGGAAAGTCAGCTCACCAGTGATTGGAAGTAATTTGAGCAGAGAGTAATGTATTTGCATGCGGCCCGACTTTGCAGAGAACGAATCGTGAGCAACCCGATGGTAACCGATGTACTTTGAAATCTTGCTGCTTTATCCAAGATGTCGGACCTTGAAGACTTCGATCATGTTTTCGGTATACGCGGAGAAAAGGAATTTGATAGAGTCTACCAAAGAATTAAACTGGAAGAACAGGAGAATCGGCGTAATATCGTGGACGCAAACGTCGTATACGGTTTTATTTGCGGGACGCAAGCGTAAATGCGTTCCTCTAGCAGACGAAAATAACGGAAGTGGTTTTATCGCTGAGAATTCTGGGTAATTTCTTGCCAATATTACGAAAAAACTACTTTCATACATGACCAGTCGGCGACTCGCTAATTCGAACTTTGCACGTGCTCACGGAAAACTCAACTCGCCAGAGACTAGTGTATTTGCATGCGGCCCGTAGTATTCTCAATTTACCATAACAGGTAAGCAAATTTTAAAGTGAATATATGTCAAAAATATAGATATAACACCTAAATATATATAAGCTGTATGACTGACCATTTTTGTGTGCATGTGTTGTAAATTTCATTCCAAATTGATAAAGGTAAGAGTGCATTTTGCAGAAATAAAATACTGCCCTCTAATTATTGAATAGAAAGTGAAAAACTTTTTAAACATAGTTGAATATGGGAAATAGCATTGAGGTTCTTAATTTATGAATGAATGAGTCATTTTTTATCTTACCTCATATGTTTTCAAGAGGAAACATAACCTCCCATTTTCAACCAACATTCTTGAAAACTGCAGTTCCCGTGTTTAAGAAAATATGTACTATGAGGTAAGATATAAAAAGTGACTCATTCGCTCATGACTTTTTAAAAAGTACACTTCTCTTCATAATAATATAAGTATGTCCATTTAAACAATTAAAGGCAAATAGTTGAATGCAGGCTTTCACGGCCGGTAATCATAATGTTGAGTGATTCCGGGTTATGTGGCCGTGGTCCATAGTTGGTGTTGATACCAGACGTTTTGCCCTCAACTGCGGAGGGCATCTTCAGTGGCGAGTGCTTCTAGGCGTGTTTCCTGGTCGGAAGATCTACTTAGAGTGAGCGCTGCGGACGTTGTATTAGTGGTGGGCGTGGCTCTTGCTGATTGGCTAATGGTCGTCTCCTTGTTGTCCCTAGTGTTAATGCATTTATTTTCTAGTGTATGATACCAGGCCTTAGCCAGTTTGATACCTTCCGCTTTTCTGTTGATATTTCCCTTATGCTTGTATATTTCTATAGCCTCTCGGTATAATCTAGGGAAATAGTAGGAAGTTGTGGCTAAAACTTGTGTATCGTCGAATAGAATCTGGTGTCCATTCATAATGGCATGTTCTGCTACAGCTGATTTATCCATTTCTCCTTGTCTGCAGTTTCTTTTATGTTCTGATAAACGGGTGGCTATACTTCTTTTCGTGGTCCCTATATATGATTTACCACACAAACAAGGAAGTCGATATACGCAACTCTCTCCACTTGCGGCGTATATCGACTTCCTTGTTTGTGTGGTAAATCATATATAGGGACCACGAAAAGAAGTATAGCCACCCGTTTATCAGAACATAAAAGAAACTGCAGACAAGGAGAAATGGATAAATCAGCTGTAGCAGAACATGCCATTATGAATGGACACCAGATTCTATTCGACGATACACAAGTTTTAGCCACAACTTCCTACTATTTCCCTAGATTATACCGAGAGGCTATAGAAATATACAAGCATAAGGGAAATATCAACAGAAAAGAGGAAGGTATCAAACTGGCTAAGGCCTGGTATCATACACTAGAAAATAAATGCATTAACACTAGGGACAACAAGGAGACGACCATTAGCCAATCAGCAAGAGCCACGCCTACTCACGCTGCACCCACCACTGATACAACGTCTGCAGCGCTCACTCTAAGTAGATCTTCCGACCAGGAAACACGCCTAGAAGCACTCGCCACTGAAGATGCCCTCCGCAGTTGAGGGCGAAACGTCTGGTATCAACACCAACTATGGACCACGGCCACATAACCCGGAATCACTCAACATTATAATTAAAGGCAAAGCAAAATAAGACATTTTGCAAATCCACTTTCAACAATGAATTACTGTATGTACATTTTATTTATTTTTTAAATACGCATTTAATTTTCATAGTAATCTATGGATAAGGTGTATAAACTGTCGCACATGAATTCTTCCAAGTTCTATAGAATCGCAGTGCGCATGCGCGAGTTGCAGAAGTTGCTGTAATGGTTAATGTAGCTTCCGATAGATAGCTCTAAAGTTGGCTTTCCAACTTTGGGAATAAATTTCCAAACACTAAAAAAATGGACGTAAACTAACTACCCATTTCCTAACCTAACAAAATAATTTACATGCATATTATTTATTTCCAAATGCAAAAAAAAAAAAATGGACGTAAACTAACTTCCCATTTTCTAACCTAACAAAACAATTTACATGCATATTATTTAACAAACTATAAACTAATTTTACATACACTAACACTAAATATAGTTTTGAATTATTTTCAAATGTTGGTAACTGCGATGTGAGAGTCTCCTAGCGGATATTACACGAAGCATTTCCATGCCTGTAAAACTCAATGTACAATATTCGCGTAATTTAGAAATATTTAAAAATCGTAAGAAATGTTTATAAAATGGTTCCAAAATGTTTAAAATAGTACCAAACGTTATTATAAATGGTTTAAAAGTGTTGTAGTGCATAAGTGGCATAAGAATATTACATGGAAAATTGTGTGTGATGGTTTATACACCATAGCCATAATATATTTTTATCTAATTCTCTAAATGTGTTCAAAGAGGTTATAAATACAATTAATTGTTATGTTATTTCCCTTTATTTTATTTCTGCTTTGTCTTCTTCTAGTTTCTGTATCTTGTATACAGTTAAACTTGCTCGAAGCAGAATCACATAGGACCAAATTTTTTTTTTTTTTTTTTTCCCACATTGGACAACATTCCACGTTATAAAAAAAACTAAAACTTATTAATAATCTTAGATTATAGAGTACTGTATATGTCTTTTTATGTACCTTGGATTAATTGTAGTTCCGCTTCCGTTGAAAAGCGAAGTATAGTATTATGAACGACTTCGACAGTAACGCGCGAAAAAACAGTCCCATTTCATCAGCATTAAAAATGTCTCTTAGACACGTATCCTGAAATTCAAGTATGCAGTTTTGGTTTTCGCTCACTAACTACACTTTGTCCACATTCTTTGATTCCCCGCAAATTTCATTCCACACTACATTGTGTCGTCTTTTAAAACTGTCCAGCCAACCTGAAGATTCCTTGAAATCGTTATTCCCTTAGGGATTTAACAAGAGCTAGAGCTTGACATTGAAGCATAGGTCTGGATATGTTTGGAGATTTATCTTCAATCACTTTCACTTTTTCATTTAATGAGAATGATATGTTTCAGCCATCTTTATTCCATAAATTCAGAATGCTACCTGTGAAATATCGGTCTCAGAACTTAACTAATTTAAAATTTTACAACGCAATTGTTATTTGCAATACAGGTATCTGTGTTTCGCATAACGGGTGTGCAAAGAGGTAAAATCTATATACTAAAAGCTCCTTATTTGCGTGGGACATGTTCCGCAAATATGCTGCGAATACAGAAACCCGTGAATATGGAATGGGAATTTGTATGGGTATATAGGGTATACATTCCAAGGCTACAGAATAAAATTAAAATTATCAAAATAAAATTAATGAATGAGAGATTTTGAAAAATTTCTATTATTACTGTTAGGTTCAGGCAAGGACTTAAAGAACTTAGTAATTTTTTCCTGTTTTGCCACTTTTAAAATTTCTTTCAATTAAGAATGAATTCTGTGATATAATTCCTTATTTTGTCTTCGGATTTCTTGATTCATTAACATTGAAACAGTGTGATATAGATGCAAACGACTCGCCAACGTGTATAAACGGTCAAGCATTTTTATTTTTACTTTAAGAGGCAACACTTTTTTTTCTCTCTTTGGCACTAATTATTTTTCTTTCCTTTTACTCGACATTATAAACTGGGAACAAAGCACAAGAGACGAGTGTTATTCAATCAAAATTATTGAACAAGTTGAAACTATAATATACCGATCGTGGCAATTGAGGCATTTATCAAAGTACATATTGGCATTTGAAATACAACAGCTTTTAACAATGGACTTAGGGTCAGTGACAATTAGGTTTGTTTTGTTTTGATATTTATTTGTCCATTTGGTTTGAATCACTATTTATAAAAGCTGTCTTGGCACCTGCCTTCAGTAAAAAAAAAAACTGCTGATGGTTAATAAATATATATATACCTTTCTGCTTTATAATTTTTTTTCATGAATTATGTAGAAATAATGGGCAATTGCCTAATCCCTGGAGTGATGATGATATAGAAATATCCTTCTGTTTCCGTGTTGAACAGATTCTGTTTGATGCAAAATAAATACACATAAAATTACTATTATTTCGCCGAGACCAATAAATTTGTTCACATTGAACATATTTCCGCATTATTCACTTTCCAGATTAGACAAGCTTTACTGTATTGTCTTTCAGAAACACAAATGTTTTCATTGTTTTTTTAAGAAGAAAATCAGTTTTAACACATTCAGTACCAGGCACTGAGCAGGGCATTTAAACCCACAGGCCAGCCATTTAAATACCCCAGCTACCCTTTTTGTGGCACTTCAGAAAATGGACCATTATTCACAAACTATTAGTCCTAGAAAATTCAAATTTTGTACATACCTAAAGGAGATATCCTAGTAGGATTTGATGGTGAAATAACTTGGGTGATTGACATCACATGGTATCAGCGTATCAATTTCAGGAAGTGGAAGTTCATCTTCACTTTCACTTTGTGAATCTTCTAATTCAGGAATCAGTTCATCACCTGAATCATCATTATACAAAATATTCACTAATTCTTCTTCAGTGAGATATTTTTCTTTCTCCATGGTTTCACTCGCGCACAAACAACAGCGCGATAACGAGAAACATATACGACTGCATTGGAGCCTGGAGTCAAGTTTGGGTGAACGAATTCCATGTGTTGTTTGTTTTAAAAATAAAAGGGATTCACCAAAGTTAAACGTGTCAAACGGGAATAGAAAATGTACATTTACATGCCATCTATGATCTCCAAGACATACTAAGCCAACACAATATTTAGGCGCCGAATATAAATGCGGTTTGTTTGCGCCCGCTCTAAAACGAGTTAACTGACCGACAGCCACATACACGATAGTCTCTTTAAATGCCTTAACTGGTTTACGGTAATGAATGTGTTAATATTATCTCTAAAATTATTAAACTGTATGTAATATAGTAATTGTTATCTTTACAGATTTGAGAAAATGAATTCTGGAAGCATGAATAGCGGAGATGGTAATCTTGGAGCATCTGATTCCTCCCCTCTCCCAACAGGTGAGATGGGGATGGGTGCTTCTGGAGAGGGGAAGACTGCTGGTCAACCCTTGTCTGATTTCCTTTTACATCTTGAAGACTACTCTCCCACAGTGCGTATTCACATGTATAACTAATAATACCTTGTATTGGTTTGTAGCTTTGGTTCTTTTGATATTGTGCTTTAAATGTAACAGTTTTTATAACTTTAAATGTCAGTTTACATTTATTAGTTATCTTATAATTTTTACCTTCCTGTTAGAAAGTTGGGTTCAACGTTATATTAATATACACTTGATTTTCCATACTATATTCATGTAATTCTGTTGCTCTATGTATTTCTTCTGTATTTACTAACATTTCATACTATTTTTAATATTTTACAAGGGCCTCCTGGCCTGTTGTGGGATCACTTTACTTTACAATGATAACATTTTTCTACAATTGAAGACCTCGGGGGTAAATAATGATCCACTTTATAAAGTTCAGATTTATGAGTATTTTATTTTCAGTAATTATTTTCTATTACAAGGTAGTTATCAAATCGAGCCTGCATTATGCTGCCATCTCCCAGTAGATTTATATGCTACATGAAGGAAATGAAAATTGTGTTGGATATAATTGTTTGCACCAAAAACATTGGAAACGTAAGGTCTTCAATTATTAAATATTTATCTATGTATGCAATGATTTCTTCAGAGTTCTACAGAACTGCAGTGCGCATGTGTGAATGCTTCATGTAACTTCCACAAGATATCAGTGAAATCAGTGTTACCAACATTCACAATTAATTTCACACCATATTTCAAGAAATTAACGTCATTTTGTTAGGTTCCGGTGGGACAAGTTAGTGTATATCAGATTAATATACATTTCATTACATAATATGCATGTATTTTAAAATACAATAATATGCATGTAATTTATTTTGTTGGGATAGGAAGGGGGAAGTTAGTGTACTATCCATTTCTAATAAACATTTGGTAATTTATTGCAAAAGTTGGTCATATCGATTCCACAGCTACATGGTTCCATCTAGCGACAACTCTATAAACTTTTTGTAGGACTTCACAGATTTGTGGTTCCACCTAGCATCAACTCTATAAACATTTGTGCATGCACACTGTTATTCTGTAGGATTTAGAAAATTTTTGGTAGAAATCAAACTAAAATTTTTCCAAAAGTTGTTCATTGTTTTCATATATTTTTGTCACCTAAACTTCAGAATAGGGGTACAAATACTTCACTAAAATGTAACCTAATTAATAACCTATACTAGATACAGAGGACAAATATAAGGTTAGGAGAGTTATTTGTATTAGCTTTTTAGAATTAAGAATGCTTTAATGTGTCCCTATTCTGTATTCATTCCCCTTTGTCTTAACCTTTTGAATTTTTTTTATTATTCTTTCAATTTTTTCTTTATTTGATTTTATCTTTCCTGTAATGTTATTCTTAGATGCTTCCTTTTTATTTTTTAAATACAACATCTTTTAACTTTTAATATATTTTAATCTTAAAGTTAATAACTTTTTATATTTAACAGTGTTTTTACTTTATTTCAACTTAATATTTGATTAGAAGTAAAACAATGAGGTAACTTAATATATGTAGGAAATAACACTATGAGGTTTCTTTTAATTATTAATGAGTTGGTTATTTTGACTCACCTTATATTTCTTGAACCAAATCAGTAATAATTTAATATCATCTGCCAGCTTCCAAGAATACTGGATAGTAGTATGCTAATTTTTTTTATGTTACACAATAATTAACAAATCCATGGTGTAACAGGACTGGAAGATCCTTAGCTTACTACCCGGCTGTTGGCCTCACATCCAAATGTGTTATCCACACATTATACAGGTGACGTGTGGTCAGTCTGTTTAGATCTCCAGCTGTTATAGCTGGTTTTCCCAACCCAGATCCGGTTTGTATTGTAGCTACTCAAATTCCTCACAATACTGGATGGGCGCCAATCTCATACTGGACGAAATTCTATGAGAAAATGTTTTTCCCCATGGGGATACAGACTAGTTTTAAGTCCCGTAGCTCTGAATCAAGCATCATTCCTTAACCGTTCTGCTACAGCATGGGATTACAGAATAATTATTTTTCTTCAAAGCACAGTGGGAGAAAATATTAGGAAACAGAATATGAAATAACACATGGAGGCAGGCTGTTTGTCTTCAAACCTATACATGGATATGAGTTAATTATGATGATACATTATTCAAGAATTGTTTTTATTTTATTTTAATAAATATGCTGTATTAAAAATTATAATTACGGTACCAATATGGTTTTCTTCGTAATCTAGAAGATTCTGAGGATGTAGTAAGTAATTTAAGTAAATTTAAAATGTAGCTTTCCAATCGGTAAATTGATCATCCTTTAATATTCAAATCTTTTCTGGCAATGGTTAATTAAAATTTTCTTTACAAGCTGATAGGTTAAGTTTCCAATTAATACTTGAAGGAAGTGACACTATGAGGTTTATTTTAATTAATAATTGAGTTAGAATTTAACATCTCGCCTCATAATTGTAGATTTCCCAAAGACATGTTTCGCTACTTCTGCTTAACATCTTCATATAAAGTTACCTAGTTAGATAGAGCTGAAGATGTTATGTGTAACTAACGAAACATGTCTGAGAAATCTTCAATTATGAGGTGAAGTGTTAAATTTTAACTCAATTATTAATTAATTTAAGAAATAAAATCCTTACATGGAATGAGAGATAGAATAAGGAACAACAAAATCAGGGAAAAATTAAATGTAGAAAAATTAACAGATATAGAAAAAAAAGACTAAAATGGTTCAGACATTTAAAAAGAATGGAAAAGGAAAGATTACCACAAAGACTGTTAAATCTCAAGATGCAAGGAAACCTACCACAAGAAAGGAGGATTAACCAGATGAAGAAAAATTTACAAGATAGAGGATACGACTGGGAAGTACTAAAAAAGAAGGAAAGCATGGGAAGATAGAGGTGTTTGGAGGCATAATTTGGAATCAACTTTCCGAAAGGAGGACACGATAAGAGGAGGATGATTAATTAATTAATTTTCCAATATCCAAGCTTTCAGTCTCTATCTCAGAGGAAAGTGACTGGATTGAAAATAGCAGCTGATACATATTTGGATATGCGATAGATACTTATTGTCAGATCCACTTCATATTGACTATTTACAATTGCATGATGGCAGACCTCACAGTGAACATCAGTCATTATCCAACTACAGTTCTCCATATATGATAAGAACCTCGTGGAAATATGTCCTCTCTCCAAATGTATACCAATTATTGTTCATATTCCAGTCACTTCCCAAGAAGATGGTACCTGAGACAGAGGCTCAAAGATTGGATGCTGAAAATTTAACCTAGCTGTTAGTTTATGAAGAAGTTTAGAAGGTTGATTATACTATTATCATTACCATCATTAGAGAACTAATTTTAATTTTTTACAGTCACAGTGACTCAGAAAGACTGGAGCTCAGTTTTGAAAAAACTTAATACTATTTGAAATTATCTTTCATGCCATAGCCGAGTGGTCTACGAGACCTGAACTAGTTTGAGACCTCATGGGAGAAGAAATTTTCTCATGGAATTTCGGTCCATATAGGATCGGTGCCCACTCAGCATCTTGAGAAATTTAGGAATTTTGGTAGTTACAATATATTATTATTTTTTCTTTCTTAAAAAGAAAATTAGAAGTGCTTAATTTAGAGTGTTTTAGCCTACATTTTTAATTTTGGTTTGTAAGAAGCTTATTTCCTGTTGTTATTTGAAATTGTAAAGATACTTTGAAATAATGATTAATTGGTTATGCTTACTGTATCTGTAAAATAATTAATATTATGATCTAGTAGAAGATTATGGCTCAGAAATCTTTTACAAGGTCATAATACGAACTCTGGTCGTGAAAGCCTAAATTAATATAGCAATTAATGTTATTTAACTTTCAGATTCCTGATGCAGTTACAGCCTTTTATCTTCAAACAGCTGGATTTGAAACAACAGATCCAAGAATGTATGTTTATTTTTTCAAAAATTTATTTATTTTAATTAACAAATAGATTTAACAGCTCACCTCATAATTGTAGATTTCTCGAAAACTAGTTTCGATAATTCTCTGTATCATTTTCAATTTTATCTAACTGTTGAATTGCTAACTGTTTCAATAATTTGGCCTTTGCTTCGATTCTATATTTTTCTGACCAGCTATTACGGATTTTTCTATTTCTACATTTTTAACATTTACTTTAAATATTAATGGTAAATAATATAATAAATTAATATAATCCAATTGGCAGTGGTTCATTTTCTCTATCTTCCCAGTACAGACTTGTTAGGTTATTTACACTTTGTGGGTTGTAGTTTAGCACTGGACACTGAAGGAGATAAATTATATTTGAAGAGAAAATTTTCGCCTAGACCGAGACTCGAACCTGGGACCTTTGGCTTACCAGGCCAAATGCTCTACCAACTGAGCTACTGAAGCGAGTTACGATCTAGATGCAAATTTTTCTCTTATATACGTTGTAATTCCCTCTCACCGAATGCTTTTGAAATCATTGTTTCTATCTTTGCAAATGACGTAGTGAGCATTTGGCCTGGCAAGCCAAAGGTCCCGGGTTCGAGTCTCGGTCTAGGCGAAAATTTTTCTCTTCAAATATAATTTATCTTTCATTGAGAAATGTTAAATTAATAATAAAAACATCACTGAAGGAGATGTTAAGTATTCATAATGTCATCTAGGTTATAACAGGGTACACATCTCTTTGTTTCAGTCTATCTAAATTTATGGGCTAGGCAGACATGTTCTGTCACCAATCTGAATTTGGTTACTGGTTCTTTGTGATTTCTATTGTTAGTTCATCTATTTTTCCCCACGTTTAATCATATTGTCTGTCCAACGGATCTGTGCCCTCGTAAGATATGCGAACTAAAGCCTACTTCCTTTTCTGCCTTGACAAATCATTTCCCTCCCTGCATTCCTATCTCTCTCTTTCACTTATACTCCAGTGTTGTCAACTCGACTCCAACCTTGCATTAATCAATATTCAAGCCATGACACTGGGGGAATTTTGGCAACATCCCTACTCGATGGCTGTTGTTGGACGTAGTGGGAGGTGAGTGCAGTGAAATGGTGTGAGTATTGACGTGTATAGTTTTCTAAGAACGATGCCAGCACTATAGGGGCATAGATCCATTGGTCCAAGTATAGTTGCTTAGCCCTCTCTGCCTTTCCATTGAAGGATGCTGATTGTTTCTACTTTTTTATTAGCTCTGAGAAGAACTATTTTCTTCCTGAACTGATGCTTTTGTTTATTTTTGTTACTCATCTTGCAGCAAGTTGCTCCCAGGGAGGCAAATAACTTTGTCCCTCATTTTTTCAAACTTTTCCCATCTAAATAACTATGTCGATTATTTCAATGTATTGAAATGGCACTATAAATTTCTCTCTTGATTCTCTTTCACTTGATTTCACTACATTTTATAATAATTTTATAGCAGATATAGTCCATATCAATCTACCTCTTTTTTATCATAAAAAGCCCAGTTTCATCTTCTAGCCTTGTTTTCTGGTATTTTCCTTTTTCTTCTTCTTCTTCTGTATGCAGTATTGGGTGATGATGCCCGTTCTGCGACTACAAAAACTGATCTTTTCATCGGTTGAAGGGTATTTTCCTTTTATATATTAAATTTGGGAATTTTTAACATTATGAGGTTCAATTAATAATAATTAAATGAATCGTGATTTCTTCTTACCTCATACTTCTATGTTTTTTTAAACACAGCACTGCAGTATCGGCGACACATTGTCGTCATCATCAGCTGTTTTCAGTTGTGTTGCCGATACTGCAGTGCTGTGTTTAAAAAAACATAGAAGTATGAGGTAAGAAGAAATCACGATTCATTTAATTATTTAATCAATTGAGTTGGTGTTTACTTGATGAAAATCCATATTTATTAATTAAATAAGAATAAAACGTTTTATTTTTATTGAATTGAATTCATTGCTTACAACATCAATTCTTTTTTTTTTTCCCCCTTCAAACTTATTTAAACACACTTTAACATCTAAGGTTATATCACATCTAGAATCTTGTTGTATTTAGTGTAGGCATTATTGTTTATCTTAGGGAAATACTGATTTGATAATAGCAATGTTATGAAATGGTGTTTGATGATGAAAAGGATTCTGGTAATGAAAATTCCAAGTCAACATTTACTTTAATATTTAATTTTAGGAAGTTATATTTTGAGGTTATTTTAATTATATTATTTTTGGTCTGGACATCTTACCTCAATATTAATGTTGATTTGTTCTTGGACATGTTTCAAAACAATTCTCTGTTTTATCTTCAGCTTTTCCAGACTGAGTCTGGAAAAGCTGAAGATAAAACAGAGAATTGTTTTGAAACATGTCCAAGAACAAATCAACATTAATATTGAGGTAAGATGTCCAGACCAAAAATAATATAATCAACATTTACTTTGATAATTGAGGAACTCCAGAAAAATCTAATCAGGTTGATGAGCCAGATTACAATCTGGAACCTCCCAAATACAATTCTCATTTATTACAATCTAAGCCAACTTGATTTTTTTAATTCATTACTTAAAGTACTAACAATATATTGGTAATTCTATATATAGAAAATGTGGTGTAGCTATTTGGTGGAAGATATTTGATCAACTGTTAAGAAAAATACTATCTTGCAATTATACATTTTTTTTTTTTTTTTTCCAGTTTTCATGTAAAAATAGCTTTTTCTTGTTGATCTCTGTTATGTCTTCATTTTAAATTTTTTTTTAACTTACAATAAAGTAGTATTATCATTTAAAGTGATTAAATTAACTGCTATCTTTAAATATAAACATTTGTCATTGCAGTATTCGATTGGTGTCACTAGCAGCTCAGAAATTTGTGTCAGATGTTGCAAATGATGCTTTGCAGCACTGCAAAACTAGAGGTGCATCGCAGACAAGCAAGACAAGTAAAGGAAAAGATCGTCGTTACACTCTTACGATGGAAGATCTCACCCCTGCACTTGCTGATTATGGTATAACAGTGAAGAAACCACACTATTTTGTTTGAAAATACATTGCTTATAAAAGAGCAATACTGTGATATGTGTTCAATTCATTTATGTGTATATGTAAACTTATTTATCTTGGGAAATTAAATAAACAAATAGAAAAGGAGAACACTTAGCAAAATTCAGCCAAGGTTTAAAATTTATAATAGAGAATTTTTACATAATTAGGTTTTTTTTGTTACAGCAAACTCCCAATTATCTGTGTGCGTATTATCCGGTTTGCAGATTATCCGAGCATGACTTTTTACTGTATTTTTAAAAAATACTGTATTTTGTATTGTTATGAAAAAAATTCTTTATTTTTAAACGTACCACTGTGAACAGTGCTTAGAAACCAGTTCAATGGAGTAACCTTCACTCACAATCCCCTCCCCTGGCACATTTAACGGTACCAATCAACATTCTGAGAATACGATACAATTTTGGAAATTTCCATTGTGGAGTCAGTGAAAGTTTGTTGTTACAAATTGAAACCACGGATATGCTGTAGCAGGGTTTATTATCGCTGGTTAGTATGTGTGGTTACTAGTTGTGTGTGATTGCTGTTTTACAGCAGGGGGGGGGTCATTTTGAATAACTGTGGTGGTAACCAGAGTGGTCATGACCTGGAAATAGTCCTCACTTTTTTTTTTCGTATTTACGAGTAAAATAAAATAATGATAATTACGACTCACACCTAAATACATTTAATATAACATTTTATGAATATTTGTTGCATTTAAATAGTGTTTATGTGGGTACATACATTTTTGATCAAAACTTCCTTCCTTGTTTTTTTGATTTGGTTCTTACATATGGTCGGGCCCGGGGATTAACAGGCGGTGGATATCAGGAGTTTGCTGTATATGAATTAAGATTCACAAAAGTGGTCTCTTTTATGCAATTGGAATACATTCTTTGTGTGTTAAAGGAGGAGGAGAAAAAATTAAATTTTGGCAGGGTTTCATTAGCATTCCAGTATAAGTCCATATTACGACAAAATGATTTTTTTTTTTTGGGCAATTCATTCTAAAATGTCTATTAAGCATAATACCTCTTATTATAGTCCTCTCCCTAGCTTTATATGTGCCCCCCTCCCCAGATTTTAAATATGGCATAGACTATCATAATCTCTTTAACATAAATTAAATTATGATCTTACATCATTAAAAGGAGTCAGAAATTCACACCTCGCTTCATATTTTGTTGATTCTTGATATTAATTATAATAATAATATAAGAAATCTTGTAGTAAAATATTATAATTGAGGAGTTGAATGGAATATGAGTCCCGCGCTGTAGCCGAGTGGTTAAGGCAAGAAGCCTTGGCTCAGAGCTATGGGACTTGCGCTAGTTCAAGTCCCCATGGAGGAAGAAATTTTCTCATGGAATTTTGGCCAGTATGGGACCGGTGCCACCCAGCATCGTAAGGCATTTGGGTAGCTACAATAAGTAGCGACTCCAGGTTGAGAACACCAGCTATAACGGCTGGGGGGACCCGACATGCTGACCACATGTCATCCCTACACTGCTAGATGATCGGCTACCTCAGTGATTAACACATGTGGAGGTGAGGCCAGCAGCCAACTGGTAGGCCAAGGGCCTTCTAGGCCTGTCACTCTTGGAGTTTTTTTAATGGAATATGGGCATAACTCATGTTTTACCTTTTTCCGTTCAATGCATTTTTGGACTTGCCATTTTGTAGTTGGTCGGCCTGAAAAGTTTTGTTTCGATATCTCGATTACGGCAGGTTCAGCAGCTGATTGTATCAATTAAAATAAACAACATTGCTATGCATTTAGATATATATCAATTGTGAATATCTCAAACCGTATATTTTTTTAATTGTGCCCATATTCCATTCAACTCCTCGATTTTAAATTAAACATCATTGTGATATTTCCTATAATAGTTCAAAATATGATAGTGTTACTTCCTTAAAATACCAATAAAATTATGGATTTTCTATTTTAGTACTTGAAATAAAAGTTAACAATTTATTTGTCAGTGTTCAGTCTGCGCTTAACATCTCCTAAATAAATGTTATCTTTTTTATCCATATAGATAAATCTTGTGTGTTCTTGAAAAATGTTATTCTTGGTCAGTTCATTACTTCCTTTTGAACCTAAATATTTTTTAATCGCTTCATTAACTGTCTATTCTATGGAAGACCTCAAGTATCCCTTGAATGAGTCTCCTAAATAATAGGATAGTAGTTAATTATCTTCCCGGTATATTTGTTAAAGACCTATAACATTTTAACATTGTGTTTGCACTAATATTTTGTGGTGTTTCTTTGTTAAATACATTCTTGATTTATTACTGTGTAATGTGGGGCAATAGTGAATGGTATTAAACAAATGAATTTTTGAAATAAATTGTGATTTGTCATTAATTGATTATTATTGTTGTAGCATGTATATGTTTATTTCAATAAAATGTAATTAAAAGTTTTCAAATCTAATGACTTCATCTTCTAATTTGTGCATTAATGTTAACATTGTAAAATGCAAGCTTTTATCGCCGTACGTTTATGGCATTAGAAGATCCCGAGCCATAAGGTCACTGGGCAATTTCAATAGAAAGATATGGTATCACACATTAAATAACAGGCATATAAGCCTACTTAAATAATGAAGAAAACAAACCAAACCAGTCAGATGATTTGATTGACAATGGCTCCTCCAATCAGCTTAGACTTTGTCCAGCCATTCGGGGACCAGCATAAGTATAAAAACACCTATATAAATATAAAATTGGTGCCTGTAAGTCAGTCAACCTCAACTAAATTATCAATCTTCATCAAGTAGTTCCAATATGGAGGCCTTTCAAAAGCAATGTTTCATCTTCTGCATTTTAACTGGTAACTACTTGATGAAGATTAATAATTTATTTGAGGATGACTGACTTACCAGGTACCAATTTTATATTTAATACCTTATTACATAACCTCAGTAGTGCTTTAATATGAATTTTAAACGTGTTGATATAATAACCGAGTTCCAGCAGTTTACCACTCAAACACAGCCGAGCATCCGACCAGGAACTTCACCTAGAAGAACTCACCATTGAAGGTGCCCTCCATAGTCGAGGGAGAAAATGTCTGTGGAGAAACACCAATATGGACCAATGACCTGATATCCTGGAATCTTCTAATGCAGTGTTAACATTATTAGAATCATTTTATTTTGAAACCTTTATTTCCTGACAATCTGTCAAAGAATGTGGTTAACAACAAATCTAAAAAAAATGTATAAATGAATTATGATTTACATCATTTTTCCAACGAAAAGCCGGTAGTCGTAATGTCGGTTGAAAATGAGAGAGATGGTTCTCTTGAAAACTAGTTCCCGTGTTTAAAGAAACATGAAATATGTGGTAAGATGTAAGAGGGAATTACAACGTATATAAGAGAAAAATTTGCATCTAGATCGTAACTTGCCTCGGTAGCTCAGTTGGTAGAGCATTTGGCCCGGCAAGCCAAAGGTCCCGGATTCGAGTCTTGATCTAGGCGAGAATTTTTCTCTTCAAATATAATGTAAAAAATTACTCATTAATTTAGAATTAAGAACCTCATAATGCTGTTTCCGATTTTTAACTATGAATACATAATTTATTCCCAAATTTATATGCTATTGTTTGTCCAACGGATCTGTGGCCCCCATAAGATATGAGGACTAAAGTCTACTTGTTTTTCTGCCTCGGCAAATCATTCCCTATCTCTCTCTCTCTCTCTCTCTCTCTCTCTCTCTCTCTCTCTCTCTCTCTCCCGCTCTCTCTCTCTCTCCGCTCCTTCTCTCTCTCTCTCTCTCTCTCTCTCTCTCTCTCTCTCTCTCTCTCTCTCTCTCTCTCTCTCTCTTGCACTTGCACTCCAATGTTATCTACTCAACTCCAACCTTTCAATATTCAAGAGCAACATCTCTACTCGATAAGTTACCATTGGCTGCTGTTTGACATGGAGGGAGGGGAGTGCAGTGAAAGGGTGTGAGTATAGAGTTATACTTTTCTAAGAACGATGTCAGCACTATGGGGCACAGATCCGTTGGACCGAGTATACTAATCTATTGATTAGACTACTGATGTACAACTCCTGGCACAACAGGCCTAGAAGGCCCTTAACCTACCAGCCTGCTGCTGGCCTCACATCCGCATGTGTCGGTCACAGAGGTAGATGAACATGCAGTCAGTGTAGGGTGACATGTGGTCAACATGTCGAGTCCCCCAGCCGTTATAGCTCGTTTTCTTAGCCTGGAGCTGCTAATTATTTTGTAGCTACCTAAATGTCTCATGTTGCTGGGTGGCACCGGTCCCATACTGGCTGAAATACCACGAGAAAATGTTTTCCCCCATGGAGACTCGAACCAGCGCAAGTCCCGTAGCTCTGGGCCAAGGCTTCCTGCCTTAACCACTCGGCTACAGCGCAGAACAAAAAAACTCCAAGCGTGACAGGCCTAAAAGGCCCTTGGTCTACCAGCCGCCTGCTGGCCTCACATCCACGTGTTAATCACATATGTAGATGATCAGCGAGCCGTGGTCGGCATGTCGGGTCCCCCAGTCATTCTAGCTGGTCTTCTCTACCTGGAGTCGCTACTTATTGTAGCTACCCAAATGCTTCTCAATACTGGGTGTGCACCTGTCCCATACTGGCCAAAATTTCTTCCCCCAGGGGGACTCAAACCAGTGCAAGTCCTGTAGCTCTGCGCCAAGGCTTCTTGCCTTAACCACTCGGCTGCGGAGCTGGGACTACTGATGTACTATATATAATATGTTAAACCAAATATGGTTCTTAACGATGTGCTAGACAGAGTGGGTGAAGGAAGAACTATGCTGGAACTCATAAAGAAGAGGGGAAAAAATTGGATTGGCCACTGGCTAAGAAGAAACTGCCTGCTGACAGATGTCCTAGAAGGAATGGTCAATGGAAAAGAAAGTTAGAGGCAGAAAAAGATACCAGATGATAGACAATATTAAAATAAATGGTTTGTATGCGGATAAAAAGAGGAAAGCTGAGTTAAGGAAAGAGTGGAGAATGCCGAGTTTGCAGTGAAAGACCTGCTCTTGGGCAGAACACTATGTATATGTATATATATATATATGGTTTTTAGCATTACACTTGTTTGAACTTATCACATAGAATTAGAAATATGTGGTTTAGGTAAAAATTTGCCTCACTACATATAATTAGAAAATTAATTTTTACTTTTCAGTGAGAAAATATTTGCTTATGTTCTGGATCTTGGACTTCATCCATTCTCTCATTAACCTTTAAGCGCCCAAGTTTAAATGGCCAGGTAGTGGCAGGCTGCCCAGGTTTAAATGTCCACCTAGCTTTTAAACTCCTTGGCTTTTGACTATAATTTTGCTAATTTTATTAACTCATATTTTAAAATCTGTGGGGGTCACAAATATCAAACAACGTTTAAAGTCTTAAATATTATTGTAAAATCGGTGGTATTCACGGCAAAAACCCATAGTGATATTTTATACCATACAGATAATTTTTAAATTCATGATAGTTACCAAATAGGGACTTTAGAGTGTTGTGAATCAGGTTAGAAGTGAAAAACTATATATAGATTTAGGTATATTCTAACCCAGGGGGCACGCTGTAGCGTAGTGGTTAAGGCACTGCGCTACAAGCCGGAAGGTCGAGGGTTCAAGTCCCGGTGGGGTCAGGATTTTTAAACTGACCCAAACCTTCTGGCGGCACTATGGCCCTGGGGTCGACTCAGCCTCTAACGGAAATGAGTACCAGACGCTTGTTCTGGGGTAAAGGCTGCCGTCACGCAGGGCTGACATCAAGTGCCGATTGTCTAGAAATGGTAGGAGCCTTAACCTCCCACTACCCCAAGGGCCTCCTGAGGCCTGTAGTGGGAATACTTTACTTTACTTATATTCTAACCCTCATTCATTCTTTTGTTTATTATGTTGCATCCGGTCAGTTTTCCCCCAAAGCAGAAAAGCTTTGAAAAAAAAAAAACAGGTCACATTCCACCCACAGCCCATATTCATTCACAGTTTTGTGACTCAGTGTGAAGTTTACGATATGTCTGGTACAAAATCACTAAGTTCCGCTGAAATACAAGACATTCTTGGATTGTGACAATGACGAAGACGATAACAATGACAATCACAAGCTACAATCAACTGACACCTGGCTTTTGTCAGGTCTTGGGTTCGTGAAACTAGAATTGACAGTGAAGAAAAATGTACTCTTCCCCCTGACATGACAGAATCAGAAATGTACCTTTTTCTTGGCATGATTATTCTAATGTCATATGACGTGTTGTGGGATAGTAAGACCTAAGAGAAAAGGGATGCCTAATAATCTAAAAATAATAATAATTCCATGGTGCGACAGGCCTAGAAGGCCCTTAGCCAGCTGTGGCCTCACACCCCACATGTGTCAATCACAAAGGTAGATGATCATCGAGCCAGTGCATGGGTGACATGTGGTCAGCATGTCTAGTCCCCCAGTCATTATAGCTTGTTTACTCAACCAAGAAATTATTTTTTCATTTGTTAGACTTGACCATTCTATACAGTTTTCTTCTTCTGACTTTATTGGTGCCAAAACAACAGATAGAGACTTCCGACTTAGACTTGTCACAGATGTTTTGCAACAGGCTGATAGAACACTCTGTAGACAACTCCCTGGTAGACCTAGTATATTGAGTAGACATTTCGTGATTTGAAGTCAACACTGGGCCAAAATAACACACAGAGACTTCCGACTTAGACTTGTCAGAGACGTTTTGCAACAGGCTGATAGAACACCCTGTAGACAACTCCCTGGTAGACCTAGTATATTGAGTACAGACATTTCGTGACTTGAAGTTAACTTTAGTCAACATTGGTCGGTAACTTTACAAAAACTAATTTGTCGTGTGTGTTCAGCGCGGGGAATCAGAACAACGTGTCAAAGTGAAATGTAAAAAGTGTGATGTCGGTTTGTGTATTGGTGATTGTTTCGAGACTTATCACACAAAAACAAACATTTAATAAACAAATGCTATCTTCACATCATGTTGCCAAGCATCTGATAACCCTGAAAAAAGGTATGTAACAAAAGTACTATTATCCAGTATAATTTCAAGCAACCAAACAGGTCCGCCTGCTCAGAACCCATACGCTGAGTCTGCGGGCAGACTGGATGTACAATTTAAAACCCAGCATATGGGCTCTTGGGCGTAAAAGGTAAAGTGATCTCACTACAGGCCCAGGAGGCCCTTGGGGTAGTAGGAGGTTAAGGCTCCCACTTTTTCTTGACAATCGGCACTTGATGTCAGCCCTGCGTGACGGCCGCCTTTACCCCAGAACAAGCATCTGGTACTCATTTCAGTTAGAGGATGAGTCGACCCCAGGGCCATAGTGCCACCACAGGGTTTGGGTCAGTTTAAAAATCCTGACCCCACCGGGACTCGAACCCTCGACCTTCCAACTTGTAGCACAGTGCCTTAACCACTACACTACGGCATGCTTAAAGGTTAGTATGAAAATAAGAAGAAAAAATTTAATCTGAATAAGGTTGAACTCATTTTGACACATAATGCCAGGCTCATTTTATAAATAGCAACCTGCTGATTAAGAATCAAATGAATCGTGAATTGTTCTTATCTCATATATCTGTTTTTTTAATACAGCACCGCAAAAAAAAAAACATGAGGTAAGAAGAATTCACGATTCATTTCATTCTTATTAACAAAACCTCATAATTATTTAACTTTTACAGGGAAAAACACTATGAGGTTTAATTTAAGAATTAAATTAATGTTTTTACGGAGGGTTGTTTTCCGATCTCTGATAACGATTTCCCAAGTAGATTGTGACGTTGGAGTGTGAGTCATCAGAACAGGAGCGTGCGAGGTGATCAAACCAGTCAGTGTGCTGCGTCTGTTATACTCACACGCGTGTTGCTCTCATAATGCCTAAGAAGATAGACCCGTTTTGGGAAGGGTACATTACTGGCCTTTCTGATGCTAATTATAGTTATTCCGCGATTATTGAGGCTTGCAAAAATGTAATTTTATGGTGTCAAAGTGTGGAATTAGCTCAGTGCTTAATAAAAAAGGGAAAGGGTCGCTTGGGATTAATTCCAAAAGGAAAAAAACGGGCAAATCCACGACCTGCTACTACCTGCACCCCAGATGTAATCAGAAAGGTCAAGTTCCTTATCTCTGGTGGTAACCCTGCCACACAAAAGGTGATTGCGAACAGATTGGGAATATCCCTTAAAACTGTAAACACCATAATAAACAAAGATTTAAACACGGAGAAGCGCCACAAAAGCAGGATTCATAAATTGTTGCCACGTCACATTGCCGAATGCCGCACCAACAGCAGAAAACTATGAAAAGCACCTGGCAGGGGAAAAATGGAAATTTTTGGTCACACTTGATGAAGCATATATTTATCTCTAGGAGCTGCAACAAACCCCGGGCAATTTACTATAGAGAAACGGGTAAAAAAAAATTTCAAAAGTGGTATGCCGAATGCACAGATTGTTTCTCCAATGGATTTATAGTCATCGCGGGATATTGCTACAATGAAAAACTGACCATTCATAGAGTAGTTAAAAAGGCCAAAATCAACTCCCAGTACTACCAGGAAGAAGTTCTCACCCCAATTTACCCAACTGAAATCCCAGCTCTCTATGGTACAGACAAAAGCAAAGTCTGGGTGCACCAAGACAAGGCCTCCAGTCACACTTTGGGTTCAACCCTGGCATTCCTGAAGAAATGGAGCAGGAAACTGGAATACATGCTATTCCATTCAGCAACATCCCAGTGAAATCTCCTGATGCATCACCGATGGACTTTGTGTCTTTGGACTCTTCAAAAGGGCACAGGGAAACAGGCGTCCTCGAACAATAGACAGTCTCTGAAAAGCATATAAAGAGGAGTGGGAACTTCTAGACATGGCTGTGCTGTGTAAGAGTCTTCTGCAGCGAAAACTCTGATGCCGAACCATAGCTTGGGTGAAGAGCCATCAATTAGAGCATGCTTTTCTTAAGGTAAAATTTAAAAATCATTTGTTATCAGAGATCAGAAACAACCCTCTGTATTACCTCACCTCATATCCTTTTTCTTATAGACTGCAGTTTCGGAGCTATATCCCATCGTCAGTAGTCTCTCGTCGACTGGTTTTATGTCGTTTCTTGGCAATAGAAGGAAGAAAAAACTGCCAAGAAACTACATAACACCAGTCGACGAGAGGCTACTGACGATGGAGATATAGCTCCGAAACTGCAGTCTAGAAGAAAAAGGATAAGAGGTGAGGTAATAAAAACATTAATTTAATTCTTAAACTTCATAATGTTAAAATTCCCAAATTTATTATATAAAACCTGCTGATTATATGTATTTTATTTGTTTTGTATGCATGTTCAATTTCTATGAAGAGGAGAAGGGAAATATGAAGTTAAAAGAAAAAATAATTAAATTGGCAAGGGGCCTATTCCAAAAGTACAGTGAAATACATTATTAGTTACAAGTAAAAATTCTTGTAAATTACGTAATTGTAACTTTCTGTTCCACAAAATAAGGTACAAGATTTTTATATTATTAGTAAAATGATCTAAGTGACATCATAAAATATAGTACAGCAAACTCCCAATTATTCGTGCATGTATTATCCAGTTTGCAGATTATCCAGGCATGACTCTTTTTACTGTATTTTTTTTTTAAATTGAAGATAAATACTGTCCTGTATTTTGTATTATGAAAAAGTTATTTATTTTTAAATGTGCTACTGTGAACTGCACTTAGAAACTAGCACAATAGAGTAACCTTCACTCACAACCCCCTCCCCTGACGCATTTATATTTTTACTGTGAAATATAGTCTCTTTTTCGACCATGGTACTTCTTTTAATCTGGATTATTTGGCATGGGTAACCCTTTTGGCAGCAATGCTACCACTTACATATCTCTCGGGGGTCATTTAAAAATGCAAGATACTCTCTACCATGACTAGGTAAAAAAAACATTCTTTATGGAAAACCAAATGTAATAAGAACAGTCTTGTACACTGCAATGGGTAGGACTTATGGCATAAATGGGGCATGAAAACTGAAAATCAGAGGGAAAGTATCCAGTAGATAGCCAAGAATGAAATGGAAAAATTAGATTAACTTTAATTCGAGGGAGGTGAATTATTTACAAGGAATGATTGGAAAACCTTAGTTCAGAAAAGAGATCTATAGAGAGCATATATTTGCGCAATCATGGACATCTAGGGTTAGTTTTATATACACAGAATATGTTATTCAATAACTGATGCGATCACTCTAATTCCACTAAAGTAGTTTTTATCCAAGAAAGACTAGTGTAATGTTAAAACAAGAATAGCGAACGTGTAGTTTAGTTCAAAAGTGGAATATGCACTTTAAGCTTTAAGTTCGAATGTGGTTTTCATTTTAGATTCGCATTGGTTAACACCATAGAGGTTAACACAGAGTATGTTCCCCGATGTACCCTATCTAGAGAAGAATGAAGTATGTGTCATGGGTATGTTTTAGCTAGGATTGACATGCTACCCAACGTTTCAACTCGAACATTACTGAATAAGTAGACGTTGTTTAAATTAATAATGGGATAATTTCATAATTATACATTATTTTCTATCACTATGTTTAAAATGTTACCATATTAATTTGAATTTGTGATTTTTTTTTATAACGGTAAAAACAGAAGATTTTTAATCTCATTTGTGATTTTTTTTTCTCATGTTGTTAATATTGAGGCTGGTATTTTAGTGCGATCTGGTGGACGTATTTTCAGAAATAAGCTTTTCGAATTATTTGATTCGGTCATAGCGCTTAATGTAAATTATGATAAATATATGCATTTACACGTAAAATTTACAACATGCAAACTATGAGAGTAAGAATGTTATTAAAAAGATGCGTATTTCTGCGTAGATATAGTACCGCATCAGAAAAATCGGAAAGCATTGTACATAAACACATGGAATGTAATCGATGGGAAAGTTTGAGAAAGTTCTCTGAATTTCTTACAAAGAGTGTAATATATGATTCAGGCAAGTGGTTTTACTTTATTTGAAATAAATGTATTCTAGCGCAAATGGCGCTCTGTGAATCTTGTAATAACATTTAAGAATAACATAACATGCTATACAAAGATAAGGTTAGGATGAGTTTTTGGTTATATTTTAAGTTTAAGACAAGTGGATTATTCTTCTAATTTGTAACATTTACCTAAGTGTAACCATAATTCCTAGCTATCTTCCGTTACCGGTACCCATCATTAATAAGGCGTTCGGAAAAAGTCGGTTTTATGTCTCTCAGGAATTCTTCTAAGTTCCACAGAATCGCAGCGCGCATGCGCAAGTTGCTGTAATGGTTAATATAGACTCCGGTAGATGGCTCTGCAGTCGGCGTTACCAACTTTGGGAATAAATTTCCAAATGCAAAAAAAAAATGGTCGTTAACTAACTTGCCATTTTCTAACTAAAGAAAACAATTTACATGCATATTATTTCTTCCCAAATGCTTAAAAATGGACGTAAACCAACTTCCCATTTCCTAACATAACAAAGCAATTTACATGTGTACTATTTAATTAACTATAAACTAATTTTACGTACACTAACACTAAATATGGTTTGAAATTATTTTCAAATGGTGGCAACGTTGGAACAACATGGGAAAGTAGCAAGGAAGTAATGTATCCACGATCATGTTTTACGTAAATATATAAATATAAAATATTGTGAAGAAAGCTTGAAGATCGTTGTTAAATGTTTAAAACAGTACAAAACGTGTTTACAAGTGTTTAGTGCATGAGTGGCATAAGAATGTAAGTGTAGAAATATGAGAGACATAAAACCGACCACATCCTGGCATTCTTAAGGTATTACAGTATGTGAATAATTACCTGAGAGAAATAAATATGTTGATTCTCCCCAGCCCAAAAAAAATGAGAAATTTCTTAAAATGTGAGAAGATAAGCTCAAAGTAACCTAATATCACCATATTTACAATGTAAAATATGTATTAAAGTCCAGCCACTGGATCTCCGGCTCTGACATTTAGGTTGTATGGAGGGTAAAGAAACTCACCCTCTACTGCCAATAAGGAAATAGTTGAAGTGAGAGTAGTCTGCCACAACCAATCACTGCTCTTGATGCTGCTATAATGCGCTAGTATTTTTTGAAATTGCTGAAATGTTGTCAGCTGTATTGCTGCTAACCGCATACATAAAGCAGCCCGTTCCCCCTGAATATCCATATCAGCAACACTCGTGAAAACGTCAGAGTCAGAGATCCAATGGCTGGAGTATAGTCATTGCTCAGACAGTGTAGCAAACTTGGCTGTGGTACGTTTTTTGGCAGACACAATTCTACACATACATCCTTATGCCACTGATGCACTAAACACTTGTAAACACGTTTCATACAATTTTAAACATTTTATAAACATTTCTTACGATTATTAAATATTTATAAATTACGCGAAATTTGTGCATTGGGTTCTAGAGACGCGGAAATGCTTCATGTAACATCTGCTAGGTGGCTCTCAAATTGGTGTTACCAACATTTGAAAATAATTTAGGATGAAGAGGAAGTGCTAAGGAGTTCCTGCCTCGATCTCCTAATTTAACACTCTAGACTTCTTTCTTTAGGGAACTGTAAATAACACGGTGTACACCACAAAACCACAAACACTGGAGGAACTGAGAGATCAGATTGAACATGCCGTCAATGACATTCCAATAACAATCCAAAATGTGTGTCGCTCTGTTCAACGTCGTTGTTGGGAGTGTACTGCTGCAAGAGGTGAGCATTTTGAACATGTATGGGCTTAAGAAATAAAACACAAAAAAAAAATTGTATTTCTGTCTCATTTCGTTGCTGAGAAATAACGTTTCAAAGAGTGTATACATCAATTTGGGACACACTGTTTAATGCAAAAGTAATAATTTAATTTCAACATGGCAAGAAAACCTTACGTGATATGAAAAAACTTTTAACATATTTGAATTCAGCACACCAAAATTAGGTTTAAAGACCTGTTAAACCCTGTACTGCAGAAAAAAATTAGTTTTGCAGGCCTGTGTAATCGTTTGTTTCCTTGGCAATCATTCTGAACAAATTATTATTAAAATCCAAGAATAATGAGCATTCTGATGGAGAACTGGCAGCATATTTGTTACATACATGTTCACATACACCTTTTTTTCCCCTAAAAGGATTAATTAAGGATAATTTTCAGTATTTTTTCAAATCTATTTGGAACTTCCATTTTCAGTGGGCTTCAGTAGCACTATCAAACCATTGTCACTCTTTCACTAATTACACTTATATTTTCCGAAATGTTTATTCTCACAAAATATTATATCAATCTCACTTTCTTCTGAGTCATTGCTAAAACACTCTCTAATAAACGCAGAATTCCATCACGATCATTATCACATAATCTCTTAGATGTCATTTCAAAGTTTAACCACCACAATTTTTGCTATATATTTTCAACATACAGATAGCTTTTAATTTCATTGTTTCTTACAAAAAATGTGGGCGTTCCAACCTAGAAAGCTAATGCATAAGACTTTATTTTAAAATTGTTAGGAAGTTACATTATGAGGTTTAATTTAATATTTGAGTTTGTATTCTTTAACATTCTTACCTCATATGTTTATTCTGTTAGACGATCGTTTCAAAGCTATTGCTCCATCTTCAGCTTGTTCACAAACTGGTTTTTTTTTTCTTTTCTTCAAGTTGTCGGCCCTGGATCTGTGTTCCAAAAAACTTGGTAATGAGGCTCCTTCCTCCAAGAATTTCAGAGTTCATAATTTTCTCCTTGTTCTTCTATATATAGATTTTTTCCCAAGAATACAAATTCAAATAATGCATAAGACATCTATGGATAGTTTGAAAGTTATACCAAAATATATGGCCTCATACATTCGACATGAATGTAAAGTTATTCGAAGACTGGGCACCATTAAGAATGTGCATAATGTCACATCTTATGAGTTGAATAGGTTTTTACCATTGTAATATTAAAATATTTTAATAAATCTAAATGCTATGTTTTAAACATTAATTATATCTAAAATATTTTTTTCTTTTTACAGATGGTTTAGTAATTTTATCAAAGCCTTATGGTATACCTTTAGCTCATCCAGATACAGGGAGAAATACGGCATATGAAGAATATACTCTTACTGATTCGCTACCATTCATAGCTAAAAGTTTAGGCTATGAAAAGTTAATTGTCGTCAAAGCACCAGAAAGGTTTGTAATTTTGCATGAAACTATAGTTAGTGTGTTAATAATAGAATGTTATAAAAATATGGTATGGAATGCTGTAAAATACAATTTCAGTTGGAATATCTTCTGCAAAATAAAAATTGACTTTTATATATAAATAAATATATATGTTGTACTTTTTATATAAAGCTGTAGAAATTATTTCAGATGGTAATGTGATCTTAACTAGGAGTTTTGAGATAGGGTTACTAGTTGGGATTGTCTGTTTTAGGTGATGCAAGGCCTTTAGTAATTATTTATGTAAGTTTGAAGAATATACTTTAATTTTTCATATGAAACAGATGTTTTTTTCATATGAAACAGATGTCTGGTAGTTCAACTTTGCAAAAAACACCAAGCATGACAGGCCTAGAAGGCTCTTGGCCTACCAGCCGGCTGCGCCCTCACATCCACATGATGTTAATCACAGAGGTAGACGATTATCAAGCCAGTGTAGTGATGACATGTGGTCAGCATGTTGGGTCTCCCAGCCATTATAGCTGGTCTTCTCAATCTGGAGTTGCTACTTATTGTAGCTACCCAAATTCCTCATGATGCTGGGTGGGCACGGTCCTATACTGGCCGAAATTCCATCAGAAAATTTCTTCTCCCATAGGGACTCGAACCAGCGCAAGTCCTGTAGCTCTGCACCGAGGCTTCTTGCCTTAACCACTCAGCTACGGCACGGGACAATGTAATGGTAAGAGAAGGTCAATTCTGGAAGTGGTCTGAAGTCAAAGATGAGCTATTTTTTTTACAAAGGAATATGTACGAGGGCGGATTGGAAAGTAACGCACAATAATTTTTTTCTGCCTTGGTATTGCAGCTAGAATGTTGAAATTTCACAGAGATATAGTTTGAAGTTTTCACTACAGATGGTATTTTTTTTCTCAGGTGCACCTCTTGCGAGAGAAGCTTGAACTATGCAACAAAGATGGCGTGCATGCTACAGTCGTCCACCTGTGAGGAACAGAGAAGTGTTGTTCGATTTTTGTGGGCCAAAGGGCATAAACCCAGTGAAATTCACAGGGACATGCGTGGCGTGTATGGGGATGATTGTATGGACCATAGCAATGTCTCCAGGTGGTGCACATTCTTCCAAGAGGGACGCGTGAACCTTAGTGATTCGCCATGCTCCGGCCGGCCGACAACAGCAGCAATCCCGCAGATTGTCAGAGGCATTGAGGCGGCAATTCTGAACGACCGGCGTTGTCAACTGCGAGCCTTATTGCAGAAGTTCAACATTTCCTATGGTGCAGTGTACGATATTGTTCATGAAAATTTGAAATTCCGTAAAGTTAGTGCTCGCTGGGTGCCTAAGAACCTGACAGACGACCACAAGGGCCAGCGAATGATGGCAAGCTTGGACCACTTAACGCGGTACACCGCACAAGGACATGACTTTCTGGAAGGAATCGTCACAGGTGATGAGTCGTGGGCGTACCACAACACGCCCGAAACAAAGCAGGCATCAATGGAGTGGAAACATGCTGGTTCCCCAGTAAAGAAAAAATTCAAAGTGACTCAATCTGCCAGGAAAGTGCTTGTGACAGTGTTCTGGGATATGCATGGTGTTTTATTGGTGGACTTTGCTGAACACGGGACCACTGTGAATGCTGCGGCCTACATTAAAACTTTGGTGAAGTTGCGTCGTGCCATTCGTGACAAACGTCACAACATTAACGTTAAACTTCTTCATGACAATGCTCGCCCCCATGTTGCTGCTGTCGTTCATCAGAAAATCGCCGAATTTGGTTTGGAGGTGCTCCAGCATCCACCATACAGTCCGGATCTTGCACCATCAGACTTTCATCTGTTTGGTCCCATGAAGAAATTCCTGGCCGGCAAACGCTTTGAGACAGATGTGGAAGTGAAATCAGCAGTGTGCAGATGGCTACACTCCAACCAAACGGACTTCTACGAACAGGGCATATTGAAACTGGTAACACGATGGGAAAAATGTGTTGAGAAAGTTGGTGACTATGTCGAAAAGTAGGTAAAAGATGTAAGTTCATTTGTGATTTTTTTCCTTTTTTCTACTTTTAAACTTTTTAAAAAAAAATTATTGTGCGTTACTTTCCGATCCGCCCTCGTATTAAGACTAATAAATCCACCAACTGTTGTAAATACTCGAGGACATTTCAAGTTCTAGTGGGCTATGTAATGTGAGTTACTTTCAAGTAACGTGAGTTACCTCAAAAATTGTTTTTTTTTAAATAGTGTTTTTGTTATATGCCACTTGTGATGTTTTCTTCTTGTATATTACCCTTTTGTTCATAACATAGGTAAAAGTCAAAATTCTTCCATGCTTAATAGAGCAGAAATTTGTAAAATTGAAGAATGTGATGAAAATGTTGTCCAAAAAGTGTAACGTGAGTTACTGATCTATTATAACAATTATTTTTGTGTTTTAGAAATTGAAGGTTTGTTTTATATGTGAGTGATTATTAAGATCAAGAGGTGTTTATGAGCTGGTAAAGGTAAAATGCTCCATAAATATATTTGTGTTATGAATATAGACCGGATGTTAGAAAAAATGCCTACAGTTATTTATTATAGATATTGTACAAGTGAATTCATATAAGTTCATACCGACACCCTAGAGTTGTTTCCCATGAAGTTAATTTTGCCTATAAATGCCTATTTCAACTTACAATGCCTATAAATATCTATTTGCCATTTTTTATCGAAATTAACCTAGTATTTCAATGAAATTCATTGAAATGGACATACTTCATGACACATATCTATTAATTTTTATTAATTAAATAAAAATAAAACGTAGTTTTATTTGATTTTCATACTTATTATATAATTTAGTGACAGCTGTTTCGGTACACTGTACCTTCTTCAGACATGTTAACAAATTATGAATTGTGTTCCAACTGATCTAAGCAACAATACAACAATATTTATTTAAATTTAACAAAGGGGATTCATTCAAATCAAGTTGAGAATTTAACAGTTTTTTACTACTTTTAAATTTATTAATTTCTACAGCCTCCAAAAGATCTAACTTCTTACCCTTATCACAAATATGTAAAATTTCAAAATTTGGATCGAAACAATGATTAAATTGGAAGAGGTGGTTAGCATATTTTGAATTTTCTAAATTTCTGTTATATGCTCTCATGTGTTCCTTTATCCGAGAGATAAACTGGTAGACCTTTTACTGGTAGACCTAATTCTACTTTAATGAATATACCTCATAGTGAGAATTCCTAAAATAAGTAATTACTACATAGCTGCCCAATGGTATAACCCACACTTGTAACAATTTGTGGTTACAAAGATAGATGGCACTACAATCCAAAAATGTAATAATCTCAATTTTCATGAAAGTGTGGCTTATCCCCTTATCTGACTGGACCCCTCAATTAATTATATCTTTGGTGTGGTTTATTTAAAGTTATCTGATTTTTACTAATGTGATTTACCGGTTGCAGGTATACAAGTGGAATAACTGTTTTATCACCAAGTGAAAAAGTAGCAGATAAAGTTAAAAGATGTCTTTTGAAGGGAAATGGTCGTGGGCACTTTTGTTCACAGTACTTGGCAGTTGTTTTAGGAGAGCCTAAGCCACTGTCATCAGTTACTAAAGTTGCACTAAAACTGAGAGAGAATCCAGTAAATAACAGTGACAAAAAGGTATTGTTTAATATTCACGCCCTTAAAAATAAACTTATTAATTTTCATATTTGAAGAGAAAAATGTTTCGCCCTGACTGAAACTCAAACCCAGGACCTTTGGCTTTTCAGGCCCATGCTCTACTGACTGAGCTACTGGGGCAAGTTCCAATCTAAATGCAAATTTTTCTCTTATATACGTTGTTGTAAATTCCCATGTATCCAATGCTATGAAACCTTTGTTTCTATCTTTGCAAATGGCGGCTTCTTTATTAAGAAGACATTTATTTGGGAATATTTTATATTACATTATGAAGCAGGTATGGCTTTTTTTAATGTTTCCTTATTCATTTCATACATTTCAATGATGGATAAATCATATTTGAAGAGAAAATTTTTTTGCCCGGACTGAGACTCAAAGCCAGGACCTTTTGGCTTTCCGGGCCAATGCTCTACCGACTGAGCTACTGGTTTCGAGTTCCAATCTAAATGCAAATTTTTCTCTTATATACGTTGTTGTAAATATTAAATTTAAGGGTAAGTTTACCAATCAATAGTTTAACTCATATCGCCTTTCCTGGCAAATTTATGTATGAGCGATTTTGAATGTAAAATCACAAAAGCACAACCCACAATGTTTAAATTTTGAAGCAGATATGTAGATATAATTTGTATTGTAAAAGAGAAACAAGTAGAAGATTCCCTAAAACTGTTAAATTTACAGAGTACAAACATTAAATTTACCATAGAAACAAAAGAAAATAAACACATACCTTTTTTGGATCTTAAATTGGTTAGAAATGAAGAAAAAAAGAAAAATTGAATTTGGGATTCATCAGAAAGAAACTCATATGGAAAATTTTATTAAATCAACAGGGTTCAATCCAATAGGACATAAATTGGCAGCCCTCAATAGTTTAACTCACAGATTAGTAAACTTACCCTTAAGCAAAGAAGATTTCAAAATGGAGAAAAAACACATAATCAATGTAGCAAGAGAAAATGGGTTTGTTGAAAAAATGATACACAAAAGGATAGAAAGGTATAAGAAACAAAAAATGATCTACAAAAGCACTCTTGAAAAAGAAAAACCAATTACAAAAAAATACAGGACATTCACATATCACCCTTCCATCCATAGTAATTCTGCCCGAAGGCAGGTCCTTCACTGCAATCATAGCACAATCATAGCATTTTCAAGCTATGCTTGCAGCTTTACTAGGGAATTGTAGGTGTGGTAGCTTCCCGTTGCTTTCCACAACACCATTCTAGACCTATATCACCCTTGGGCACACAATAAATTCCAAAAGATATTTGACAAATTTAATATTAAATTAGCACTGAAAAATGACTACAGTTTAAATAAACTAATAAAAACCAACAAAAATGAAAAAAATTGATCAAAGTAAAAAATCAGGAATATATCAATTTGAATGTACTGGTTGTGAAAAGATATATACAGGGAAAACAAAAAGAAACCTGAAAATCAGAACCAAGGAACATATAAGAAATATTGAAAATGGGGAAATAGAAAAATCTGCAGTTGCTGCTCATGTTTGGGCCGAAAAACATAATGTAAATTTGAATACTAAATTATTAAAACAGTTAGAAAATACAAAGGAACTCACCATTTGGCAAAAAAAATTATATTTAGAAGAACAAAAATAGAGTTATGAATTTCAAAATTCCTGCTGAATGTGACCTTGTATGGAAGTTCTTCGGCCAGCTGGAAGAGGGAGCTGATATTGATATCCAGGGTTCACAACATAAAACTCATCAGTCTGGACAAATGCTGAAGATGATATAGAAGATATATCGAAACATGTTTGAGAACAAATCAACATTAAATTGAGGTAAGATGACTCCGGATTTAAAAGAACTTGATTAAAAGAACCTCAAAATAGAACTTCCTAAAATAAACCATGAATTAAATAATATTATCTCCAACAAAATAGAAGAAACTAATATGTGTATATATATATGAAAATAAAGGTGTATATAAATTAAAATGCAACAGTTGTGATAAATTTTACATAGGAAGAGCCACCAGAAATTTTAATATAAGATATAAAGAACATTTAAGAGATTTCAAGTTCAATGAGGGAAAAGTCAAGCTTTCACAAGCCACGTTATAAAAGCAGGCCATCAATTTAATACGATAGATAACATACTCTCAATACTACATAGAGAGTATAGCAACCGAAGAATAAATATCTTAAAGGATATACAAGAAATATGAGGTGAGTCAAAATATCCAACTCAATAATAATTAAAACAAACTTAATAATTTTTTTAAGTTATGTAGATAATAATTTTTATTTAATTTTAGGAAGTTATATTTTGAGGTTATTTTAATTATATTATTTTTAGTCTGAACATCTTACCTCAACATTAATATTGAGGTAAGATGTTCAGACTAAAAATAGTATAATTAATTCATAATTTTTTTTAAAAAATACAATAGGAAGTAACATTAAGAGGTTTTGTAAATTAACGAGTCAATTTTTAACATCTTACCTCATATTTTATGTTTCTTCAGTCATGGGAACTAGTTTTTGAGAGAAGGATCTCTCTCATTTTCAATCGACATTATGACTACCGGATTTTCGTTGGAATCGGAATCTCCATCAATAACGTGATGTTATTTCCCATATTTAACTATGAATTAAGAGGTTTGTTTAATAATTAAAGCATTTGGTCTGTTCATTCTTACCTCTTAGAGTTGTTTTTGTCGAACATATGTTTCAGAAGAATTAAGCGAATCATGATTTCTTCTTACTTCATACTTCTATGTTTTTTTAAGCACTGCAGTATCAGCGACCATTGTCACCATCCTCAGCTGTTTTCACGACTGTCAATTTTTTCTTTTGCCGGTAATTATCCAAACTGCCATCTGGTGTTCTTTTGAAGGAATAATTTTCTAAACTGCCATCTTGTGTTCTTTTGAAGGAATCATTTTGTAAACTGTCATCTGTTGTATTTTTGAAGAACTTTGTAATCAAGCTCGGTTCGTCTGGAATCTCGAAGTTCGTGGTTCTAGTATGGTTTTTTTGAATATATATTTTTTCTCAAACTGTTAAATCCAAAGGTTTGGATAGATGTTTCAAAAGTTTTGCTTCTTTTTCAATTCTATGATGCTCTAATAAACTATGTGCTGCTATAGCTGATTTTTCAATTTCTCCATTATTTATGTTTCTGAAATGTTCTTTTTTATGAGTGTCCAAGTTCCTTTTTGTTTTTCATATATATATGTCCTGTTGCAATCTTTGCAATCAATTTGATAAATTCCAGATTTTTTGTTGTCTGGGGCGTTAACTTAATTATTAGTTAACAGAAGATTACCCAGGCTGAATTTGTTAATTGGAGCCAATGTTATATTAAATTTTCTGAAATTTTTTTGAAACTTATTATGAACTTCAGGATGGTAAGTAAATTTCTTGAATTTTACATCTTTCTTGGAATCATGTTGTAGGGTGGTGTATTCCTGTAACCTTTTCTGTTGTTTAAATTTCTTTAATTTATTCTTTATTATGTCTTCATCAAAACCATTTATTTTAGCAACATCGTATTGTACATGAACAGACTTTTGAGTACGCAAAAACGTCTTTGGATGCAACTTTCTTAGCAGAGAACGACTTTTACGGTCTAATGCGTTCATAGATACGACCCTTACTGATATTTCTCTTCTATCTAACCTATCAGAAGGCAGATACAACTTATGATGGAACGGACCCTGCAGAGAACACATTGTAGTTAACTGTATAAATAGGGCAGGCAGTCAAAAAAATTGCCAATCTCAAGACAACCCTTGAGGATGCCGGATGCAGTCTGGCAAATGTCGGGGAACTACAAGCCTGAAGACCACGGCCAACAACCTTGGAAATCTTCTACATAATCATCGTACTAACTCCGGCCATGAAAGCCTAAGTCAATATACTATCATTCATGTTTTTAAATATCAGAGAATTGCAAATTGTATGACCGACAGGGTTGAAAATTTTAATGTTAAAATTAATTTAATAGTAAAATGTTCAATCTCAGCACCTGGAGAGGTAGTGGTATACAATTTTTAATTGCTAGATTGTGCACCAGATTACTGCATTAAATAATTGCAAATCCATCTGCAGTACATATGTTGAGGAGGCATGTGGTACTGTTGATAGAGATTTTGTCCATTGGGCAGGGAAGTTAAGCCTGGCAACCATCTTGGTGCTTTTCAACAGGAGTTGGCTATGTGTCAGCGCTACGTTTCACCTTCTCCCTTTTCTTCATCAGCAGCTTTCCTCATACAACACACTTTACACCACACAAACACATAAACATACACTCGTCTTATACTCCTCTCTGTACACAATACAAGAATACATCATCTGTATAAACAGTGCATAAATTGAAAATAGACCACATTAGTGCTATCTATCTGCCCAGCATGGAAACCAAAGCACGAAAAGTACATTGGAACACATACAATCTTACAAAGAATGTATTAATAGTGAGTGGAGAACATATTTTAATCGACTCACCTCCTACATTTGTCAAACTTCTTTGATACCAAATACGAGAATATCCTAAATATAGCCAGATTAAATGGTTTTAATAAGAGTATAATATCTAACAAATTATAGAAATTCAGAAAGATAAACAACTTAAAGAATGCTCTACCCTACAAATTGTTAATAAAGAAAAGAAAAATTTCAAGAAAATTACTTACCATCTAATAGTACATGGGAAGTTAAAAAAAATATTTGACAAATACAACATTACTTTGGCACCAATAAATAAATTTAGTCTGGAAAAACTTCTAAATACCAATAAAAAAATCAACATCCCAGACAGTAAGAAATCTGGAATTTATCAAATGAATTGTAATGATTGTAGCAAAGTATACATAGGAAAAACAAACAGGAATTTGGAAACACGCACTAAAGAACATTTTAGAAATATTAAAAATTGTGAAATTGAAAAATCAACAATTGCTGCACATAGTTTACTAGAACATCATAAAATTGAAAAAGAAGCAAAACTTTTGAAACAATTGGATAAACCGTTGGAAGTGACAATTTGGGAAATAATATTCATTCAGAAGAATAAATATTGATCTATGAATTTCAATATTCCGGTGGATAAAAATTTAATTACAAAGTTTATAATCCCAACGAAAGATGGCAGCACAAGAAGTGATGTCACTAAAGAAATCAACAATCATGGAATTTCATCAGTGGAAGCCATGACTGAAGAAGGACATGATATTGTCTGAAACCGTTGGTATCGAAGAAGTTTGAAAATGTATGAGGCAAGTCGATTAAAATATGTTCTCTAGTCACTATGATATAACCTCATGTTTACTTCCCAATATTAATTTAAATATAAAGACTGTATTACCTAAAATGTACTGTAAGATGGTGTCTTGTTGTTCTAATGCTAATTGTTTCTACAATTTTCATATTTATAATTATCATATTCATAATACAGTGAGGTCTATGACAGTCTCTACAGCAAGCAGCTCTGGTGCCAGCACTCGTTCCCAATGGATGGTGTCTGTTAGAGTTGACTACAGCAAACTCCCGATTATTTGTGCGCATATTATCCAGTTTACAGATTATCCCAAATTTAATATATAAATGACTCTTTTATATGCAGAATACCCTGGAAAAATACAACATGAAAATATCTGAAAATAAAACCAAATCCATGGCAATCACTGGAAAGGGACTTTCGAGAGTAAAAATAATAATAAATAATAAACCAATAGAACAAGTAACACACTTTAATTATTTAGATAATAATATATCACAGTTTAATAACTACAGTTTAAATAAACTAATAAAAACCAACAAAAATGAAAAAACTGATAAAAATAAAAAGTCAGGAATATATCAAATTGAATGCATGGGTTGTGAAAAGATATATATAGGGAAAACAAAAAGAAACCTAAAAATTAGAACCAAAGAACACATAAGAAATATTAAAAATGGAGAAATTGAAAAATCTGCAGTTGCTGCTCATGTTTGGTCTGAAAAACATAATATAAATTCAGACACTAAATTATTAAAACAGTTAGAAAATACAAAAGAGCTGACTATTTGGGAAAAAATTTATATTCAGAAGAACAGAAACAGAGTTATGAATTTTGATATTCCGATGGAGGGTGACCTTGTTTGGAGGTTCTTTGGCCAACCACAGGATGGAGCTGACATTGACATCCAGGTGGTGCAACATAATGCAACATAAATAAAACCAGTCTGGGAAAGCTGACGATAAAACAGAATTGTTTTGAAACATGTCCAAGAACAAATCAACATTAATATTGAGGTAAGATGTCCAGACCAAAAATAATATAATATATCACAGTTTCATAATCAAAAAGATGTGGAAACAAATTTAGAAAAATATAACAGATTAAATGGTATAATTAGGAGAAATTTTGGAAAACAAACGAGGAAAGAAATCCAATTGAGATTTCATAATGCCATAGCCAAACCTGCTCTACTATACGGAAGTGAATGCTGGACACTTCGAGCAAAAGATAAATCCTGCATTAATAGTTCACAAATGAGATTCCTCCGTTCTCTAACTGGAGTAACATTAAGGGATAGATTGAAAAGTGATGAGAAAGGATGCAGTGGAATAGTAGGGATATGGTTGAACATATACACAATTATCAGATTAAATGGTTCCAACACATCCAGAGAATGTCAAATTCCCATTTACCAAAGATGATTTACCACCTCAACCCTAAAGGCAAAAGAGACCTCGGAAGACCCTTCAACCGATGGAAAGATCAGTTTTTGTAGTCGCAGAACGGGCATCATCATCCAATACTGCATTCGGAAGAAGAAGAAGAAGACTTTTTTTACTGTATTTTTTTAAAAATTACTGTATTTTGTATTGTTATGAAAAAAAATCTTCATTTTTAAACGTGCTACTGTGAACAGCACTTTGAAACTAGCACAATAGATCTTCACTCACAACCCGTTCTGCAGACATGTTTAACGGTACCAACCAACATTCTGAGAATACAATACAATACAATTTTGGAAATTTTCGTTGTGTGAGTCACTGAAAGTTTGTTGTTACAGAATTGTTATCGGCAGAGCTTGTTTTTAAAACCACATATATGCTGTGGCCATGTGTTTATCACTGGTTAGTAGTGTGGTTATCGGTGGTTACTAGTGTGGTTATCGCTGATTATTTGTGTTATCGCTGGCTATAAGTGTGGTTATCAGTGTAGTTATCGCTGGTTACGATGACCATTTTGAATAACTGTTGTAACCAGAGTGGTCATGACAGGAAATAGTCCCACTTTTTTTTTTTCATATTTACGAGTAAAATAAATTAATGATAATTACGACTCGCACCTAAATACATTTAATGTAACATTTTATGAATATTTGTTGCATTTAAGTAGTGTTAAATAGGTAAATAAATTTCTGGTCGACTTCCATGGCACCGAATAACTTAATTGGATTATCCGTGTTTTTTTTTTATTTTCCGTGCATATCTCGATCCTAATTAATATGGATAATTGGGAGTTTGCTGTATTAAAATGATGGTATTTATGTTGTTTTCTAGCGTTCAAGGCAGGGTTAGGGAGAGAGAAAGATTGATATTAGTGTGTAACTGCAGGGAACCCCGTCCAACGGGAAATGACAAGCGCTGATGCCGGGCTATTTGCCATTTAGTCATAGACTACACTAGTTTTCAGAGAAAAAATCATGTAAATCTTTTATTAAATAAATATAAAGTATCACAATATATCCTCATACTAACACAAAAAAAAGTAAAAAAGTAAAAAGTAAAGTATTCCCACTACAGGCCTCAGGAGGCCCTTGAGATAGTGGGAGGTTAAGGCTCCCACTTTTTCTGGACAATCGGCACTTGATGTCAGCCCTGCATGATGGCCGCCTTTACCCCAGAACAAGCGTCTGGTACTCATTTCCGTTAGAGGCTGAGTCGACCCCAGGGCCATAGTGCCGCCAGAAGGTTTTGGTCAGTTTAAAAATCCTGACCACACCGGGAATGCAGATTTATTCAGAAAATAAGATGTTTTGTTTTTTTATATTTTCAGGGTTTTGATATGAGATTTGTAAAGTAATTGAAAGTTTAATTTTCAGCCTTTTGTATTGCACAGTTGGTCAAAAACCTCAGTGGAAAAAGGATTGGTGAAGGTGGTGAGAGTACAGTACAATGCATTAATTACGCAACATTTAGCCAGCCTTGTAGAAATTAGTTGTTCTGCTAGAAAATGGCATTTTTTACGTGTGTACCTAGCACATTTGCTAAGTCCTATACTGGGTGACCATCTATATGGAAATAGAGTACATTACGTAATGGACACACTTCTTCCCGTTAACCATTTTAGTGATTCAGCGAAAGGTCCACAGGTAAATAAATCTGATGAATACATTTTTTTTCATAATTACTTTAGCTACAATGGTATACTGACCTGAAATTTTAAGCAATGAGACATTGTGATATTAAACTGTTAAAGAGTTTGTAGGGTTGGAAATCAGATGGAGGAAGTGGTGCTGGATCAGCCATTATCATAAATAATGCCATGAGTGATTTTCAATTCATCTAGAAAATTTGGAAATCAAGAGTGGCATTTGTTAGGATTATTTAATGAATAAAATTAAGCTGTTTACTCACAAATTATTATTTTAAAATATTTATATAGTTAATGTAAACAGTGATGTTTTGAAAACAAATGAGAAATGTTTATGTTTCATTTGTTCATCACTGCAACCAGATCATATTATTTATTGCCATATAGCACTGCAATATTCTAAGAAACACCCTAGTGGAGAAGAAAATGAAACCCATTAAACTGTTTATAACCAACATTATAGGTTACTAATTAATTTCTGATGTCCTGTGATGTAAATATGTCAATTATATTTTTCTGGAACGTAAATACCTGGGAAATAATACATTTAAGAAAGTGCTAACAATGTTTTTTTTTGTGGTATAATCAATTGCTACAATTTTTTTTCTTATATCTTGCAAGTGCTTTCTGGTTACATTTGTGCACACAATTTTTTTCTATTATATCTTGTAAGCGCTTTCTGATTACATTCATGCATTATATATACATGTATAATCTGGGAGCTACATGCATTCCATGATTCTTACATCTTAATATATAAATTGCTATATTCAACGTATTTCTTAGAGAGTCAGTCACTGCAAAATAATACTATGATCTGCTCAGAATATTAAAAAGGAAGAGCTTTCTTTAATATGATAAACTTAATTGATAAATATTGGGGTGAAACATGACTGTGATTGGTTGTAAAACAAAATTCATTGAAACACGATTGGTCATTGACTCCGATTTGGGGCACAAGATTAAATAGTCAGGAAAAGTCTGGAATTGTCAGGGTTCCAGAAATATAGGACAACTGCATTGCACTTGGAGAACAATTGTTCTTGGTAATGTAAGAAGATCCTGAAATGAAATGAAATGAAAGTTGCTGCCAGAAATCATATTCATTGAAAGATTCTTACAGATCAGAATTACTACTACTACTATTGCAGCAACTACTTCTGCTATTACTACTAACTATAATGGCCATACCAAAGGTTATGGTTATTGTCCTGTCTGGTCTATCTATCAAGCTCCCCTGTCCAGCTATTATATTCGACACCTAAGACACATGCCAATGGTATTGCTCTTTCAGTTACACGACTTTTTAAAATGGTGAAATGAATTAAATAAAATTCTCTACATAATAAATTCGACTACATATCGCCTCATATCCTGGCTTCTTTTTAGACCGGTTTCATAAACCTAAACGGCTAAATCTTCAGTAGTGTCATGATCAATGTAGCTGGCGTCCAGGGCAATGAGATTCCTTTTTAGGCTTAGAAGTATCTTATATTTGAAGAGAAAAATTATACCGCTCAGACCGGGACTTGAAACTGGGGACATTGGTTTCATAGTCCAAGTGATATCCCATGTGAGATACCTGAGCAAGTACCGATCTAAACGCAAATTTTTCTCTATATACATGGTAATTCCGCCCCCACCAAATGGCTGTGAAGGGGAAGTACAACGTAATATAGAGAAAAAAAATTGCATTTAGATCGGTACTTGCTCAGGTAGCTCAAATGGTAGAGCACTTGGACTAGAAACCAAGGGTCCCGGGTTCAAGTCCCGGTCTGAGCGTATAATTTTTCTCTTCAAATATGATTTATCCATCATTGAGATGTATGAAATTAATAATAAAAACATTGAGTTATTTATATTGAACTATTATAGGAAATATCACAATGAGGTTTAATTTAAAATAAAATTCTTTACACCTCACCTCATATCCTGTCTTCGTTGTAGACCAGTTTTGTAGCCTAAATAGTAAAATCTTTAGAAGTTTCATTTTGTTTTTGTACATTGAAGCACCATAAGTTTCAAAAAACCTTTTAAAAATTTCAACATAAGATTGGCACTGAAGAACTACTTCAGCATCATTAGATTAATTAGATCCAAAAAAAAAAAGAGAAAATAAAAGAAGAAAACAAATCAGGGATTTATCAGATTAAATGCAGGGAATGTGATAAAGTCTACATAAGGAAAACAAAGAAAAATTTAAAAACCCGAGTGAAAGAACATCTCAGGAATGTCAAAAATGGGGAAGTAGAAAAATCTGCAGTAGCCGCCCATGCATGGTCAGAAAAACATCAAATCGAACGATAGGCTAAATTAATAAGATAAATAGAAAAACTGAAAAAGCTCAAGAGTTTGGGAAAGAAATCTATATTTAAAAAAAAGAAACAAGGAGAAATTAATATTAAGGTAGAAGTTTTTATCACTCACCTCATATTGTTGTTCTTATTTGACTATAAACTAGAGTGAAAGAACATCTCAGGAATGTCAAGAAAGGGGAAGTAGAAAAATCTGCAGTAGCTGCCCATGCATGGTCTGAAAAACATCTTATCGAGAAAGAAGCTAAATTATTAAAACAAATAGAAAAACCAAAAGAACTTACTGTTTGGGAAAAGATCTACATTCAAAAGAGCGAAAAAGAAGAAATTGATGAACTTTAAAATTCCTGGTGAGAATGACCTGGTTTCAAGGTTTTTCAGTCAGCCAATGGAAGGAGCGAAGGACAGCTCTTCAAGACGACAGAACAACGGTTGTGACGATACTGAGGATGGAACAGAAACTATGTTCCGAAACTAGTTTATAGTCAAATAAGAAGAACAATATGATGTGAGTGATAAAAAATTCTACCTTAATGAATATACCTCATAGTGAGAATTCCTAAACTAAGTAGAAATTAATTTATTAAATTTGGGAATTTTTAACATTATGAGGTTCAATTAATAAGAATTAAATGAATCGTGATTTCTTCTTACCTCATATTTCTATGTTTTTTTAAACACAGCACTGCAGTATCGGTGATCCATTGTCACCATCGTCAGCTGTTTTCACGATGGCAGTTTGGAGAGTAATTCCTTCAAAAGAACACCAGATGGCAGTTTGGATAATTACCAGCAAAAGGAAAAATTGACAGTCGTGAAAACAGCTGATGATGGTGACAATGGGTCGCCGATTCTGCAGTACTATGTTTAAAAAACATAGAAGTATGAGGTAAGAAGAAATCACGATTCATTTAATTCCTATTAAGGAGAAATTAATTAATTTTGAAATTCCCAAAGAAAGTGATTTGATCTCGAGGTTCATCAATCTACCAACAGAGAAAGCAGGTGACAGTGCTTCAGGACGATGTAACAACCATTGTGAAAGTACTGAGGATGGAATCTAATTAGGTCCCGAAACTGGTCTAATAAAAAAAGAATATGGGGTAAGATGATACAATTTTTCTTAAATAAATTATACCTCATAGAGTTAATTCCTAAAAGGTCAGTATATGTATTATTGAACTATCATGTATGTATAATCAAGACAAAAGACAGATAGAAGTCTAATTTCTCAAGACTTACTTAATTCCTGTTGCCCCTTGTGGAGCATAGGGTATCAGTAAAGGTCTCCTATTGCCAGCCAACATTTTTGCTTCTTGCCATGTCTTTCCATACTCCTGTGCTTCCCCCTCTGTATTCTCCTTGGTTGACCTCTTTTCCTTGTTCCCTGTGGATTTCAGTCTGCGCTTCTGTATCACACCCACTGGTTTTCTCAATATGTTCCTATCCATCTCCATTTTCTTTCTTTATTTGCATTTTTATTTGAGGTTTTTTAGTTTTATCAACACATCTTCATTTACTTATTTTAGGAATTCTCACTATGAGGTATATTCATTAAGATAGAATTTTTATCACTCACCTCATTGTTCTTCTTATTTGACTATAAACTAGTTTCGGAACATAGTTTCTGTTTCGTCCTCAGTATCATCACGACCGTTGTTCTGTCGTCTTGAAGAGCCAAGACAACAGAACAACTGTCGTGACGATACTGAGGATGGGACAGAAACTATGTTCCGAAACTAGTTTATAGTCAAATAAGAAATGAGGTGAGTGATAAAAATTCTACCTTAACATCTTCATTTATTTACCTTTGGCTACTTGATACTCAGAATTTCACATTTATAAAAGTTTATAACTTCTGAGTTATTACTTTTTGTGACCTTCCATGTTTTGGACCACATTTATATTAAAGATGCAAATTTATTTCTCATACCATGCTGCTATTTTTAACTTTTAGCACATAAAAATCTGTATTATAATGATAAAGTACATACCTAGGCATAAAAAATTAATTAAATCTTTTTTTTTTTTTCAGAAATTACATCCTGATTTAAAAGTGATTCTGGGAATTAAGCGTGGTGAAGAACAACATGTTCCAATGCATTTACATCTTAAGAAGCTCATAATACCTGACTTTACAACAAAGAAAACTGACTTTATTATTGAAGTTGAACCACCAGAATATTTCCGAAGTACCTGTCAGCGTTTAAATCTTACAAATCCTGAACATGATATATGTTCTAGAGTGAGAATGGTTAATAAATAACTCTCATCAAGATTACCAGCAGGCCCAGATTCAATACCTGCAGGGTTGCCAATTTTAATTGTAAAATTAATTTTATTTAATTAATTTATTGTAAAATTTTCAATCTTGCAGCCTGGAGGGGTGGGAATGTACAATTTTAAACTCCAGATTGAACATCAAACTCCTGCATAATTACAAATCTTTCTGCAGTACATATGTTCAACAGACATGTTGTTCTGTTGATAGGAATTCATCTGTCGGATGGCGAAGTTAAGCCTGGTGACCCCTTGGTGTTTTTCGACAGGAATATGCTACATGCTGGCACCAGGTTTCACCTTCTCCCTTCCTTTCATCATCATCCCTTATACAACACACTCTACACTACTCAAACACATCAACATACTAATTAATAAGAATTAAATTAATCGTGATTTCTTCTTACCTCATACTTCTATGTTTTTTTAAACACAGCACTGCAGTATCGGCAACCCATTGTCATCATCGTCAGCTGTTTTCACGACTGTCAATTTTTTCTTTTGCCAGTAATTATCTAAACTGCCATCTGGTGTTCTTTTGAAGGAATTACTCTCCAAACTACCATCTGGTGAACAGGAGTAATTCCTTCAAAAGAACACCAGATGGCAGTTTAGATAATTACCGGCAAAAGAAAAAATTGACAGTTGTGAAAACAGCTGATGATGACGACAATGGGTCGCAGATACAGCAGTGCTGTGTTTAAAGAAACATACAAGTATGAGGTAAGAAGAAATCACAATTCATCTAATTCTTATTAATTGAACCTCATAATGTTAAAAATTCCCAAATTTAATATATAAAAATACTAATTAATTTAATAACATTAAAATGAGTTGTAAATTATCAGTCGGAAATATGGTTGAAGAAATACGGCTGTCCCTGAATCTGCAGTCCTGTGCTGTGAAGAACACAGAGTGTATGAGATGAGATAATTCATACTCATTTTAATTTTATTAATTTCAAAGCCTCATATTGTTAATTCCCATCATAAGTTTTATGAAACATAAACTTATACTCATCCTACACTCTTCTCTATACACAATACAAGATCATATGGTCTGCCAAAGGGGTGCATAAAAATTGAAAATAGGCCACATCTGTCTATCATCATCATCATCCATGCAAGTATTAGGCTGTGTGGCCTGTTACAGTCTCAAAGAGGAAGTTTCCATCCAGTGCTTTTTTGGACTTCCCAGTGATCTTTTGCCTTGGGGGCAGTAGCGAAGTATGGCTTTTGAGTTCTATGAGACGGCATTCGTTGAAGATGGGCTTTCCAGTTGTTCTGGTAGTTTTGTATATGGTGAAGAATGGGTTCTACATCCAACTCTTCCATAATTTCCTCATTTCTTTTATGGTCCCACTTTGTGTAGCCTGCTGTATGGCGCATAAATCGCATCTCATTTGCTGTTATTCGGCTTTCATCTCTTCTTTGTATTGTCCATGCTTCACTACCACATCTTAATACTGGTCTTGCGAGAACCTACAGTTGTGTTCTTCTGTACTAAAGATGGTTTCATTATACTATTAATTATCCCCGTTTTTGTAAAATTTGTGATTTTCTTTGATATATCAGCTTCATCTTGAAATGTTAAATTATAACCCAAATAATTAAATTTGTTTACTCGTTCTAAAATTTCATCATCCAAAACAATTTTGCTAGGTATAGAGTATTTCCCACAAAAGGCCATCACTTTAGTTTTCTTTGTATTGATTTCCATATTGTACCTTTTTGCAATTATATTAAAATTGTGTATAGAATACTGTAAACCTGTCTGTCTGTCTATCCAGCATGGAACCCTAAGCATATAAAATGCAGTGGGTGGCATTAGAAAATACAACAATTTCAACCTGAAATGCTGTTCTTCAGACTTATCAAGAAAGTGTTCATGCATGATGCAACTGATAGTAAAATGCTGTAACCTTTCAAAACACAAAGTTTTAATTGTATATCTATATACATTAGACTGTATCGTATGTAAAAAAAAAACTTTTAATGAACCAAATAGAATAAAATATGAGTTGCAACTTTTATTTGGATAGGGTTCAATTTATTTTAAAACTAGGCATATTTCCTAGAATGAGGATGATTGTAATCATGGGCACTCAGAGGAGATGGGGTGCAAAAGGATATACAATTCTTTTTGTAATATTATAGAAAGAATTGTATACAGTTGGGAGTTTTCTGTTTTGTCAAAATTAAAAATAAAATGAGAACTTTGTTTTTGGATTTAACAACCTGTGCTGCTTGTTTTCTACTATACTAATAAATACTGAAAAGAAAATGTTTATACTGTTTATGTAATAACATTCCTGTATGTAAGACCCAATTTCCACCTTCATCTTCATGTTTAAGTTTTAACACTGGCATTTAATAAAATATCAGAAGATTTCAGGACAGCAGCAATATTATATTCCAATGGCCAAAATTGGTGTTTAGTGCTGGACCTGTAGGAAGTGATGTTTGTCCATAACGTGATCCGGATTATGGCAGAGAACACATCTGTTGGACTGATTTAAGCCTATTCTGTGCAAATGGTAAACAAGACAATCATGCCTTGTTATCATAAGTAATGGCATGAGTAGAGACCGGATGTTAGGGAAAATGCCTATAGTTATATATTATATATATTGTAAAAGTGATTTCATGTAAGTTCATACCAGCAACCCTAGAGTTATATTTAATTAATGTTGGGAAGTAAACATTATGAGGTATATATTATTTTTGGTCTGGACATCTTACCTCAATATTAAAATAACCTCAAAATATAACTTCCTAAAATTAAATATTAATTATGAGGTATAATCATTAAAAATCATCGGAGAACATATTGTTTAAATAACTCACCTCATAGGATTCATGCTTCCATGATATCGCGATTTCAAACATAATCATGTTCATCGTCAGCCATAACTCCGACTGTTGAAATTCTTCGGCCGTCAACTATTCTATTGTCGCCATCTTCAGTGCTGCTATCTATGGTTGAATTTATGAACTTCGAAATCAATGTAATTTCGTTAGGGATATCAAAATTCATTGATCTATTTTTGTTTTTCTGAATGTATATTTTTTCCCAAACTGTCAATTCCATAGGTTTCTCTACTTGTTTTAAAAGTTTAGCTTCTCTTCCAATTTTATGATGTTCTAATAAACTATGTGCAGCAATTGCAGATTTTTCAATTTCACAATTTTTAATATTTCTGAAATGTTCTTTTGTCCGAATTTCCAAATTACTTTTAGTTTTTCCTATATAAACTTTATTGCAATCTTCACAATTTATTTGATAAATTCCAGATTTCTTACTGTCTGGAACTTTGACTTTTTTATTGGTACTTAGAAGATTACCCAGACTAAATTTATTTATTGGTGCCAAAATTGCAAAGAAAAGAAAAAATATAAGAAAATTACTTACCATCCTGAAATGCATAGGAAATTTCAAAAAATTTTTGACAAATACAACATTTCTTTGGCACCAATAAATAAATTTAGTCTGGGTAATCTTCTAAGTACCAATAAAAAAGTCAAAGTTCCAGACAGTAAGAAATCTGGAATTTATCAAATAAATTGTGAAGATTGCAATAAAGTTTATATAGGAAAAACTAAAAGGATTTGGAAATTCGGACAAAAGAACATTTCAGAAATATTAAAAATTGTGAAATTGAAAAATCTGCAATTGCTGCACATAGTTTATTAGAACATCATAAAATTGGAAGAGAAGCTAAACTTTTAAACAAGTAGAGAAACCTTTGGAATTGACAGTTTGGGAAAAAATATACATTCAGAAAAACAAAAATAGATCAATGAATTTTGATATCCCTAATGAAATTACATTGATTTCGAAGTTCATAAATTCAACCATAGATAGCAGCACTGAAGATGGCGACAATAGAATAGTTGACGGCCGAAGAATTTCAACAGTCGGAGTTATGGCTGACGATGAACATGATTATGTTTGAAATCGCGATATCATGGAAGCATGAATCCTATGAGGTGAGTTATTTAAACAATATGTTCTCCGATGATTTTTAACCCTAGAGTTGTTTTCCATGAAGTTCATTTTGCCTATAAATCCTATTTCAGCTTATAATGCCTATTTGCAATTTTTTCTCTAAATTAACTCTGTATTTCAACTAAATGAATTGAAATGGACAAATTTCATGGCAGAAATAATTTCATAGAAGTTTTCAGGTGTTCTTTTTATTAATTCCCTTAGAATATTTTAGGATGATAGTGGCATTAACACAATAACCTAGCAGGTAGATGGTTTCCCCCTCAATGTACTCCCGTTAGGTAAATATTGTATTTTTCCACCTCATGCATTCCCATTAAACGAAATAACCCTAAGTTATTTCCCATTGTATTATGCTCCGGCTCTAAGGCTTTGAGAAAATTTATTTGCTTCTTTTCAATACAAATATGCTGAGTGACAAAGAGGGTAGATGGCTCAAGCTTTCTTTTTCTGTCTCACACCTGGTACTGAAACCGGCAATCTATTTTTTGATGCTGGTAACACTGAATTCATTCTGCATTCCTCATTCACAGACAGGTGATTCAAAGACAAAGTGGTGCTGCAAGTGCATTTTTTTTAACTTTTACAACAGTTTTTTTAAGATACCTAAAGAGCAGACAACAGTAAAATACAAACTGACCAATTTTGTGAAAGAATTTGATGTGGAAATATTCTCAAGTGACGGTTGTGCTCTTTGTAAAAAGGCAAAATAAATTCCATATAAGCATCTCTGATATCTTCGTATGCTTATTGATAGCATATGTTTATATTCTTTACGCAAGACTGTAAAAAGTTATGTTGTTGTCCTTTTTTTTTGTAAGAGCCTATTTTGAATTTTTTAGTGCCTATATTAATGATTTTTAGTGCCTTTTTGCCTGCCTATTTTAAATTGTTTAAGTGCCTAATATCTGGACTCTAGTCATGAGTGATTTCCAAATCATCAATAAATTCAAAGTGACTCGTCAATTTTTCTAGAGGATTTGGAAATCAAGAGTGGCATTTGTTAGGACTATTTACCGAATAAAATTAAGCTGTTTACTAAAAAATCATTACTTAAATATAGTTATTTTAAAATATTTATATATTTAATGTAAATGGTGATGTTTGAAAACAAATCAGAAATGTATGGTTATGCTTAATTTATTTATTCACTGCAACTTGATATTATTATTTGTTGTCAAATAGGATTGCAATATTGTAAGAATGCACCCTAGTGGAGGAAAAGTAAAACACATCAAACTGTAAATTATAACAAACATTATAGGTTATTAATCTATTTTTAGTAAACAACTCAGTAAAATCATTGTTTAAAAACACAATTATCAAATGTGTACTTTATATTCTTACCTCGTTTGTTTTTTTTAACATATGTTTCAAGGCTTCTAAGCCCCATCGTCAGCGATTACAGACTGATTTTTCTCAAGTTGTCGGCCCTGATTCTTAACTCTGACAACTTGAGAAAAATCAGTCTGTAATCGCTGACGATGGGGCTCAGAAGCCTTGAAACATATATTCAACAAAAATAACCATAAGAGGTAAGAATATACAGACCAAATATCTTAATTATAAATCTATCTATCTTAGGGTTTTTACAGCTGCTGCCATCTTCCCATGTCAAACTTCCAAAATATACGATCTTGGGCATCTTCAATGTTCAGCCCTGTTGCTTGCATTACTGTCCTTTTAAATAAACCTCTTAATTTTAAAATCATTAGGAAGTAACATTATGAGGTTTAATTTAATAATTGAGTTTGTATTTTTTAATATTCTTACCTCATATGAATGAGTACTAAATCACACTTAAAATAATGTAGTAATTAATTGTACTTAAAATCCATACAAAGGGCTCTACGTATAATTAAATAGTAAAAAAACAAATAGAATTTTATAATAAAAATATCCTGGGATTCATATTATAATAAGTTGGTTTTCGAAACCAACCAGGATATTTACTAGTATGACAAAATCTATTATGAGAGAGCTATGTAAAACACACTTATGTAAGATTATATAACCCAGTAAACCAACTATACTATTTGGCAATAAAAGGACCAGATTTATTCCACACATTTGGGCAATCTAGAAAGTTCTGGGAAAGCTCAGAGAAAACTGGGGTTCTTACAAAGTTTGAAAATGAGAAAGTAAGAAAAAATCAAATATATACTCGCAATTCTTTGGGAAATATAGGAGCCTGATGGCAGAGACAAAAGTATTCACTACAACTTCCTTTGGGCCAAGAATACTTCCCTCTTCATGTGTGAGTATAATTAATATTTCCTATCACTATGGTGGATAATATTCAACTTAACTTCAAATATATAAAGTTTAAGATAATATCTAGAAATAATAACTTATTAAGAAAATACTTTAGTAGAAGATAATATTCTCTATCTATCCATCCATAGTAATTCTGCCCGAAGGCAGGTCCTTCACTGCAATCATAGCATTTTCATGCTATGCTTGCAGCTTTGTTAGGGAATTGTAGGTGTGGTAGCTTCCTGTTGCTTTACACACCAGTGATGATGATGGCCATATGATTTCGGGGACCATTTGGGCCTTAAAGTTTTCCTAACATTTGTCTTGCAGGTGAGGAAAAACTGCCCTGACCGGGGATCGAACCCGGGCCCGCTGTGTGACAAGGCAGCACGCTACCTCGAGACCACAGCGGTGGACATATTCTCTATAATAACTAAAATTGATAGTAAAAAGTAGTAGTAGTTTTTCGTACAGTCAATTGATCTGAGCTCTCTCATGCAAAAAAATACAAGCCTTTTAACATACTTACATTCAGCGCCATAAGACATTGTGTTTTCCGTAGCTTCTAATATCAAGTTATTTAAGTCACTTATTTGTGCATTAAAGGGTTTTATAATTTTGCTAAGAGATATAGATGTGTTAAATAAAGTTGATTTTTTATTTAAAGTGTTCCTATATTCTATGAACATTTAAAGGTTTGCAGAATACAGATGTTTGCATCACATCCAACGGATGTCCCGTTAATCTTTAAATATAGAACTCTCACTTTCACGACCAATAGCCTACATAAACCGCACGAGCAAAGGTCAATAAGATATAATTAAATGAGTTATCACATATTAAAATAATGGCCCTTTTGGGAAGCTACCCTATAACCCATAATAATCCAGGTTATAACAGAATGTTTTGTTGAACATATGTTTCAAGGCTGTTGTCCCCTCGTCAGCATTGCACCAAACTGATTTCTTCTTTTCTTCAAGTTGTCGACCCTGGATCTGTGTTTTAAAACTCTTAAATTTACAAAAGAAAACAATAAAATTCACACTTGAAATATAGGTGAACAAACAATTACCATTTTTAGATCTAAATTACACAGAAATGAATAAAAAACGGAAATAGAATTCAGCATTTATAGGAATGAAACATACACATATAACTACATCAAATCAACAGGGTTCAACCATAATTCACACAAAATGGCAGTCTTCAACAGCCTAGTACATAGATTGGTAAATATACCTATGAACAGTGAAAATTATGAAATAGAAAAAGAACACATAATTGAGGTAGCAAAAGAAAATTGTTTCGAGGAAAAAAATTATATACAAAAAAAATCTAAGTACAAAAAAAAACAGAATTGAGAAATGAAAGCACTCTTCAAATATAAAAACCAAAAGAACAGAAATACAAGAAATTCACATATCACCCTTGGGCACACGATAAATTCCAAAAAGAAAAAATTGGAAAATTCAACATCAGTTTAGCACCAAAGAATGATTATAGCTTACCGAAAATGAAAACCAACAAAAATGAAAATAATAAAAAATCAGGAATATATTAAATAAAATGTGCAGATTGTGATAAAGTATACATAGGGAAAACAAAAAGAAATTTAAACATTAAAACTAAAGAACACATAAGAAATGTAAAAAAAAGAACTAGAAAAATGTACAGTAGCAGCAGCTCACATTTGGACAGAAAACACAAAATAGATCTAAATACACAATTATTAAAACAGAAAATACCAATGAACTCACTATATGGGAAAAAAATCTATATACAGAAGAACAAGGAGAAAATTATGAACTTTGAAATTCCCAGAAAAAGGAGCCTCATTACGAAGTTCTTTGGAACACAGATCCAGGACCGACAACTTGAAGAAAAGAAGAAAAAATCAGTTTGTGCAATGCTGACAATGGGGCAACAGCCTTGAAACACATGTTCGTCAAAACAATCATATGAGGTAAGAATCTTAAAAAATACAAACTCAATTATTAAATCTCTTAATATTACTTCCTATTGTATTTTAAAATCAAATGTGTAGTTAGAAGGAATCTCAAATAACAAACTCAGATATTAGAAGGAATCTGTTCATTATTTGCTATATTCAACATATTTGTTGGAGAGTCAGTCACTGCAAAATAATACTCTGACCTGTTCTGAATTTTAAAAAGGAGAGGCTTTCTTTATTACAAAAGCAGGAGCTGGTAAAGAGAATTCAATAAAGAGCAAAGTGAACACAGCTGTCATTGGTTGTAAGACAAAATTCATTGAAACGTGAATGGTCATTGACTCCCATTTGGGGCATGAGTTAAATAGTCAAAGTAAATTTTTCCACTGTCTCCTTGCATCCTTTGTAGTTTAATTCCACTGCTATTTTTTTTTTCTATTTTTTTCCCCATGACTTTACCTTTGCTACAGCAAATTATGTAATCTCTCTGAATTTTTATTTTAGAAAAAAAATTACATTTGAACCTGGAGTCAAACCCCAGATCTCTAACTCTGTATGTCAGTGCGATAACTGTTATGTCATTGAAATTTTGATAGGAACGTCAAATTTTACAATTCTCCTTTCTTCTCTAAAGGTCGATTGCCATTGCTAACAATGTCATCTGAAAACAACTATTCAAAGTATTTTTATTGAGAATTCAAATATTACTTTTAAGCAGAACTATGTGTACCATTATATTCCCATTTCTTTCCTGAATTCTGTCTTCTACTAAAAATCTGATCTATTGTAGACCCATTTCTTCTAAATCCGTATTGATTATCACCTATTATTATATTGTCATAGGGTTTAAGTCTGGATACTAATATCCATCGATCCATCCATAGTAATTCTGCCCTCGGGCAGTTCTTTTACTGCAATCAAAGCATTTTCATGCTACGCTTTGCAGCTTTACTAGGGAATTATAGGTGAGGTAGATTCCTGTTGATTTCCACACCGGTGAAAGATGATGATGATGGCCGGTTGATTTTCAGGGACTGTTGGGCCCTAAGCTTCTGACATTTGTCTTATAGGTGAGGAAAAACCTCATCTAGGAGCCTGTCCCAACTGGGAATCGAACCCAGGCCTGCTGCATGACAAGGCAGCACACTACCTCGAGACCACAGTGGTGGACATACTAATATATTTGTTAGAATTTTGTATGAAGTTGAAAATGAGGATGTCGTTACTCCTGTAGTTAATGCAATAGTTTTATCTCCTTTCTTATAGATTGGTACAATAATTATTTCCATTCATTTGTAAGAGCCTGTTTTTCCCAAATCATACTATGCAACCCATATATCTTGTCTATAAATTTTTCCCCCTCTGATTGTGGTGGAGTGGCTTGCATGTTTAAATGCTCCTGAGAGCTATGCCGGCGGTAGCATTGCTGCTGATATGGTTACCCATGCCGGACTGGTCGAAGGTGATAAGCCAGATGAAAAAAGTACCTTGGTCAAAAGAGTGACGATTTTTCACCGTAAAAATACAACCGTCAAGAAATACAGATGTGGGTTCCACTGGGGTAAAATTTTTCGGAGGTCAAATAGTCTCCGGTCGCAGACACTTCAGGGAACACATGCCAAAGGCTCAAACACAGGGACATGTTCCTAGGAATGTGGAATGTAAGGACTTTATATATTTTTGGACCAAAGAGAGATGGACAGACAGGTGAATGGAGAAAACTACAAGGTGTTTATAGGAAGCCAGATATAATAAGAACAGTTAAGTCTCATAGACTGCGATGGGCAGAACATGTGCCACGAATAGGGTATGGAAGCTTCTTGTAGGAAAACCAGAGGGAAAATGCTCAGTTGGTAGACCAAGAATGAGGTGGGAGAATAACATTAATTATGATTTGAGAGAGGTAGATTATACAGGGAATGACTGGAAAACATTGGCTCAGGATAGGGATGTATGAAGAGCTTATGTCTGTGCTGCCATGAACCTACGGGTTCGATAGTGCCAGTGAGTTAGTTCTGATTTTATCAATTCTGCTGGAATCCCATCTGAACCTCATGCTTTATACGTCTTTAATTTTTCTATCACCATTTTGACCTCTTAGGTATTTGTTTGTATGACTAACATTACTGCTTCTGTGAATCGTCCTCTTAAATATTCTGTTCTGCATGCACATTTAATAGCTGATTAAAGTAACTTTTCCATTTATTTAATGCACTCCTGATATCTGCAATAATAATCCCTTTTTTCATACCTAATTATGTTTGTTAGAAATGAAAAAGGGGATATGATTGCAGATTCCAGAAGTATATTCAATAGATGGAAAAGTTATTTTATTCAGCTAGTAGACTTATTTTTATATGATGTTTTTATTATTGATTTAACATTTCTCAATGAAAGATAAATTATATTTAAAGAGAAAAATTTTCGCCTAGACCGGGACTCGAACCCGGGACCCTTGGCTTTCCGGGCCAAGTGCTCTACCAACTGAGCTACCGAGGCGAGTTACGATCTAGATGCAAATTTTTCTCTTATATACGTTGTAATTCCCTATCGCCAAATGCTTTTGAAACCATTGCTTCTATCTTTGCAAATGGCGGCTTCTTAGTTAAGAAGACATTTATTGGGAATTTAACATTACTTTATAAAGCTAGTAAAGCTTCTAATGATGTTTTTATTATTGATTTAACATTTCTCAATGAAAGATAAATTACCCGGTCTAGGCGAAAATTTTTCTCTTCAAATATAATTTATCTTTCATTGAGAAATGTTAAATCAATAATAAAAACATCATTAGAAGCTTTACTAGCTTTATAAAGTAATGTTAAATTCCCAATAAATGTCTTCTTAACTAAGAAGCCGCCATTTGCAAAGATAGAAGCAATGGTTTCAAAAGCATTTGGCGATAGGGAATTACAACGTATATAAGAAAAAAAATTGCGCCTAGATCGTAACTCGCCTCGGTAGCTCAGTTGGTAGAGCACTTGGCCCGGAAAGCCAAGGGTCCCGGGTTCGAGTCCCGGTCTAGGCGAAAATTTTTCTCTTCAAATATAATTTATTTTTATATAATTATATTTAAAATTACTATCGATTATGAATTTTATTAAAGCAAAATTAGCCCTCGATATACTATTGTTCACCTAAAAAATTATGATATTCAGTGTTTTGGCAATCTGATCACTGCCACTGAGTGATACCAAAAACTACTAAAGAGTAGTGATATACTGGGTTGACATGCACACAAATAATCACATACACACACACACACACACATATATATATAGATCATCGGTTGATTAATGTCTTTGACATCGTCCGATTCCTAATAGCCAATTTTGTCGGTCCATCCAATCTCCTGGTTGTAGATGTTTCTCCTTCATGTATAAATGTATTCCCGGACTCCAGAAATTTTAGGTCTCTCTCTGCCTTGGCTTCCCTTAGGTTTCCATTCCAAAACACATTTTGGTAGCCAATCTTGTTTCATTCGCTGGATATGTCAATACCATCTTAATTGCTGAGTTTTAATATAATCTGAAATAGTGTCTTCAATCTTCATTTTCCCCCTTATAACTGAGTTTATAATTTCTTCTCTTCTTGAAATTCTTGCTGTCCTTAATATAAAATCCGTTTCCATTGCCATAAAATACATATTTATTTTTGTTGTTAATAGCCAAAGTTCTGCTCCATAAGTAATGATGCTTTTAACAATTGTATGATATATATTAATTTTATTTTTATTATATTTTTATCCCACAATATTCCATTGAGGCAAACAATTGCAAATTTTCCTTTATTATTTCTTATTTCCTCTTTGTAACTTCCATTTTTATTTATTTTTATTTATATATATATATATATATATATATATATATAATTAAGAAAGTTTTCCTGGGTTTTCTGTGTCATGGATTCAGGTTCGGCCTCTGGCCACTGATTCCAACGTTTCAGCATGATCCCACATGCCATTATCAAGGAATGATAAGTCACCCGGCACAAATAACTTCAGTAATCAACACTTGTCATCCGATCACTGCAACTTACAGACCAAGATCATCTTCATAAAGAAGAAAATCAACTGAAACAGGCACTTCTAGCAAATGGCTATCCCAAACATGCAGTGAAAAGAGTGTTTAAACTAGCAAGTAACGCACCAAGCACATCGGAGAAGAAAGAGCAGACCTTAGGCACTGCCTTCTTACCAGATGTGCAAGGCACTACGGATAAAATAAGCCGAGTCCTACAAAAACATCAGATTAAAACTGTATTTCACTCAGAAAATACCATCTCCAACTTACTCAGGTGTGCTAAAGATAAAATACCTCTAGAATTACAAGGCATCTACGAGATCCCTTGCACTTCATGCAAGCAAACATATGTAGGACATATCAACAGACGAATTTCCTGCCGAATACAAGAACATAAGGCTGCAATAAATTGTCAAAAACCTACTTCAACTCTGGTGCAACATATGAAACAGAGGGGTGACAAGATCTAGAATGTTGGCTAAAATAGATAATGAAAAATCAAGAATCTACAGAGAAGCAATAGATATTGAGAAAAGGCCACATTCTATGACACCCAAGATGATGCCCAAAGATTACCATCTACATGGAAAACTGCTCTCGCTTGCCACCATGTTATCCCCAGAACAGCGAAGAAGTTCTGAAGAAAACCATGGTTGGGCAACATGGAGTGTGGTCGATGCTTGGATGGGTGTACGGCTTCCGAAACAGACCACACTGAAATCTGAAGGTGTTTAACTACATAAGAATTAAACTTTGGTTGGGTGTACAATTTCAGAATGGACCACAGCGAAAACTCTGTGTGTCTAATTATATAAGACCTAATCCTGTGACTTGAACTTATCATTCCTTGCCGAAACATCAGAATCAGTGGCCAGAGGCCAAACTTGAATCCATGCCGCAGAAAACCCAGGAAAACTTTCTTAATCATACTTATATCTGTTGTCTAATAATTAATTTTTCTCTATTTATTTAATTTTATACTATGTCATTAATCTTTTCCTCGTTTTTTTTTATATATCTTGTACATATTATATATTTAATTCGTTAAATTTAGAGTAAATCAAAATACATTATAAATATTAATTGTATTGTATTCATTACTTGTAATCGTTATATATATATATTGTAATTTAGATTTAAGACTTTTCTTTTGTATTTTTTTTAAACCTGGTTGAGTGGTAGACAAGGCCTTAAGGCCTTAACTCTGCCAGGTAAAATAAAGCTATTATTATTATTATTATTATATCCGTGAAAATCTGCATATATATATATATATATATATATATATATATATATCATCAGAGACATTCACATACTTAGGCAATTTGTTGATCTGTTTCGGCCTCAAAAGAAACACCATCCAGAAGTCTTTTGAGTGGATGTCCTGGTTTTCTTCCTGCAGGTTGATATCTTAACATTTGTTTGGGTATCCTGTGTGTGTGTGTGTATATATATATATTAATTCTTCATTACGTGTAGCCAGTCGTAGCTGATAACATGTATCTATTGCATACTTATGGTGTGTAAGTTGAAATGGGGCTGTACATACATGCAGTTTATGTGGGCATTGAATGCCCACGAGGTTAAAAAGAAGGAGAGGTAGGAAAGACAGAAATGAACTCTTTGACCTTGAATAGTCTAATACCATCAGGGTTGAAGAAAACAAGAGGTCAGTCAAGGGAGACTGGATAGAAAAGCAAAAAGAGGGATCTGGTACTAGAAAAGGAAGAAATATCAGATCGGTCTATAACCCACCAAGCTGACCCGTGCTAATTGGTGGGTAAGCCCATCTCTTTTGTTCATATTGCATAAACAATATGTTAACAGATGAGAAGGTAAAGACTGGATGCTAGGTTATTGACCAGGTTGGTTCCTGTAAGCTTTCAATCTAGAAATAATTAGAGGATCTCTTCCCTGTTTAAAAGGGTTATTCCTTTACAGCCCACACACACACACATATATCAATATTTCTAATTTTATTAAAATCTAATTAATGATAAGAAATTGTGTAATGTAATGTTACTTGTTCTATATCTACTGGACAAATTTCATTTTTGTCTCTATATTATCTATTTGGCTATTCTATGCCACCAGTGAATATTCGATCAGAGAACAAGTGACTTTCAGCAATGTGTTACCACATATTCCTGCTAGAGCAAATTGCCAGCATGTTTCCTCACATATAGGGGGATTATATCCCAAGAGTCCACCTACATTAGTGGGCAAGTTGGGGTGAGAAAATAGGTGAGTTAGTACACCAGATTAATTTAGCATTCACTTGTTTGTTGGCAGGTTTTTGTGATAAGTTGGCTACTCTGAGTAATTATTAATACATATTTTACATTGTAAATATGATGATTGTAGGTTACTTTGAGCTTGACTTCTTACTTTATTTTAAGGAATTTCTCATATTTTTTAGGGGCAAAGTCAACATATATATTTCTCTCGGGTAATTATTCACATACTGCAACAATAAATTGGGTGTTTTTTTCTGTTTTTTGTTTGGATTTATGTTGGTGGCATAGAATCCCAATGAATTTTCTTTCTCTATTGTCAAGTGTACTTTGACCGTTTGTCACTTTTGACGTGCCCTATTTAGGCTCTTATTTTTCATCTTGTCCAATGCCATAAAGTTGTTTTATGACATTTCTGGCACTGACAATTGTATCTCATCTCTCTGGTTGAGGTGCTTGCAAGGCAGAGATATGTTATTGTGATGATAAAATTGAGTGATAACGATTATCTAAGTTTCAGACCAAGGGCAAAATCTTCCCATGGTCGAATCTGAAACCTCAAGCATAGATCAAAAGAATCCCTGCCTCAAGAGCTGCAGTCATCTATGGAAAATCCATGAGGCTAGGTTTTTTTTTTTTGTGATGCCTTTAACATCCTAAGCCATATACCGCTCTATTTAGTTGTTTTTATTTTATGAAATGTTGAAATGAGTCCTGGTAATGAAATTTCAAGGCAGCATTTGCTCTAATGATTGAAGGGAACCAGGAAAAAAAAAATCATCAGGTTAGTCGTACCGGGATATGAAACCGGGACCTCCCAAAAACGAAGTTTTAACACTACCGCTTGAGCCAACTCGCTAACCAGATTTGGTTAAGTTTATTATACAAATTAATATTTCATTAAATGGGAATTTTTATGTAACAAAGAGGGAAATTTCTCTTTCGCATGAGATGTTATTTATACCCATGAAGTTTCTCTATGATTTATACCAACGAAAACATCCGGTTGCACTTCTTTCATCGTTGGTTTTACGTATTGTCCTTTCCGGTATAAGTTGATTTCGTGAGAGGTAATGTGTAAAGAATGTTAAATTTAATCTAAATTCATCCTGTCTTATTGCGAGTATTAATATCCTTTTGTTTCTAAATAAGACATTGCAAATAATTATTTCAGAAAATTTGGTCTGTATGTGGTGTATTGCTGTATTTATTTTGAAATAGTGTGTAAGGTTAACGTGTTCATCATTCTCTATTATTGTTTTATGTAGGTAAACGATGGGGAGGTATTCTCACGAACCTGATAATGCTACGAAATCGTGTAAAGCCCGAGGCTCTAACCTTCGGGTTCATTTTAAGGTATAGTAATTGTTTTATTTTATGTGCTATTTGTTATTTCAGCATAGATCTCATGCAGGTTCTCAATTTTTAGAACCAATTTTTAACTTTGCAACGTGCGATAGAATTTCTATAATACCCCAATAGATCTAATGAAGATTCTCAATTTTTTAGAATAAATTTTTTACTTTGCAACGGGTGATAGAATTTCTGTAATACCCCAAAATGGTTGTCAGATCGTAAGGTCTTACAAAATACGTTTAAATAACCTTTTCGGCTATACTATGCCAGGAGCCCATCTGTTTAATTACCTTTCGTTAGCTGAGAAAATGGGGAAGTTAGTGTACAACCTTTTCGGCTATACTATGCCAGGAGCCCATCTGTTTAATTACCTTTCGTTAGCTGAGAAAATGGGGAAGTTAGTGTACACCGGTTTAATGTACAGTAAAAACGCACCATATGAAAAGTAGGCTATTCTGTTCAGTGATTAATGTAGATGTAATGTAATGGAATCCCCCCATATGGTAAACCTGAGTGTTTTAACTAATTTACTGAATCAGGTTTCCTGATTAAGGTTTTTTGCATTCTTGGTGTCAGATATAAACATCCATGTTCGTGCTGGCACAGATGGTAGCATCCCTGCTTCCTCACTAGTAGGTCTGAGGGCTGTGGCATGTTTTTTTGGTGGACACAATTCTACACTTACATCATTATGCCACTGCTGCACTAAACACTTGTAAACATGTTTCGAACTATTTTAAACATTTCTTATGATTATTAAATATTTATAAATTTGCGAAATTTATGCAATGGTTCTAGAGATGCAGAAATGCTTCATGTAACATCAGCTAGGTGGCTCTCAGATTGGAGTTACCAACATTTGAAAATAATTTTGGAAAAAGTGGGGGATGTGGTAGGTTTTATGTCTCTCACAATTCTACACTTACACTCTTATGCCACTGATGCACTAAATACTTGTAAACATGTTTTGTACTGTTTTTTTAAACATTTTCCAATGATCTTCAAGCTTTCTTTACAATGTTTTATATTTATATATTTATGTAAAACATGATCGTTGATAAATTAGTTGCTTGTTACTTTCTCATGTTGTTCCAATGTTGCCACCATTTGAAAATAAGGCTGTTGTACACTTCAGGTCGCAAAAATTTTTCAATTTAATATCTTATTCCACTGATGCACTAAACACTTTTAAAACACGTTTGCAACACTTTTAAACACATTTTAAACATCTTCCAATGTTGCAACAAGTTTTTTTTTCATATTTATATATTTACGTAAAACACGGTCTTGCTACATTGCTTACTTTCTACTCTTTGTTATTTTCCCTCCATTTCCTATGTTGTTCCAGCGTTGCCACCATCAACAACCCAAACTTGCTTTTTAAATGTGATTCCACGTACCCTGGATTTCACCTACGTTAGAGTAATTGATTTGTGTTACAGTAATTGATTTAGGTTTGGTTAGCTTTTAGGTTCCTTGCTTTTTAAATGTGATTTGATTCGTAAAATAAATTATACATTTTTAGACAAGTTTCTGGGAATTTTGTGTCAAGGTTGGTCATACTGATTTCACATACATATACCGCCAACTGCTGGAGGTTGCATTTATCTACCTGGGATGATTGGAGCACTAGTGCATGCGCACTGCGATTCTATAGAACTTAGAAAAATTTTCGTGCGACCCGAAGTGTAGTATATCCTGTTATAATTTCAAACCATATTTAGTGTTAGTGTACGTATAATTAGTTTATAGTTCATTAAATAGTATGCATGTAAATTGTTGTTACGTTAGGAAATGGGAAGTTGGTTTACGTCCATTTTTTAAGCATTTGGAATAAATAATATGCATGTACATTTTTTTTCTTTAGTTACAAAATGGCAAGTTAGTTAACATCCTTTTTTTTTTTTGCATTTGGAAATTTATTCCAAAGTTGGTAACGCCGACTGCAGAGCCATCTACAGGAGGCTATATTAACCATTACGGCAATTCCCGCAACTCGCGCATGCGCACTGCAATTCTGTGGAACTTAGAAAATTTGTCTGAGACATATAAAAAGTCGGTTATATGTCTTAGACGAATTTTTCTAAGTTCCACAGAATCACAGTGCGCATGCGCGAGTTGCGGGAATTGCCGTAATGGTTAATATAGCCTCCGGTAGATGGCTCTGCAGTCGGCGTTACCAACTTTGGGAATAAATTTCCAAAGCAAAAAAAATGGATGTTAACTAACTTGCCATTTTGTAACTAAAGAAAAAAATGTACATGCATATTATTTATTCCCAAATGCTTAAAAAAATGGACGTAAACCAACTTCCTATTTCCTAACATAACAAAGCAATTTACATGCATACTATTTAATGAACTATAAACTAATTTTACGTACATTAACACTAAATATGGTTTGAAATTATTTTCAAATGGTGGCAACGTTGGAACAACATGGGAAAGTAGCAAGCAAGTAATTTATCCATGATCATGTTTTACGTAAATATAAAATATTGTAAAGAAAGCTTGAAGATCATTGGAAAATGTTTAAAACAGTACAAAACGTTTTTATAAGTGTTTAGTGCATCAGTGGCATAAGAGTGTAAGTTTAGAATTGTGAGAGACATAAAACCTACCGCATCCATAATTTCAAACCATATTTAGTGTTAGTATATGTAAAATTACTTTATTAAATAATATGCATGTAAATTGTTTTGTTAGCTTAGAAAATGGGAAGTCGGTTACGTCCTTTTTTTAGCATTTGGGAATAAATAAGGATATGCTACACTTCGGGTCACACGAAAAATTTTTTAAGTTCTATAGAATCGCAGTGCGCATGCACTAGTGCTCCAATTATCCCAGGTAGATAAATGCAACCTCCAGCAGTTGGCGGTATATGTATGTGAAATTAGTATGACCAACATTGACACAAAATTCCTAGAACTTGTCTAAATAACACGAAATGAACTAGTGGAAATATGATTTTACGTGGTAACCGTCCGATATTTTTAATTTTTCATAGAATAACAGATATGAAGAGGTAATTTATTTTACGTATCAAATCACATTTAAAAAGCATGGAACTTAAAAGCTAACCAAACCTAAATCAATTACTCTAACGTAGGTGAAATCCAGGGAACGTGGAAATGGTTGGCAACATCTGGAGTAGTTTGGGTTGTTGATGGTGGCAACGCTGGAACAACATAGGAAGTGGAGGGAAAATAACAAAGAGTAGGAAGTAAGCAATGCAGCACGACCGTGTTTTACGCAAATATATAATATGAAAAAAAAACTCGTTGCAACATTGGAAGATGTTTAAAATGTGTTTTAAACATGTTTAAAAGTGTTTAGTGCATCAGTGGAATAAGATATTGAATTGAAAAATTTTTGCGGCCTGAAGTGTACAACAGCCATAAATAATGTGCATGTAAATTGTTTTCTTTAGTTAGGAAATGGCAAGTTAGTTTACGTCCATTTTTTATTAGCATTTGTGACTGCAGAGCCATCTACCGGAGGCTATATTAACCATTACAGCAATTCCTGCAACTCGTGCATGCGCACTGCGATTCTGTGGAAGTTAGAAGAATTTGTGTCTGCCAATTAACCGACTTTTTTCCGGTCTGAGTTCAATACTTGCTAGGGTTGAAAATTTTAATTGTTAATTTAAATTTGAAAAGTCGGTTATTTGGCAGACACAAATTCTTCTAAGTTCCACAGAATCGCAGTGTGCATGCGGGAGTTGCTGTAATGCTTAATGTAACCTCAGGTAGATGGCTCTGCAGTCGGCGTTACCAACTTTGAGAATAAATTCCCAAATGCTAAAAAAATGGACGTAAACTAACTTGCCATTTCCTAACCAAAGAAAACAATTTACAACATGCATATTATTTATTCCCAAATGCTAAAAAATGGATATAAACCAACTTCCCATTTCCTAACCTAACAAAACAATTTACATGCGTATTATTTAATAAACTAATTTTACGTACACTAACACTAAATATGGTTTGAAGTTATTTTCAAATGTTGGTAACTCCGATTTGGGAGTCACCTAGCAGATGTTACATGAAGCATTTCCGCGTCTCTAGAACGCGATGCACAAATTTTGCGGAATTTATAAATATTTAATAATCGTAAGAAATGTTTATAAAATAGTTCCAAAATGTTTAAAATAGAACAAAACGTGTTTACAAGTGTTTAGTGCATCAGTGGCATAAGGATGCAAGTGTAGAATTGTCGCCAAAAACTAAGTTCTGCAGAATTGCCATGCGCATGCACAAATGCTTAATGCTTTAGCTGAAGTTTCCATTAAGTGCAGTGAGAATTTTGCTAAGTCCCAGGCAGACACCATAGGCATTCACCAACATGGTTGGGCTGAGATCCATTAAGTGGCGCACACAATTTTACACTTACATTCTTATGCCACTGATGCACTAAACACTTTTCAACCATTTATAACATTTCATACTATTTTAAACATTTTGGAGCCATTTTATAAACATTTTTTACAATTTTTAAATATTTATAAATTACACAAAATTTGTGCATCGGGTTCTAGAGACACAGAAATGCTTTATGTAACATCTGCTAGGTGGCTCTCAAATCAGAGTTACCAACATTTGAAAATAATTTCAAACCATATTTAGTGTTAGTGAACATAAAATTAGTTTATTAAATAATACGCATGTAAACTGTTTTGTTAGGTTAGGAAATGGGAAGTTGGTTTACGTCCTTTTTTTTTTTTTTAGCATTTGGGAATAAATAATATACATGTAAATTGTTTTCTTTGGTTAGGAAATGGCAAGTTATAGTTTACGTCCATTTTTTTTAGCATTTGGGAATTTATTCCCGAAGTTGGTAATGCCAACTGCAGAGCCATCTACCGGAACCTACATTAACCATTACAGCAACTCCCGCTTATGCACACTGCGATTCTGTGGAACTTAGAAGAATTCGCATGCGCCAATTACTGGACTTTCTCCCACGGTTTTATTTTCAAATTATTTACCACCGTTTAAAATAAATTTTACATTTTTTCTAACAATTATCTCAATATATTTTCCTGTGATATTTAACTACATTCGTAACAAAGATGTGGCAGCCGCAATTTAAGCCCTCTAACCTGTGAAAGACCAACCTAAAAGCTAACCTAACACAATTTAAGCACTCTGACCTGTGAAAGAATGCAACGCTCAAAAATAAATAGCAAGTTCTCAAATTCTGAAGTACATAACCTATGTTGGCTGTACTGTTGTTGTATAGAATATATTTTTAAATTAATATGGCTGCCACGTCTTCATGTTACGTATATAGTTAAATATCATAGAAAAATATGTTCAAATAATCGTTACAAAAATGCAAAATTTGTTGTAAATGGTGGGAAATAATTTGAAATAAAAACCCTGTTGGTGCATGCGATGGTGTCTGCCTCGGGCTTTTAAAAATTTCTCACTGCGCTTAATGGAAACATGAGCCGAATGCGATGCCCAAAAATAAATAGTAAGTTCTGAAATTTTGAAGTGCATGTTGGCTGCACTGGAATGTGTCATATAGAATATTCATTAACCCGTCAGCGTGGAGCGACGTGACGTGTACGCAAGTTGAATTATTCACCAAATGCGGAACGACGTGACATGTATGCTAGCTACACGCACTGCTTTAAACTGTAATTATGACCTTTGTGTTTACATTAACTATTTACAGTTTATACAAATTTTATGTAGAGATTCAAAGTTTATATTAGTGCATATATTAACTGATTACGGCCCTCAGTAACAAGTTAAAATAATTTTATATTTGCATTTATTCTTGCGGCCTCTGACATTTTTTCTTAAATTTATAACTTGATAAAGGATTTCTTATAAAACTAAATTCGCCTTTTTTGTAGATTAGCTTGTCTATCAAATTGAATCTATTTTCAAATCTCTTCATTTTAATAATAATGTCGCAAAATTCAGTATATATAAAGACCCAACAAAGTTATTTCCGATTTACGTTACAGTACAGGACCACAACAGTAAATTTCAGATATATATATATATATATTTCAAATGACGATATCCTTACATTATGGAAAGGTAGTTAGTCTACAATTCAGTCAGTATCTAAAAGGTAAAGTGGTCCACTACAGACCTTAGAAGGTTCTTGGGATATTAGGAGGTTAAGGCTCCCACTTTCTAAACTATCGGTACTTGATGTAAGCCGAGTACTTATTTCTGTCTGACGGCCCATAACAAGCATCTGGTACTCATTTCAGTTAGAGGCTGAGTCAACCCCGGGTTCACGGTGCCGCCTGAAGGTTTGGTTCAGTTTAAAAATCCTGATCCACCGGGACTCAAACCCTCGATCTTTCGGCTTGTAGCATGTTGATCTTTTAAGTCCACACCTCCGGCGAAACTATTATAGTCATATTTCATCAACTGTTTTCGGTTTGGAAACCAGAAGAAAGGCATTGAAATTTAGGGTTGATGAAGGTCTTAGTACAACAGGTCTGATGTGTAGAAAGACCATTTTTTGAAGGCACACGACCTAAAATAATGTTTCCAAAGTGTTAGACACATTTGGAGAAGGCTGCCCCCCCCTACAAGAAAGGTCAGCGCATAGAAGCAATGTGTTTGTAATAAACATAAACAAAGTAAACACAAGGGGAAAAAAATTCACTTATTGTTAAAATTCATCGGAGAACATATTGGTTAAACAAGCGATATCATGGAAGCATGAATCCTATGAGGTGAGTTGTTTAAACAATATGTTCTCCGATGAATTTTAATGATTATACCTCATAATGTTTACTTCCCAACATTAATTAAATACACTTATTGTTGCCCGAGTGTCAAACAGCTGGTTTACATTTTGAAGATTTATCACACCAATTTTGAAGTTCATACTTTTTTTTTCAAGACCTTTTCTGTGTGTAAATATTTCGTTTGTTGTTAGGTAAAGCCGGTTCTCTGAATTCTTTAAAGAATCCCTAGTGCAATACACTGTGTCACTTATGTGAGAAGTTTACAAAAAGGACCTATTTCAACTGTGGCACAACAACCATAAATAAGTCTGCAAAAAACGCAGAGATGTTACGTGAGAACCGTAACAAATTTAATTAATTAAATATTATATTAAGGGTTCACCATAAACGAATTGCAAAAACATTTAAATTACTCAAGATATATCAATTTAAATGCGTTATTGGGATACTGGCACTGAGCGGCTGAATTTAAATACCGGTGAACTTCCTCCCGCATCAGAGTATTCTCGGCCATTTAAATCCATCCGCTCTGAAGGGTTAAAAATCAATATATGGCTGCCACGTCTTTATGCTACATATGTAGTTAAATATCATAGAAAAATGTGAAATTTATTGTAAATGGTGGTAAAATTATTTGAAAACGAAACCATGTTGGCGCATGCGCGTAATATCTGCCTGAGACTTAAAAGAATCTCACTGCGCTTAATGGAAACTTCTGCTAGATGGCAGTGAAATCAATGTAACCAATTTTTGCAATAAATTCCCAAATGTTTATAGTAAATGGATATACACCAACTTCCCTCTTCCCAACCTAACAAAATAAATTAAATGCTTGGCTGAGGTTGACAAACCGACCCACACAATTTTCCATCAAATATTCTTATTAATATTTAATTTTAGGAAGTTATATTTTGAGGTTATTTTAATTATATTATTTTTGGTCTGGACATCTTACCTCAATATTAATGTTGATTTGTTCTTGAACATGTTTCAAAACAATTCTGTTTTATCTTCAGCTTTCCCAGACTCTGGGAAAGCTGAAGATAAAACAGAATTTGTTTTGAAACATGTTCAAGAACAAATCAACATTAATATTGAGGTAAGATGTCCAGAACAAAAAATAATATAAATATTCTTATGCCACTGATGCACTTTTCAACCATTTATATTAATGTTTGGTATTATTTTAAACATTTTGGAACCATTTTATAAATATTTCTTATGATTTTTAAATAAGTCCTATAGAATAACAGTGCAAATGTTTCTAGAGTTGGCGCTAGGTAGAACCACATATCTGTGAAAGTTTATAGAGTTGTCACTTGGTAGAACCATGTAGCTGTGAAATCGATATGAGCAACCTTTGCAATAAATTCCCAAACGTTTATTAGAAAAGGAGGGGTTTTGTATACTAAACGTCGCAAAAAAAATTAATTTTAATTTCTTGCAACAATCTTTTTTTTATATTTATATATTTACGTAAAACATGATCGTCCTACATTCTTCCTTGCTTCTTTCTGCTATTTTCCCTCATCTTCCTATGTTGTTTCAACGTTGCCACCATCAACAACCCAAACTACTCCAGATGTTGCCAACATCACTTCCACGTTCCCTGGATTTCACCTACGTTAGAGTAATTGATTTGTGTTACAGTAATTGATTTAGGTTTGGTTAGCTTTTAGGTTCCTTGCTTTTTAAATGTGATTTGATACGTAAAATAAATTACTTCTTCATATCTGTTATTCTATGAAAAATTCAAAATATCAGACGGTTACCATGTAAAATCATATTTCCACTAGTTCATTTCATGTTAATTATACATTTTTAGACAAGTTCTAGAAATTTTGTGTCAATGTTGGTCATACTGATTTCACGTACATATACCGCCAACTGCTGGAGGTTGCATTTATCTTTCTGGGATTACATGGAGCAGTAGCGCATGCGCACTACGATTCTATAGAACTTAGAAGAATTTTCTTGCTGCGCTAAGTGTAGCATATCCGAAATAGATATACCTAACTAAAAAAATTAATTACATGCATAATATTTAATGAAGTTATACTAACTTGTCTCATCAGAACCCTAACAAAATGAACTTTAATTTCTTAAAATATGGTGTGAAATTAATTGCGAAAGTTGTAACATTCACTGACATCTTGTGGAAGTTACCTGAAGCATGCGCACTGCAGTTGTATAGATAAATATTTAATAGTTTTTTTAAAAACGTGGAAAAATCACTGTTTAAATCTTGCCATAATTTTTTTTAAGTTCTGCAGAATATAAATGTGCAGCACAGTGGTTATGAACTTGCTCCACAGATGGCAGGACGATCAGTGCAGTTGATATTACCAACCTTCCATAAATTTCGAACCGTGCTTTTAAACATGGATGTACGCTAACACATAATTTGTAAACCTATCAAAGTAAATCGTTTACATATTATTTCTATGAACTAATTTGGTATACACTAACGTAACGCTTCTTAACCTAACAAATAAAGTGTAGTGCAATTTGTTATTTAAAGGTTGATTATACCAGACTGCCATCTGTTGATGACAACGCACTATGCTTATGTAGAACTTTAAAGGAATTATTGAGAAATTTCACATACATAAACAAATACTTTACAATTGTAAAAAATATTTTAAGAATTGTTAGAGAATGTTAAAAGATATTAGGAAAAGAATAAATAGTACAACAGTAGCATAGTGAGACTGTTTCTATAGTTGACCCAAAAATGTATCGTAAAACTTTTTATAATGTTAGTAAAGACAGAAGTATGTAGAGCAACAAGAAGGATAAAGTTTCTATTATGCACAGTGAGGAATTTTTCTAAGTTCGAGACAGACATCACACTCATGCAACAAATGCAAAGCAGTTTACACTATGGGATCACGTGATGCAGCCAACATATACATAATATTTAACAAACCTAAAAGCTAACCTAATACAATTGAAGTATTCTAACCTGTGAAAGACCAACCTAAAAGATAACCTAACACACTCTAACCTGTGAAAGAATGCAATGCCCAAAAATAAATAGTAAGTTCCGAAATTTTGAAGTATATGTGTACATTTAATTAGTACATGTTCTATGTTGGCTGCACTGGAAACATTTTTGTTGTATAGAATATTTGTTAAAATCAATATGGATGTCATGTCTTCATGTTATGTATGTGTGTATGTAGTTAAATATCATAGAAAAATATATTGAAATAATCGTTAGAAAAAATGTAAAAATCATTGTAAATGGTAGGAAATAATTTGAAAGATAAGAACTAAGAATAAAATTTGACAGGATTTATGAAGGAATTAAAAAGGGCATTTTAAAATCACTGTGCAAATGGAAACTTCAGCTGAGTGATTCCTTATATATGTGAAAATCAAAGCCAGAAAAACTTTAGATTGCCTTACGCAATGAATTTTTCCAAGTTTTACAGAGTTGCAGTGCGCATGTGAAAACATTTATGGAATTGTTGCTAGGTGGTGTCACTTATCTGTGAGATCAGTATGATCAACCTTGGCAATAAATTCCTGAACATGTTTATAAGAAATGGATATACACCAACTTTCTCCTCCATAATCCAACTACATAAATCATATACACATTATTTAATAAACTAATCTGATATACACTAATTTGTCCCATCAGAACCTAACAAAATTGAGTGAACATCCATTTCTTAAAATTCATCAGAGAACATTTTTTAAACAATTCACCTCATAGAATTGATGTTTTACACGATATCGCTGTTTCAAATGCAATTGTGTTCATCCTCCGTCATAACTCCGACTGATGAAATTCTTTGGCCATCAACTCTTCTATTGTCACCATCTTCAGTACTGCCATCTATGGTTGAATTTATGGACTTTGAAATCAAATTTATTACATAAGGAATATCAAAGTTCATTGGTCTATCTTTATTTTTCTTAATGTATATCGTGGAAAACATGCATTCTATGAGGTGAGTTGTTTAAAAAATGTTCTCCAATGAATTTGACTGATTATACCTCATAATGTTTACTTCCCAACATTAATTTAATCCATTTCATCATAATCATCCTAAGGCACGACAACTTCAAAAGTGCAAGTTTTGGCCTTCTCAACAATCCTCCTCCATGCCAATCTGTCTCTTGCCATATTCAAATTAGCCACTTTCATTTTCTTTAGATCGTTGTGTCATCCTCCATGGTCTTCCAACAGCTCTGTCTCCCTTCAGGTTTCCATTTATAGAGTTTCTTGGCAAGTCTCTGATCATCCATTCTTATCAAATGTCCAAGCCAACCAATTCTTTGAGATCTTATATGGTTTACTATATTCTGATTTGTGATTAATTTGTTTAGTTTATTTGTTTTGATTCTGCAACAGTTATCAGTTCCTCTATTTGATCCAAATGTTCTTCTGAAAATTTTTCTTTCAAAAATTAATAATTTCTGTTTTATTGTTTTTTACGACCCAAGTATCACTAGCATATAATGCAACTACTGGTCTAATGAGTGTTTTGTATAACCTTATTTTTGCAGTTTTTGATATTAATTTGCTTTTAAATAAGGTTCTATTTGCAAAATGAGCTTTATTCCCATTTAATGTTTTTATTATTGATTTATCATTTCTCACTGAAAGATAAATTATATTTGAAGAGAAAAATTTTCGCCTAGACCGAGACTCGAACCCGGGACCCTTGGCTTTCCGGGCCAAGTGCTCTACCAACTGAGCTACCGAGGCGAGTTACGATCTAGATGCAAATTTTTCTCTTATATACGTTGTAATTCCCTATCGCCAAATGCTTTTGAAACCATTGCTTCTATCATTGCAAATGGCGGCTTCTTAGTTAAGAAGACATTTATTGGGAATTTAACATTACTTTATAAAGCTAGTAAGGCTTCTAATGATGTTTTTATTATTGATTTAACATTTCTCACTGAAAGATAAATTATATTTGAAGAGAAAATTTAATTAATCGATAATAAAAACATCATTAGAAGCCTTACTAGCTTTATAAAGTAATGTTGAATTCCCAATAAATGTCTTCTTAACTAAGAAGCCGCCATTTGCAATGATAGAAGCAATGGTTTCAAAAGCATTTGGCGATAGGGAATTACAACGTATATAAGAGAAAAATTTGCGTCTAGATCGTAACTCGCCTCAGTAGCTCAGTTGGTAGAGCACTTGGCCCGGAAAGCCAAGGGTCCTGGGTTCGAGTCTTGGTCTAGGCGAAAATTTTTCTCTTCAAATATAATTTATCTTTCAGTGAGAAATGTTAAATCAATAATAAAAACATCATTAGAAGCCTTACTAGCTTTATAAAGTAATGTTAAATTCCCAATAAATGTCTTCTTAACTAAGAAGCCGCTATTTGCAATGATAGAAGCAATGGTTTCAAAAGCATTTGGCGATAGGGAATTACAACGTATATAAGAGAAAAATTTGCGTCTAGATCGTAACTCGCCTCGGTAGCTCAGTTGGTAGAGCACTTTTCCTGGAAAGCCAAGGGTTCGAGTCTCGGTCTAGGCGAAAATTTTTCTCTTCAAATATAATTTATTCCCATTTACCAATCTTTCCTTAATTTCCTCTTCTAATGCATTACATCCATTTACTTTGGTACCTAGGTATTTAAATGATTATACTGTGTTAATTTGTATGTCATCACTTTGTAGATTTTCTGTTGTGATTACTGCATTTTAAATATTTTCTTTTATCTTGATTTATTATTAAACCAAATGTTTTTGATTCCTCTTTCAATTTTGTGAAGGTTTCACATAACGCTTGTTTGGTTCTTGCTGTAATCCATTTCTTAATTTTTAAATTCCCATTTTTTACATTCTTAAGGTTCCTTCATTCTAATGTACAGGTAAAATATGAGGTGAGTGATAAAATTTTACCTAAATGAATATATCTTATAGTGTGAATTTCTAAAATAAGTAATTATAAGTAGGTTTCCTTTTGTTTTTCCTATATAGATTTTCGCAGTCCTGTATCTTATCTGATAAATTTTTGAATTTTTGCCTACATTAATTTCAAAATAAAATATGTACAGAATATTATATGATAAAAGGACTTAGTAATGAGTGAATAAAATATATAAAAAGCTACATTCTATTAGCAGAAATGTGTATTATCATATTGGCTAACATAATGCAGAGTTATTTTTTGTTGGAATATTCACAAACCCTCTCCTGGGATAGAATAGCCAATTATTGCTTAAAAGATACTATTAGCTACTGATTTCACCCATGTATATAAATGTATTTGTTTACAGAATACCAGAGAAACAGCAATGACTCTGAGGAAAATGGCCTTGAGACGTGCTGTTCGTTACTTGAAGAATGTTATAGATCACAAGGAATGTGTTCCATTCCGCAGATTCAATGGCGGTGTTGGGCGATGTGCTCAAGTAAGTATTATATTGAACTTTTATAGGAATTAATCACTATGAGGTTTAATTTAGGATAAATTAAAATGTTTCATACCTCTCCTCATAAACAATCTTCTAAATACATCGCAATTTCGGGAGCATGGCGACCCCAAAAATCAGTCGGCAAAAGTGTACTGGGGTTGGGGTTTCCATGACCCTGAAATCGCGATCTACTGAGAAGATTGTTTATGAGGAGAGGTATGAAACATTTTAATTTATCTTAAGTGTTATATATTTTTTTAAGATGTTGGTATACTTATAATTGTAAAAACTTAGGACATCATTATTATTTTTCATAGAATCAATGTCTGATATTTTTCAAGATGGTCATCTAAACAAAATATTTTACAATTATTATACTTTGGGCCTTCCTTTTTCTCAAAAATTCTAGTTGTCTGTATCTCGCAAAATCTAATATTGAATTTTGGACTTTTATTTATTGTCTGATGTTTGTATTTCTGATTTTTTCCAATTTAGAATGTTTAGCAAAATAATAAGAAATATAATTAGAAGTTAAAGTTACACAAACTCAAATAAATACAAAAGAAATAAATCTTAATTTCAAGTAAAAAATAGAGAAGACACATAAAACCTTAGAAAACTGATGCAAAATAACATACTTTAAATATGGAGCCTTTGAACAAAATTTGACACTTGTGCCCAGATTTGAAAAGCTAACCTTAATTATTTAACTTTTACAGGAATTAATCACTATGAGATTTAATGTATGGTGAAATCAAATGTTTCTTACCTCTCCTCATACAAATCTTCTAAGTAGATCATGATTTCGAGACCATAACAGTCTCATCTTCAGTACTATTTTGGCGACTGATGTTATGTCGAATTTACGGGAATTTCGAAGTTCATAACTTATTCCTGCAAGTTCTGACCTGATCCAGAGGTTCATCGGTCCACCAACAGAGGGAAGAAGAAGAGTTTCTTCCGATCGACATAACATCAGTCGCCAAAATAGTACTGAAGATGAGACCGTTATGGTCTTGAAATCGTGATCTACTTAGAAGGTTTGTATGAGGAGAGGTAAGAAACATTTGATTTTATCATAACATTAATTACCCTGTTAAATAGCATAGTTAAATAAAATACTTATTAATACAGCAAAATACTTGTAAGCCAAATAAAAGTAATTAGTACAAAATATTAGGTCTTTGTTGAAAGCAGAAAAAAAATGCTACAAATATGATGAAGCGTGAATATTTCTAACTCTATATAATAATTTAAAAAATAGTTTGCCTCTTTTAGTGACTACAATCTCTTGCTTGATTCAAGGTAGCTTTATATCAAACAAACCCTATATAGTTTCAATAAATTAGGCCCTATAAATCCAAAAATGTTCGGAGTTAGCTGACCAGGTATTCTTAAAATAAAAACTAGACTTTCATGGCTGGAGTTCGTGCTGATTTGTTGATGTAAGGGGAACAAAATTGACATTTTTATTTAGGCTAAGCAGTGGAAGACAACCCAAGGTCGATGGCCCAAGAAATCGGCAGAATTCCTGCTACAACTTCTAAAAAATGCAGAATCAAATGCAGACTACAAGGGATTGGATGTTGACCGTTTGGTAATTGATCATATCCAAGTGAACAGAGCCCCTTGCCTTAGGAGGAGAACTTACAGAGCTCATGGAAGAATCAACCGTAAGTATTTATATTAAATTATTGATTTTATGGTCTTTCTCATATTTTCCTTAAAAAATGTTAATGATGGAAAAACTCATTTTTACAGCTTACATGAGTTCACCGTGTCATATAGAGGTGGTTCTGACTGAGAAAGAAGATGTCGTTGCAAAGGCAACAGATGAGGAGCCCACAAAGAAGAAAGTATCGAAGAAGAAATTGGCCCGTGCAAAGGAAAAGATGATGAGAGATTAGAATATCAAATGAAATGATTGAATTTCTCTAAGATGTGAAAATAAAATTTAATACAAATTTATTTGGCTTTTGTTATTAAAATAAAAAAAATTAAATTCCAATTAAATGTCTATTCTATAATGAGTTTACATTTTGCTCAAAACTCCAACAAAGCATTTAAAACAACAACCCAGAATAATTTAAAATCTGTTAAATTGAAGAAAATAGTGTCTGAGATAGATACTGAAAACTCTGAATTGAATTAGGCTATTATTTGTGATGAAATACTAAAATCTTAAACAGTTTTGCACTGGCTGCATGAACTGGAAATAGCCAATGCTGTCCTTCGAACTAGAAGGTTTAGGTTTGATATCTGGCTCGGGTTGGAAATTTTCGTTCTAATATTTTCAATTTTGGAAAATGGTAGGGGGAATGATGTACAGGTTTTCTAATCACTATGTTCCAGATGCATTTGGATTAAAGTCAGAACTCTATGTTGAGAAGGCATGTATCATGTAATATAGTTAGTATTATGTAAACATTCTTACCTCATCATGTGTTATTGTGTGGGACAATAGCTTTGAAACGATCGTCCGACAGAATAAACATATGAGGTAAGAATTTTTTTTTTTTTGCAATTGCCCCAGGTTGTCTTTCAACATTCCTGGTGTTCTCTCCTGGCATGGTGTACTTGTAACCCACTTCTGAGGTTGGGGCGCCTGGAATGCGGGGTTACGTTGCCCCAATGGGCGATGATGATAGTGGTGTGCCAGGAGAGTCCCTAATCCTAACCTTAATCTAAGATGAATATGAATGATGATTGCGATGGCCATATGATTTCGGGGACCGTTTGGGCCTTAAAGTTTTCCTGACATTTGTCTTACAGGTGAAAAAACCCCTATAAAAACTTCACCCAGAAAAACTGTCCCAACCGGGGGTCAAAACTGGGCCTGCTGCGTGACAAGGCAGCACTCTACCTCGAGACCACAGCTGTGGACTGAGGTAAGAATATTAAAGAATACAAACTCAAATATTAAATTAAACCTCATAATGTAACTTCCTAATGATTTTAAAATGTAATGCTGTTGATAGCATATTATCCACTGGATGGGGATGTTAAATATGGCAGTTCCCGCTGTGCTTTTTGACAGTAGTAGGCTAAGTGCTGGCATTACATTTCACCTTCTCTCCTTTACGTCTTCCCTCATACAAGATACACTACATAAATATTAATTATATACTCTACATTTCCCTCATTACCCAATGAAAATATACTTCACTTGTGTAACATGGTCTGGTGAAGTGGTGCATAATAGATCTTTTGATTTCTGACAGTTCAGCATTGAGAATTTGGGTCTGTGTTGTCATAGCAACATATTTTAACCTTTATTTTAAAAGTAAAATTTTATTACCTCACTTCATGTTCTTCTTCTTCAACCTTAATTAGTATTTCAATAGGAAGTAACACTGTGATGTTCATTTAACCTTGATAGCAATTACAGTGACTGGCATCCCGTAACCCTCTGACCTAACTGGAAATTTTAGGAAATTGACTGATTAGAAAAAAAAAAGATACAAAGAATGTAGATAATAATGCAAATAAATTAACATAATCATATATTGATTAAATTATTTTTACAGATGGCTCCAGCCTACCAAATGATGGAGGCACTGGTGCTGGTGCAGTATGTCCACTTTTTTCCTTTTATCGTAAACTAAACACAAATTCAACAAACTTTGATGGCGAAATTCTAGCAATTTTCTTAAGTTTACAAAATCTTTTATATCACATCCAAAAATTTACAAAAGTTGTAATTCTATGTGACTCCAAAGCAGCCATTCTTGCTATAACACGAGACACAACACCCAAAAGCATCAAAATTATCGAATGTCACAAAATGACAAAACATTTATCCCGTCTACATAAAAAAAGTTGTACTTCAATGGATTCCGGCCCATTGTGGAGTGACAGGCAATGAAATAGCCAATTTTCTAGCCAAGAAGGGTAGCAAAATTGTTTCAAACCCAACTTCTGCTCCAGTTTCCTTTCACTCTATCAAAAGAATTATCTCAAATAAATACATCAATAAACTTAGAGAAGAATACACCACCAAAACATCTGGAAAGGAATGGGAAAATCTACAAGCTTATGACATTACTACATTACAAAGAAAATCTGCAGTAGCAACATTCAGACTGCTAACGGGACATGACTGCTTGAATAAACACCTCAACAGAATTGGCATAACAGATTCACCTAAATGCCCTTTTTGCAATTTAAATGAAGATATGGAAAGAAACCATCTCCTCCGTTGTCCAGCTTTTGTAGAAGAGACCAGCCTTTCTGCTAAATATTGGAGTGCAAGAGAGCGAATGATTTCATTATCAAGTGCTCGACATTAGATACCAACCAACCATATTGATTAAATGTTTTTCACATACAACAGACAATTTTGCACACTTGAAACGTGGAACCAATTGTCCACATTTTTTAGCAATTTTGTTTATGAAATTTTGAATGCCAGATAACAAGAGCAAACACTTTAATTTTCAAATTTTGGTGCATATATATGGACAATATAATTTTAGTAAATTACTTACAGAAGATGATTTAATATTAGAGATATTTAACTTTCACAGGAAAAAAATCACTATGAGGTTTAATTTAAGAATTAAATTAATATTTTTTAATACTTATAACAATAGAATGCCTTCGAAAGTACTCCATACCCCACATTCAAAGTTGAGGAAGACTGAGATCCCAGGTATTCTATTTTGCTTCGAAAGTACTTCACATCCCACATCCAAAGTTGAGGAAGACTGAGATTTCAGGTATTCTATTTTGTTTCAAGATGAAGCGTATACTTCAAGAGTACTCCACATCCAAAGTTGAGGAAGACTGATATAAATATTACATAGTAACTTCAACGGTGTTTCGTCATGAATTTTAAAAATATTTTTAATACTTCTCCTCATACCCTTTATTCTTCTAGACTGATGATGGAGGTATAGCTCTGAAACTGCAGTCTAGAACAATAAAGGATATGAGGTGAGGTATTAAAAATATTACGTTCATTTTTTTTTTCTTTAAAAAAAACAAAATGCAAGGTGATGTGATATTTTTAATATTAAATTTACCTCATAGAGTTACTTCCTACTAAGTTTATATAGATGCTATTAATAGTGAGTGTGGAGAACATATTTTTAATGATATAACCTCATGATGTTTACTTCCCAATATTAATTTAAATTATATAGAAGCTGATAAAAATAAAAAGTCAGGAATATATCAAATTGAATGCATGGCTTGTGAAAAGATATATATATATAGGAAAAACAAAAAGAAACCTAAAAATTAGAACCAAAGAACACATAAGAAATATTAAAAATGGAGAAATAGAAAAATCTGCAGTTGATGCTCATGTTTGGTCTGAAAAACATAATATAAATTCAGACACTAAATTATTAAAACAGTTAGAAAATACAAAAGAGCTGACTATTTGGGGAAAAAAATTTATATTCAGAAGAACAAAACAGAGTTATGAATTTTGATATACCGATGGAGCATGAACTTGTTTGGAGGTTCTTTGGCCAACCACAGGATGGAGCTGACATCGACATCCAGGTTGTGCAACATAAATAAAAGCTGACGATAAAACAGAATTGTTTTGAAACATGTTTAAGAACAAATCAACATTAATATTGAGGTAAGATGGTCAGACTAAAAATAATATAATTAAAACAACCTCAAAATACACTGCTCAAAACAATTAGAGGAACACTAGTGATAAATTGAATAAGTAATTGTTTTTTAAAGCTGTGATGCTGAAAGTTGGACAATATGTAAATCGAATTATTAATTTTATCATTGGATACAAATTTTAAAGATCCGTGGCCTAAATACAGAGAAATTACCTCAAATAACAAATATAGAGAAATTTTTTATTTTGGAAGACACTGGCCACTTCTAATTGGTAAGCTTCCTGATGTTGCTATAGTGACGAATGTTGGTTATTGCCTTGTTTATTGAAGTCTCTGACAAAATGAGGCATTTAAATGAGTTTGAAGTGTATCATGCTATACATCTTTTACGACAAGGTCAATCTCTGCGACAAGTGGCTAGAGAGCTTGGGGTTTCTCTTTCCGTGGTGTCCAGGTTACGCAACAGGCACAGAGAGGCAGGTCAGTATTGTAGAACACGTGGCCAGGGCCGTAAATTTAAAACAAGCCCCCAGGATGACAGATACGTTGTTCTTTCTGCTCTTGGACCGTGTACAAAAGACCTGCAGAATGACCTTAATATGGCTTCTGGAATCCGGGTTTCAGACCAAACTATAAGGAAAGAGAATATTCGTCCAAAAAGGCCCGTTAAAAAACCACGCTTAACAAATGGGCATAAGGCAGCAAGATGTACGTATGCTGAAAACCATGGTGATTGGAACCTGAACCAGTGGGAGTCTGTGCTCTTCTCGGATGAATCCAGGTATCGTCTTACACATTGTGATGGTCGATTGAGGGTGTGGGGACGGCCAGGAGAAAGATTTTCTGCAGAGGTTGTACAGGAAATTGATAGATTCGGAGGAGGTTCCATAATGGTGTGGGCCGGAGTTATGTACAACAATCGTAGGGACCTTGTACTTGTTCCCCAGCGACTGAATGCTGTCCGGTATATCGAGCACGTTCTGGAAGAGCATGTAGTACCTGCTGCCATTGGAGTAGGCGCTGGATTTCTGTTTATGCAGGATAATGCCAGGGCACATTCTGCGGCTGTCACCAGGGATTTCCTGAGGAGGAATGAAATTGAGGTAATGGAGTGGCCAGCGGTCACCTCAACCCTATTGAACACTTGTGGGATCTTCTAGACAGGAAGGTCAGGAACCGACATCAAGCTCCACAAACTCTGCAGCAACTTGGAGATGCTCTGAAGGAGGAATGGGAGAATATCCCGCAAGAGGAAATCCAGAATCTTATTGGGAGCATGCCACAAAGGTGCCAAACTGTCATCGAATGTTGTGGAGGCCATACACGATACTAACTCTATATAACGAGTGTTTAACTTTGAAAAATAAGCACAAGATTCAATTGCTTACATAGCAGAATTATTTGAAAAGTTAATTGTCAGTGTTATTCATTTGTTTTTACTGGCATGAGCAATAAATAAATAACCACAAATAATGTACTTTATTAATTTCATGTTTGTACCTTTATCCAATGAAAAAAATATTTGCATATTTCATAGTGTTCCTCTAATTGTTTTGAGCAGTGTATAACTTCCTAAAATTAAATATTATATAGAAGCTGCTTTAAAACTGTTGAAAATTCAAAGTAAAATAATGTAAATTACTATTGAAGATGAAAATAATAAACATAATATTTTTTAGATCTAAATTTAATCAGGAACTAGGAAAAAAGAAAAGGAAAATTTGTGATTTACAGAAAAAATACATATACTAGTAATAATTTTGATGTATTACCGTATTTACTCGAATAATTGACCCCATTGCATAATTTTCTCCTATATCTTTAATATATATATCCACCTCTGTTTACAATGTGCATTACCTAGGCCAAAAATTAACAGTTACAACTTTGGATGTTCTTATGAAAATTTCAAGTACACCACAAAGGGATTCATGAAAAACCCAAGGTCGAATCCATCCCCTTCTACAAAACCTAATGCTACCTGCAGTCTCTCTGTCACCCGCACATCTGTTGTCAGTCTGAGTACAGTTAGGTATCATTGCATAGGTAAACGGTGTTATTCTGTCACAGCGTCAATGTCGATAAACTCAACTATGGGAAGAAATTATAACAGCTACACTGCAAATTTTAAGTTACAAGTGATAAATTTTGACAATGAAAACAGAGTGAAATATGCGGGGGAAAAGTTTGATGTAGAACCAAGATTAGTGCGGTATTGGAGGTCTCAAAACGAACAACTAGAAAAAGCAAAATCAACGTTTGTTTTGTGGCATCCCTTGGCAGGATATTCTTTAGTTAACATTTATGATTAATAGAGGAATGTGTTTTGGCCTTCACCAGTGATCCATTATACCATTGTCTTTTGTACAGTTTGAATGTCTGAAAATAGAGAAACATTCAATACAACTTACTCTTTCAATTTGTCAAAATGTCTTCAAGAGTAAAATTCAATGACCATTATGGGATTACCGTAGTTCTACATTGTGAAAGCATATCAATATTTTCATAGTCATCGCATAATTTACCCCCTCGAATTTTCACTCCTAAATCTTATAAAGAAGGGAAAATTATTTGAGTAAATATGGTAATTTAAATTTTTAACATTTGCAATGGTGGACAATTATTTTGAAAAGAAAAATTAATGCTTACATCAGGATTTGAACCTGAAACCTCTAGCTCTGTGTGCTAACCGTTACACTATTTGAAACTCCTCGTCCAACACTAATTTTTCTTCCTCATATAAAATTATCTTTGTCGTCAGAAGCAGATAGCCATCACTATGCTATCCGGCAGCTTCCAATTCAAGATGGCTTTTTTAAATGAGAATATACATAACTTTATATAGCAGTTAAGCTTTTATATTTCGATGTATTAATTTAAATTTTAACATTTGCAATGATGGACAATTATTTTGAAAAAAATTAACGCCAGAATCGGGATTTGAACCCAAAACCTCTACATTCATGAAATTAATATATTTTGAATTTATTTATAATCTCTCTATATATGACCTTTAGTCCTCAAATATTTAAGACTCAGGTGCTCTTGAAATTTATTATATGCTTTATCCTCTAACATTTGAAATGCAGATATATAAGGCTGTTTTTCTGCATCATTACCATTACGACTGGAAACCACTCCATGAATATTGACATGTATTGCATATACATGTAACATTATAATTCTTTATACTTCACCTCATATCCAGTCTTGAAATTAAACCGGCTTCAAAATCTAGGTGGTTTCATCATCGGTAAATCTCGATCAATGTTATGTCATTCAGGAGAACAGTTCTCCTGAATGATTTAACATCAGTTGAGATTTACTGAAGATGAAACTGGTTTTATTAGAAGACTGGATATGAGATGATGTATAAAGAATTTTAATTTAAATGTAACATATTTGGAGCTAATCTGAAAGTGTCATTCATTATCCAATAAGGGAAATTCAACAGAACTTCTAGATGAAAAAAATTAATTTGTTTCCATCTTCATGATTGTAATAAAGAGGCCATCTCTGACCATCTAGAGTTCTTTCAGGAATATCTTGCTGGGCTTCTTGTATTAGAAAACACACTTTGAATTTGGAATAATGAAAATTTTTCTATTGGTTGAAATGTTTTTAGAGATGTTATACCATTGGTAACTCCAATACATTGTTTTCTATTTTATTTAATATACTCTCTTTTAACTCTATTTGTTATCTAATGATGTGCCCTGTACCTACGTAGATTTGTAATCTATCAATAACTCATTAAACATAGAAAGTAACACAGTAACTTTCAGAAATTTTAATTTTTGCTTCAAAGACGTAGGGTCGTATGTTAGAACATTACTCTCTACTCAAATTACTTCCAATCACTAGTGAGCTGATTCACCGTGAGCAATTGCTGAGAACGAATTAACGGCCGACTTAACGGTCATGCACGAGAGTCGACGTTTTCGTAATATTGGCAACGAATTACCCAGAATTCTCAGCGATAAAACCACTTCCGTTATTTTCGTCTGCTATAGAGGAATGCATTTATGCTTGCATCCCGCAAATAATACCGTATACAAACACTTCTGCGACATGCAATATTACGCCGATTCTCCTGTTCTTCCAGTTGAATTCTTTGGTAGACTCTATCAAATTCCTCTTCTCTGTGTATACCGAAAACATGATCGAAGTCTTCAAGGTCCGACATCTTGGATAAATGTTGGATAAAGCAGCAAAGTACATCGATTACCATCGGTTCCCTTCGGGATTTTAATTTGAGTTGCTCATGTAAGGTACCTCCGCAGGTAGCTTACAAATTTAACCAATTATTATCGCATGAACAGATTTCTGAGTAAGCAAAATCGTATTAGCATACAACTTGCTCAGCAGAGAAGGCATTTTACTGTCTAATGCGTCCAAACATGCGACCCGTAGACTTACTCTTGCTGTTAATTTCATCAGATAGTAATATAGTAGTAAGTAAAAATTTGCCTTGAATTATATACAATTCTGTATGAAAGGAAATGTGTGTGTGTATATATATATATATATTATAAATATATTTTTGACATTTGGCAATGAAGGCAAATATGATATGAAAAGAAAAAAGAATGCTTGAGTCGTGACTCGAGTTCAAATCCCGACTCAAGCATTCTTTTTTCTTTTCATATCATATATATGTATATATACACACACACAGCGTGTTGCAAAAAAACCGACAATGGAGATGAAGTGGTATGTTATCATTTTTTAATAAGGTACCAATGTCAGGAATTGATGCGTTTTCACACTATGAGTAGCTAACTTCTCAAGAGTTCATTAGTTGGATTTCAAGACTCTACTTGACAATACTCTCACAGTCACATCGAGTTTTCAAAATATCCACCTTCCATCTCATTGCAGAGTGTACATCAGAGGTGTAGTGGCTGGCGCACACGTTCAAATATTCATGTCCTCATTTTAATTATGTCTGCAGCAGCATTGATTCGGGCTATAAGATCCACATGTGACTCTATCGGAGTCTGATAAACAGACTGATTCATAAGAAATTAAATGAATCGTGAATTCTTCTTACCTCATACTTCTATGTTTTTTTTAAACATAGCACTGCAGTATCAGCGACCATTGTCACCATCCTCAGCTGTTTTCACGACTCATGAATTTTTTTATTTTGTTTACTTCTAGTATGAGGTTAGGAACAATTCGCAATTCATTTAAATTCTTTTTAATAAAACCTCATAATGTTGAAAATTCCCAAATTTATTATATTAAATTAACAGACTGTTTCGTGTTGCCCCACAAAAAGTAGTCGAGATGGTTAAGATCGAGTGATCTCGGAGGCCATGGGACTGGTCTGCTCTGCCAGTCCATTGACCTGGGATGCATAGTATCCAAATGTCTCCTCCCATTGGCATCGAAGTGAGCTGGAGCTCCGGCAAGTTGCAGCCACATTCTGTTGCGAAACTGCATATCACATTTCCTGTACCCATTAGGTAATAAATTTTCAAATCCTTCAAACTAACACTGATCTTGAGACATATAATTAACTAGTCTTAGTGTGAAAATGCATAATTTCTGGACATTGGTACCTTATTAAAATATTATCAACATATCTCATTATTAATAGTGGGTGGAGAACATATTTTTAACAACTCACCTCATAAAATTTCAAATTTCTTTGATCCCAATGGTTTCAGATGACTTAAAAATATGTTCTCCACTCACTATTAATGATATAACCTCGTAATCTTTACTTCCCAACATTAATTTAAATATAACTCAATATACTACCTCAGATGGAAGAGCATTGACATAGAAAGTCAAAGGTCCTGGCTTCAAACCCCAGTCTAGGTGTATATTTTTCTTTTCAAATATAATTTGTCCATCATTAAGGTGTTTAAAAACGAATAATATTAACATACTACCTCACCTCCGTTGTCGGTTTTTTTTTTGCAGCACCCTGTAAAAACGTATATATATATCGAGTTGGTGTTTACTTGATGAAAATCCATATCCATTAATTAAATAAAAATAAAACTTAATTTTATTTGATTTTCATATTTATTAAGATATAATTCAGTGACAGCTGTTTCGGTACACTGAATTATATCTTCATAAATATGAAAATCAAATAAAACTAAGTTTTATTTTTATTTAATTAATATATACATGTATATATTTAAATTAAACTCATAGTGATATTTCCTATAATAGTTCAAATATATATTGTTATGGCAAAGCACTGATAGTGTTAAAAGCACATTGTATTATTTTGTAATTTTCCTAGCAACAAACATTTTATATTCATGAAATTAAACATTCTAATTATAAAAGAGGAGTTTTGTATATAATTGGTTCTAAATCAAATATAAATTATTTACGAATGTATAAAAATGACAAAGTATAGTAGAATTGAAGGCGGAGAAGAAGAGCGTTCAAAAAGGTACATTTGATATAAAACAACTTCTAAAGTAAAAAAAAAAACACTTGATATGAATCCTTATTTTATAATAAATATATTAATGTGATTATCCTCTGCTGTATCCTGGTGGTTTAAGGCATCATGCATTAGAGCAGAGCTATAAGGGCTTGTGCTAGTTTGATTCTCTATGTCAGATGAAATTTTCTTATGGAATTTCAGCCAATATGTAACCAGGTATATCCAACATACTGAGGAATTTGGTAGCTACAATAAATAGTGGCTCTAGGTTTAGAAATTCAGCTGTAATGGTTAGGGGACCCAACATGCGGACCACATGTCACCCCTATACTGGCTGGATGATTGTGCACCTCTGTGACTAACAGGCCAGCAGTTGGCTGGTATGGCTAGGGCCTTCTAGGCCTGTCATGTCATGGGTAAAAAAAATATTAGGGTGATTGTTAGTATTAGACATAAAGACTGTCTTATTCTAAGAATTAAATTAATGTTTCCGAAAATGATTTGCAACGATCAATTTATAATTTACAAAAAATAGGTGCCAAATTTAATATGGCATTTCATGGGAAGGACCCCATACAAAGTAAAATCTGTCTCCAGAATAAAATTTTAGAGAGATCTAATCAATTTAAATATCTTGGATATTATCTCTCTATCTGGGATGAAAAGGATATCCCTGAAAAAGTTACTAGTTATAATAAAAGTTTAGGAATTATTAATCAAGTTATGAAACCATCCCTTGTACAAAAAAACACCAGATTACGTTTATATAACACTTTGGCTAGACAGTGTTGACCTATGGTAGTGAAGCATGGACACTAAGAAAACAACATGAAAGCAGAATAACGGCTTGTGAAATGAGATTCATGCGCAGAACAGCGGGTTACACCAGATGGGATCGGAAAAGGAACACCGATATCTTAAACGAATTGAAGACTACGCCAATTTTGGAATATATTAAACAGTACCAACTAAATTGGAAACACCATCTTGAAAGAATGAGTTCAAATCGGATCCCCAAAGCTGTTTATAATTATATACCAAGAGGATGAAGATCACTGGGCCGTCCTATGAAACGCTGGAGGGAAAATTTTCTATAGGATCGTAACAGGCCTTGGCCTAATACTTGGAAGGAAGAAGAAGAAGAAGAAATTAATGTTTTTATTACCTCACCTCATATCCTTTTTCTTCTATACTGCAGTTTTGGAGCTTATCTCCATCGTCAGTAGCCTCTGGTCGACCGGTGTTATGTCGTTTCTTCCTTCAAGAAGGAAACCGCCAAGAAACGACATAACACTGGTCGACCAGAGGCTACTGACGATGGAGATAAGCTCCGAAACTGCAGTATAGAAGAAAAAGGATATGAGGTGATGTAATAAAAACATTAATTTAATTCTTAAATTAAACCTCATAGTGTTCTTTCCCTGTGAAAGTTAAATAAACTGTCTTATTCTATTAAAATCAGTTTTGAGATAACTTCAAAAGTATAGTGAGATCTGTGGATTGTACTGATAAATCTTATGGGCTACCGTGACTTTCTCTGTTCCTAGGCTCATTGCCGAACTGGAAATGATTGCTATTTCAGAGTTTAAAAGTAGTGAGCGTGACTTTTTTCAGGAGGGAAATTAATTTTATGGGTCTTGTGTGAGATTTATAGCACAAATGATTCTTGCTTCAAATAAGATAGCTCTGAGCAGTGGTTTTTAGGCTTTATCTGTCCAGCTTTGAGTCTACCGTGCTGGCTCAGGTGATAGCATGCCTGTTTAATAACTAGTGGGCATGGGTTCAATACCCAGCAAGATTGATAATTTTAATTGTAAATTTTTCAATCTGGGAACAGGAGGGGTGGTAGTGTGCAATTCTTAATCGCTAGATTGTGGATCAGATTTTTGCATTCAATTACTAATCCCTCTGCAGTACATATATTGTAAATAGTGGTTTGTCTCTTAGATGGGGACATTAAACATGGTGCTTTTCAACAGGAATAGGCTATGTGCCAACACCAGATTTCACCTTTTCCTTTCTATTCTTCATACAACACACTTTATACTAAGATAAAATCAAATGTTTCATACCTCTCCTCATAATTAATCTTCTAAGTCGATCGCGATTTCGGGTACATGGCAAACCCATCCTCATTACCATTTTGCCGGCTGATATGTTGATTGGAAGAACCACTTCTTTCCTCTATTGGTGGACCGATAAACCTCTGGATCAGGCCAGAATTTGTGGGAATTTCAAAGTTCATAAATTTTTCTTTGTTTTTCTGAATGTCGATTTTTCCCCAAACCGTGAGTTCCTTTTGTTTAATTAGACTGGCTTTTGATTCGGGGGGGTTTTTCGGACCAAGCATGAGCAGGTACTGCTGGCTTTTCCACTTCTCCATTTTTGACATTTTTAAGATGTTCTTTTGCTCTTGTTTTCAAATTTTTATTGTTTTTCTTGTATAAATTTTGTCACAATCCCTGCATTTGATCTGATAAATTCCTGATTTGTAAACCAATAAAAATGAAGAAAAATCGAATTATCAGATCAAATGCAGGGGTTGTGACACAATTTATATAGAAAAAACGAAAAGAAATTTGAAAACAAGGGTAAAAGAACATCTTAGAAATGTCAAAAATGGAGAAGTGGAAAAGTCAGCAGTAGCTGTTCATGCTTGGTCTGAAAAACATCTAACTGAATCAAAAGCTAGTCTAATTAAACAAAAGGCACTTACGGTTTGGGAAAAAATCCACATTCAGAAAAACAAAAAAAAAACTTATGAACTTCGAAATTCCTGTGAAAACTGACCTCATCCATAGGTTTATCAGTCCACCAACAGAGGGAAAAGAACTGGTTCTTCCGATCGACATAACATCGGTTGGCAAAATGGTACTGAGGATGCATTTGCTTGAACCTGAAATCGCGATATACTTTAGAAGATTAATTATAATGAAAATCGATATTATTGCAGCCAATGCCATGTAGAAAGAATTGTCTTCATGTCTTACAGAAGTCTGTTATGGAGGTTCCTATGTTTTTACACTATAATAGGTGATATCAGTCACAGTGTGACCCACATAGTTTGCACTTGCACTTTTCTTCTGGGTTATGGCGTTTCACTTGTGCATATCCGGTGGTGGAAACCATGGACTGCAACTCTTGTCATTCTGTGTCTGAGGTCGTATCTGGCTGCTGTCCATTCCCTGTAGATAATTGCATCCATTGTGTAGAACTCAGGCCATATCTCTTCTCTTTGAGTTCCCTCAGTAATTCTTTGTAGGCATCTGTTGCCAGTACGAGAAGGTCCAGATGGAGCTCTTCTATGAAGAAGGGTTCCTTTGTCAGTATGTATGTTATATGTGAAGGCATGTATTTTGATACACATATTGCTGTCTTTAAAAAGTGTGCTTTGACTTCCTCTAGGTTTGCCTTATTTAGGTTCTTCCAAATCACTTCTAGTGTGATTCTTAAGTGGAAGATGGTCATTGCTGTCTCTAGGGATAGTTTACTCAGGTTTTTATTACTGTTTGTTGCTGTTCTGCCGCTAAGGCATGTGCTTATCGAAGGTGTCCCTCGTTTCTGCAGCATGATCCCCAGATATTTGAATTGGTTTAAATTTTGCAGCGGATCTCCCTTATACCGAATGCAGTCATTCGCTGCGACTCTTCCTCCTTTCCTGAAGGTCATTTTTACTGTTTTCTTTTAATTTATTTCGAGGTTTTTTTTTTTTGGCCCATGCTATGAGTTTGTCGTATGCTGTTTGAGCTTTTTCGATGTCTTGGGTTGTAATCACCATGTCATCAGCATATGTCAAGATTTGGACTTTTCTGTTTCTATCTCTGCAGGTACTTTTGCTGTTGCTATTATGAAAAGTAGGGGACTCAACGGATCACCTTGGAGTATGCCATTTGTCTGATCTACCTGCTCTGTTTTTGAAACTTCGTCGTCTATCTGCACTTGGTTTCTAGATAGGATGTTCTTAATTAATCTGGTTATTTGGTTTCTCCCTGCTGCTTCTTCCATTCTTTTTATTATCAGCTGTCTGTTTAAGAGGTCAAAAACCTTGTAATCTATGAAGATGGCATGTAGTTTCCCTCTCAGTTCTAAGACTGTTTTGATGCTCTCTTGTAGACATTTAATTCCTTGTATCGTCGATTTCCCTTTTACGAACCCAAACTGTTGTTCCGGTATGACGTGGGCCATCATCGCTCTTAATCTCTCTGTGAGTATACTGGTCATTATTTTTAGTGTTGTGCACTCTAGGGCTATTCCCCTGTATGAGTTTGGGTCCTTCATGTCTCCTTTGGCTTTGTACAACACCTTCAGCATTGCTATTCTCCACTTGTCTGGAATGCTGCCTTGCCATAGGCATTCGTTGAAAAGCTCTGTCCAGGTGTCTGCGAGGGCTTGCTCTGTTTCTTTGAGGTGTTTGAAGGCATTTTTGTTTTTCGAACTTGCAATGTCTTCTTATTTCCTCTCTGGTGAAGAGGTAGGGTTTCTCCACTTCTTCTTTCCTTCTTGTTGTGGTTTCTGGGCTTGTTTCTTTGGCCTGCAGTACTTCTTTTCTTCCATGTATGTATTGGTATATCTCTTGGAAAGTATGGCTGTTTTGACAAGGTCACTTTATACCATTTTTCCTTTGCTTTTTCTAAGATTTTTTCTCTTCTTCTACCTGGTATGTTTCTTTATACCTTTCCACCGTTTGTTTACAGGTCCTCCTGGTATTTTGATATTCTTGGAGGTCTTTGTGTGTTTTTTATTGTTTTGCCTTCTGGAGTGTTATGGTTGTGGCTCTCCTTGCTACATAGCATTCTTGTTTGAACCATGGCTTTGCTTTTCTTGTTTTCTTTACTATCGCTTGTTTTATTTGTCCTTCTATTGCATCGACTGCCTCATTTATTTTTCCTTCTTTTATTTCTTTTGATGCCTTTTCTATCGCTTCTGTGTTTAGTTTGTCTCTATCAATCTTTCTCGATACTTTGTTGGTTTTCTGGAGTTTTTCTTTGTTGTGTGTCTTTTACATATATGTCTGTACTTATTGGAATATGTTTCCTTACTGGTATGTCTCTTCTTATCTTTTGGTCGGTCTTGTAGCTGTTTGCGAGGACAAGGTCGATTGTGCTGGCTCCATTTGGTCCGATGTAAGTGTATTCTTTCTCTTTGTTTACTAGAGTTAGCCCTTCTTTTTACACGCTTTATATTAGCTTGACCTGTATCTATCTATGTAACGGAATCTTTCAATGCGATTTTCACCCACTTAAAATTATCAGATCGACTTGAAACTTTGTATACTTGTAGAGGACCCGTGACAATACGATAATTTCATATTTATTTTCTAAAATCCTGGCCATAATCATCAGAAAATCAAAAAAAGTGTTTTTGCATCAATGTAACGGAATCTTTCAACGCGATTTTCACCCACTTCGAAATATTGGATTGACTTGAAACTTTTTTGAAACTTAAAAATTATTTTTCATTTTTTAGTTTTCTAATAAAGCGTGTTCTTTTAGTTTTTTTAAACTATTATTTATTCTATATGACGGACTACAGTTTTCGCTTTATATGTGGGTGTGTCAATTCTGCAGTTTAGATCGCCCATTATTATCATGTCTGTCCTGTTTGTCTTGCTTAGTGCCTGGCTTGTCTCCTCCTGAATTTCTTCTACCTTGTGTTCTGGTTGGAAGTAGACATTTAGTACTGTGCATGTGTTTGTCTTTACTAGCAGTGTTTTTTTTTATTTTTGTAGTATCGCGAATGGTGCTAGTTTTCGTTTTATTAGCATTGTTATCCCTCCTTTTTAGGTCTTCCTCTTTCCCCTTGGCTGGCCTATGAGTGAATTGCGTAGAAGTTTTCCATGCTACATTGGGTTGTTGACAATGTTTGAGTGTTATGTCGTATTTGTCGAAAAAATCTGCTGGTAACATGTTGAGTGCATTTCGTAGACCTTCTATATTCCAGAGTAGTGTTTTTAATTTTTCTTCCTTGTCCTGGATTTTACAGTGTGTTCTTCGGGTTTTACTTCAAGTGGAGAAAAAGTTTAAGATTAATTATGAGGAGAGGTATGAAACATTAGATTTTATCTTAAATTAAACCTCATAGTGATTTATTCCTGTAAAAGTTCAACACTTTATACTACATGCACACTTATCCGTTACTCCTCTGTACACACAGTACAAGAATGTCATCTACATAAAGTGATTTGCCAAGTAGAGGGTAAAATGAAAATAGACTACTTAACGCCATCTATCCAGCATGGAATCCGAACCATGAAAAGTGAAGTGTATGGCATTTCAACACATGTTCAGCTTTGAATTGTAATGTTAAGGACATAAAAATTCTGTCTGGCTTTCTCCATTAATCTCATGTCATAGATTTATGGTACATAAAAGAAAATCATATATGAAATGAGAGACTTCTAATCAAAGTTTGTTGGACTTTCCAGGCTTAGTTTTGAATTTATAATGACCCGAGTTACCAGCTGGTAGTCAAATACCTTCTAAGCCTGCCACATTATGAACTGACCCAAGATGTTAAAGTTAATCCAATAACCCTTAATTACTCGCACACACATAACCTACATAAGGACTCGCGCGGGGTATTTTTTTGCCTTCAAGTCTTTATCATAGTCAATAACACTGTATCACATTATTACAAAGTTGAATGATTTTTTTTTTAAATAATATATATACACACCTCACTCGACAGAAAATCAGTCTGAAAGGACTCCACCACATGATCTTTGCAGATCGGCTTGCCGCAGTTTGCACAACACTTTGATGTCTTCTGGTCTTTGGCTCTGGGACAGAAGTGGCACCTCCCTCCTTTTCTGATGATCAGTGGTTCAGCTTCCTCCACAAGTCCTGTGAGATGTCTTATTTTCGCTTGAAGAGGTTTTGGCAAAACATTTATGGCTGCCTTTTCTTCAGATAGCTGTCCAATAGACTCCGACCAAGGTCTTTTAGGAAGTTGCGGTGAGCAATCTGTCTTCCCACATTTTCTTGTATAATTATATGTGCATTGATGCTGCCAACATTCAACAAAAAGTAAAAAATAGTCTGCCCAGTGCTTTCAGTGCTCTGTATAGAGTTAGAATCATGATCACTGTCTTCTGTACTGTTTTCGTCTGATGAAGAAGAAAATTGCCAACAATTTCATCTTCTGATGCTTCCAACAGTTCTATAATTTCATCTTCTGTCAATAGTTTCCTCTTTTTACTCATATTTACTCTTAGACTTCAAATTGTAAGCACGAGAATAGAAAATAACTCTCTACAGATGCTAGGTGTGCACGGGGTAAAAAATTTCCGCAGGCAGCAACAATGACATAAAATAAATATAATTGCATCATTAGCTTTTCCAAGAAACTAAATACAACTAAAACTCGTGTTGGACGAGTCAATTTGAGAATAGGTGAGTTCCAGGGAATCTCATAAATATAATTGTCACTAAATAGTAGCGTCTTCCAACCTAATGGAAAAAAATTATCCCGTGCGAGTAATTAAGGGTTAATCCTTTGTCAGAATTATGGTGTGTGAAAGAACTCCATGCCCTTGAGCAAGTTTGTCAGATTTTTCATTAAAGTTTTGAATTGCCAATGATGATCTGGGAATTTGTAAAAAATAAAATGCTACCTAACAAGAAAAAATTATTATTTTTTAATATATCCGGAATTGTGATTATAGGCTTGCAAACTGAAATTTGGGTATAATGGTGTTAGAAATGGCCAGATACTCTAATTTGAAACACCTTTTGGAGAAAAGAAAACAGTAATTAAATGATTGTTGAGATGTTGGTAGATCAGTTACTGAAATTTAACAAATGTTTCTTTATTTACAGCTTTGTTCTTAAACCAAGAAATCTTACCATAATTGCTACTATTGTGCTAATAGCTGTTTTTACTGTCGTTGTCTGTATTGTTCTACGATCAACAAACCATGTATTACGTAAATGCATGGTTGTCAATAAATATGTTAACCAAACTCCTATTGTCCAGCTTTAAGCACTGATAAAATTGCCAATATTTAAAAAATCAAGTACAAAAAATTTGAATTATTAAATTTGTGTACAATATATTGTTTTATAAAAAAATGGGATAGTATAAATTCTATTTTGTTAATGTAATATTAATATCATTATTATTATTACGAGGGGGAATCAAATATAAACAGGCCTTTTGTTCCAAAACTTTTATTCATGAAGATTAATTGAAATTAACATTTTTCTTACTTTTCTACATATTCACCCATCTTTGCTATGCATTTGTTCCAACGGACAGGCAGTTTTTTAATGCCAGTTTCAAAGAAAGTACGAGGATGGCTGCGCACGAAGTCTTTCACCTCCTCGTTGGTTGTGAAACGATGTCCTCCAAGAGCTTCTTTGAGTGGACCAAACATGAAGAAGTCACATGGTGAGAGATCCGGGCTGTAGGGTGGATGTGGAAGGGCAGTCCAGTGAATTTCGGCCAATTTTCGCTGTGTTGCTGCTGCAGTGTGTCGTCTGGCATTGTCCTGCAGAATCAACACATTTCTGATTGGACTGCTGCGCCGTTTTGACCGGAAGGCAACTCGAACTTGACTGAGAATGTCACAGTAGTAGGTAGCATTAATGGTCCGTCGTCGTTGTCCTTGTTGTTCAAGGAAATCAATCAGAAGGACACCTTTTGAGTCCCAGAACACTGTGGCCAAAACTTTCCCTGCAGACAGTCGTGACTTGGCTTTCACCACCTGCAGTTGCTCTCCAGTCTTCCTCCACTCCAGACTGGCCATCTTTGATTTGGGTGTGTAATGATGCACCCATGTCTCATCACAAGTGATGATTCTGTCCAGAAAAGCATCACCTTCCTCTTCGTAGCGCGTGAGGAGCGTGCGAGACATTTGAACTCGCACTGCTTTCTGTTCTGCAGTGAGCAACCACGGAACCCAACGAGCTGACACTTTTCTCATTTTCAGCTCCTCTCGAATGATTGATTGCACACTCCCATAGCTAATGAGAAGTTCTCGACAAATGTCAAGCACTGTGATGTGGCGATTCCCTTCAATGATGTCTTGAACAGCTTGGATATTTTCTGGATTGATGCTGGTGTGTGGGCCAAGTTTTCAACACGTTCACGTCCTTCATTAAACTCGCGGCACCAATATTTTACTCTGGACCATGAAAGGGCTCTTTCCCCAAACTGTGGGAGTAACCGACGGCGAATTTCAGCTGCACTGACATTTTCATTGATGAGAAACTTGATGATTATTCGTTGCGCAACAGCTGGATGCACCCCTCTCTCAGACATCTCCACAGCAACTGAGGAACAAAATAAGTTGGTAAGAGGCACTCGAAAGAGCATTAAGTTATAAGTTTATGATTTGTCTTTTATGAGTTCGTTCAGTGATCCTGTCCATATTCTGCATTGTTTGTAATGGTATCGCTCACACTTTTGGTCGCATATCTTGCATTCACACGAATCACTCGGTTGGTGGAATTTTGTATTTTTGCACATTTTGTGATGATATCCATGTGTTGCTAAACCTATGATTCTGTGCCTTTGTGGTTGGTTACTTCCAGTCCAATCTCTGTTTACCATGGCATCTGAGGCGTAGAATCTTCGTGGATCTCTTTTTCTCTCTGTTTCTTTTTTTCGATGACTTTCTTATATGGCTCCGTTGCTGGCAGTAGTATCCTTTGCCTCAACTGAGGAACAAAACAAAATTAGTTCCCAAGGCTGCAGTCCCTTTCCAGAGAGACCCCACTGCACCTGCTGTAAAAGCCTCCAACTCATATTGCACTCTATGCATGCGCAGTAAACAAAGGCCTGTTTATATTTGATTCTCCCTCGTATTATTAAGTAAAAACACAACAGAACTTTTGAAATGCTCTTCAAGAAATTAATTAAAAAATAACTCTCTGGCAAAACAGGCCTATCTGCTGGCTTTACATTTATATGTGCTAATCAAAGAGGTGGATGATCATCTAGCTAGTAAAATGAGCATGTGAGCTCCCCCCAGCAATTATTGCTGATTTTCTCAACCTGGAACCATTATTTATTGTAGCTACCCAAATTCTACAGGCTGCTAGGTGGACATCAATTCCATACTACCCAAAATTACATGAGAAAATCTCTTTCTCTATGGGGATAAATAAATGTCCCCTAGTTCTGAATCATTGAACTGATGCCTTAGACCACTCAGCTATGTTGTAAGACAAGAGATTTTACAACTTCCTATATTATTTTTTAAATGTGCACGTAAAAAATTACAATAACAAAAGGACAATAAGAAACCTGAATAACACTTTGAATGTACATATAAACAAGTCTGATTAATAGGCAGGACCCATATTTTTGAAGACCATACATAAAAATTTGAATACATTACAGTTTGGCTTGCTGATTATGAAATGTTTATACTCCAGCTATGTATTGCTATAAATAATAAAAAAAAATTGACATAATTATATCATAAGGTACAACTTCAAAAGGGAAAGTTTTGGCCTTCTCAACAATCCTTCACCATGCCAATCTGTCTCTTGCCATATTCAAATTAGTCACTCATTTTCTTTAGATTGTTCATTGTGTCATCCTCCCATCTGATTTTTGGTCTTCCAACAGCTCTGCCTCCTATAGGTTTCTATTTATAGAATTTCTTGACCAGTCTCTGATCATCCATTCTTATCTAATTATAATATAAGTTTGATAATCTTTAGATTTGGCATTAAATATTATGATTAGATAAATTATTTATATATTAATACTAAAAATAAGATACTAGAATTATGTACAATCTCAAATCAGAAACAGGTTTACACAACCACCAATTTTCAAATAACTTACTCTCTTATTTTATATTTTTAGGAATTAACACTGTGAGGTATTATTTATATAAGTAAAACTTTATCACCTCACCTGTTAATTATTCTTTTTCATAAGAACAATATGAGGCGAAGTGAAAAAATTTTACTCTTTTCTTATGAAGATTTAAATTTATATACAGGGTGGTCCAAAAATCTCAATCCATTTCTTTGAAAGCATTGACCAACGTTCATGACTGTTACATATGTTATTTGTCAGATGTCTGTGAACAATCTTTAGTACAGTTCAATCTGTCCCCCTTGCATTTTGGGGCATTGCTCCCAGCGTTGCACTGTTGCTCTAAACACATTACGCAGATGGTATGGTGTAATAGCTGCTACTGCCTCGTAAATGCATTCCTGTAAATGAGGAAGATCGCGAACCTTAGTCTTGTACACATGAGACTTGATAAAACCCCATGCAAAAAAAAATCAAGTAGGGTTAAGTCTGGTGAGCGTGGTGTCCACATTCTTGGTGCAGCTCTGCCGATCCAGCGACCTGGAAAATGTGGCATTGAGATGGGCATGCATACACAGAGCGAAATGTGGTGGGGCACCATCTTGCTTAAAGACAACAGAGTGTAAAACACCATCCTGCGTAAGCTGTGGTTCTAGAAATTGTTCAAGCATGTGTAAGTAGGTGACTCCAGTGACTGTGGGTTCTTGAAACATGAATGGACCGTACAGTTTTGTTGCTATTACACCTAGCCATACATTAATTTTTGGTGTATATCGTTGCCATTCATATGTAACATTAGCTTGCTCGTCGGCCCATATTCGACAATTATGCCTATTTACACAACCACAAATGTGGAATGTAGCCTCGTCACTGAAAAGGATATTGTCCATTAGATTTTCATTAGTAACAGCCTGAAGCAAATCATAGCATACAGCCTGACGGGCAGCATGATCTTCCTGTTTCAAGTGATGTAGCACTTGCAGATGGTATGCACGTTTGTTGAGTTTAAACCTTAAAACCCTCCAAACTGTTGTCCTGGGAATGTCCAGTTCATTACTGAGCCTGCGAGTCAACACTCCTGGACTGCGTTCAATCGCATGCTGAATATGTTCAACATCATTTGCAGAGGTCTATGGTCTGCCTGAACGTTTTTTCATCAAGAATACTTCCTGTTCATCTAAATTTGTTCACCAACATCTGGATATTGGCTCTAGTAGGTGCTGGTTTGTGAAACTTTTGTTCAAATTCCTGATGCACTTGTTCAAAGCTTACCAATCACAATCGCGCAGAAACAACTGCTATTCTTTCTTCAATGGTAAGCATACTTCATGATGAACCTGAAAAACAACGAAGAAAATGTCAATTTAATGGGAATGGATTGAGACTTTTGGACCACCCTGTATATATATTAATCTAAATGAGCTCTTGATGGGGCACGCCGTGGCGTAGTGGTTAAGGCACTGCGCTACAAGTCGGAAGGTCGAGGGTTCAAGTCCCGGTGGGGGCAGGATTTTTAAATTGACCAAAACCTTCTGGCAGCACTATGGCCCTGGTGTCGACTCAGCCTCTAACAGAAATGAGTATCAGACGCTTGTTCTGGGGTAAAGGCGGCCGTCACGCAGGGCTGACATCAAGTGCCGATTGTCTAGAAAAAGTAGGTGCCTTAACCTCCTACTACCCCAAGGGCCTCCAGGCCTGTTGTGGGATTGCTTTAAATGAGCTCTTGACATGTTATTTCCAACATAGAGAGAGCTCTATGAATATCAACTTGTAACTAAATTCAAGTCTACAAAAGTAGCTAGAATTGTGATATTTAAGTCTGTAGTAAAACAGTACATGCTATTAAAATCTGTATTTCCATGCACTATCAAATCTTAAAACATCTATATATCATCAAACATGAACAATGAAATGAAAAAACGATAAAAATATGCACTTTCAAAATTAATCCTGGCACATCACTTCACAAGATCACACAACTCGCAAGCGCATGCTAAATTGCACTAAACAGTCATTCTACTGATTCTCTCAAAGTTCTTGACAAGTTTAAGCTGGGTGCTTAGGAAATTCCAGTTGTAGCAAAATGAGGGAGAGCAGAGTTAGAAAGTTCAAAGTTGCTATTGCATGCCAAGTAGGTTGCTAAAAGACTGTTAGCTTCAATACATATTTTTTCAATAGACATCATCATCATCCATGCAAGTATTAGGCTATGTGGCCTGTTACGGTTTCAAAGAGGAATTTTCCATCCAGTGCTTTTTTTGACATCCCAGCGATCTTTTGCCTTGGGGCAGTAGCGAAGTATGGCTTTTGGAATTCTATGAGATGGCATTCGTTGAAGATGGGCTTTCCAGTTGTTCTGGTAGTTTTGTAAAATAAGTACCAAATCAGCATTCATATCATGGATATTAATATAATACATCACTAAATTAAAAAAAAAAAAAAAAGGAATAATATTCAGTATAAAAGTCAAATGAAATCGAAGAGAAGCTGGCATCAGATAATTGTTGCCTAAGAGCACTAAACAATGTAATGATATCTAGATAAATGCAAGTAATAAAATTAAATTATGGTTATATAGAACAATTATTATTAAACCTGTACTAGTTATATGGCAGTGAGGCCAGGACCCTTATAAAAAAGGTTATTTCTCAACTGGCCACTTGAGAAAGCAAAATATTTGATCCAGTCTAGGAGAATAGTGTCTAAAGAATCATAACTAATATGAATTACAAAATCTATATAAGGGTATTGATATAACTGAAATTAAAACAAGAATTGAATGCCTTGGGCATGTTGACAGAAAGGAAACCTACTGGATATCCAGGGTACTACTGGATATCCAGGGTACTACTGAACTCAAAGCTGGATACTAATCAAAGGAATGGTAGACTTAAGGAAAGATGGATAAATAACATGAAAGAGAATTTAAGAATAGATGGAAACAACAATCTTGTGGATAGATCAGAATAGCTTGTTGTGAGTGAGTTTAAGGGCAAACTATAAGGCCTATAATACCAGAAATGATGATAAAAGTATGAATAATGCATTCAATTTCATTTTTTTAAAATATGCATTCTGAATGAAATTACTCCCAAAAAGGCTAAAATATGCATAGGGAAAAAGTAGGTTTACTATGAATTAATAAGTCAAAAAATAAATTTTGGTTTGTGTAATTCTTACCTCATATTATTATTTCTGTTAGATTATGTTTCAAGACATGTTTGTCACATCTTCAGTAGTTATAGACTGATTTTTTCCAAGTTATCGGCCCTGGATCTCGACTCCTGCTCCCTCTTTCTGTGGTCTAAAGAACTTGCTAATTAGGTTCCGTTTTTCATAATGAAAATAGGGGAAGTAGAAAAATCTACAATAGCTGCTTGTGTTTGGTCAGAAAAACACAAATGAACTCACCATATGGGAAAAATCTACATATAGAAGAACAAGGAGAGAATTATGAATTTTGAAATTCCCAAGGAGAGGAACCTAATTAGCAAGTTCTTTGGGCCACAGAAAGAGGAGGGAATAGGAGTCGAGATCCAGGGCCGATAACTTTGGAAAATCAGTCTATAATTACTAGGGGAAGGCATTTAATGGCCTATAAATGGTAAAAAATGCATTTATGACCTAAAAAATGACCAATAAAATACAAAAAATGACGAATAAAAAGTTAAGAATTACCAATAAAAATACATTTATTAGATTAAGTACTCACTTGATTACTGAATTACAAAAAACTTTAATTTAACATCAAAATATTAAAAGAAAAGTATTAAAAAAATACATATTACAGTACCTTTTATTGCAAAAAATCCACTTCAATTACACAGTGCACTTTTACACCTATTTTGAATTGCAGTTAACAATCAGAATGAGTAGAAGCTAGCATAAGCTCTAAGGAATTGAATAAAATTCCTAGAAGTGGGTGAGTTCATTATGCACATACCTTGAAAAATAGGGGTAGTAATTAGCAAAGCAACTGCTTAATTGCAAGAAATTGTATTGACAAGGAAAAATACTGAATTATAATAAAAATCTTAAATCAAATACAAATAATGTCACAGCCTTCCGGAAAATTGTAAAAAATGCTCAAAATGACCTAAAAATTGCCAAAAAATGACCTATCCCTAAAAAAGTTAAGAAAATGCAAAAAATGCCCTAACGAATTGCTTTTATTTAATCCATTTTTTAATGCCATACATTTTCATATATTCAAGCAATGTTTTAACCTTCATAAAAAAAAGATGCAAAATCATTAATTGCCTTGACCTAGTAATTACTAAAGATGGAAAAATATATTGTTTATTTTTTATTATTTCACTCACCTCATACTTCATAATTCATAGCAGACCCAGGGTTTCTTCACATTCTCAATGCTGTGTCACATTCACAACTTGTGAAGGTTGTGAACGTGACACAGCACTGAGAATGTCGCAAATGATGTGAAGAAACCCTGGGTCTGTTATGAATTATGAAGTATGAGGTGAGTGAAATAATAAAAAATAAACAATATTAAAAAACCTCATAGTGTTATTTCCTATCTACATAACTTAATGGAAAAATATGTCTAACAGAAACAACGATATGAGGTAAGAATTACATAGACCAAACTCATAATGTTACTTTCTATTGTATTTTCAAAAAAAAAAAGTAAAAAATATTTACAATATATGAGAATTCTAATCAATTTATGTGAAAACATGCATTTGGTTTGATAATAATCAGGAGTGAATGCAACATAACAGCTTAATAAAGGAAAATGTTTAGGGTTAGACTTTAGGCTAGGTAGGTGGATTATAACGGCAATTCACTTTACTTAAAGTAACATGCTTACTAATGTAAACAATGTTTTTATTTCAGTTCTTGGTGTAACTTTTGCAGAAGAAAAATTGTCATATTATGCAATACGCTTATTATGCTTTTTCTAGTCATTTTATGCATATATTTAAGTTTGAAACTGATGAAATATAAAGCACTTGTAGTTGTGAAGAAAGCAAATGGATCAGTAGTAGAAACAATTTCAGCTCTTAAAGTCACCCAAAATCCTTCCAATGTTGAAGAAGATGATTAACAAATATTTCATCTTATTTAAAATTATATAAACACAATTTTATTAAATTGTTAAATTAAATTTATATAATTGAGCATTTTTACATGCTTTTTTAATTTGATTTTGTAATTATTTAATGATAGAAATAGAAAGTTGAGGTTTTATTATTTCATTGTATGATGTTGAAAATCACCATATTATTTTGATGTGTCTTGTGGCAGTTTTTTTTTATTTGTATTCACTGTAAAGATGTCGTCTAAAAAAATGAATATCACAATTGCTGTCTATCTGTACTCCTTTCAATTAAAGAATCGAGTACAATTCAAAGTTAAAATTGGGAAACACATTATGAGGTTCTTAATTAATAAATTAATGAGTCATTTTAACATCTTACCTCATATTTCATGTTTTTCAAACACGGTAACTATAGTTTTCAAATGATCTTGTCATAATGGCGGTTGAAAATGAATGACAAGATCATTTGAAAACTATAGTTACCGTGTTTGAAAAACATGAAATATGAGGTAAGATGTTAAAATGACTCATTAATTTATTAATCGAGTACAAGTTGTAATGAGTTAAGCTCTTGAGTTACAAAAGTTTTGATTTACATCTATTCTATTCTTTAGTTGAAAGGAGTACTTTTTACCATGTAGTGATAAGTAGCTCCAAGCAACAAGGTGTGGGATGGATGGTTTAGGTTTAATTCTAGGCAATGGAGGGTGAAGATTTTTCTTCAGTCATTCGTGTGCAGACTTTGCTCTAAGGCTAGTTTAGCCACCTGCAAATAAATTATAAAAATTCATCAGAGAACATTTTGTTTAAACAACTCGCCTCATAGGATTCATGCTTCCATGATACCGCGGTTTCAAACACAGTCGTGTTCATCCCCTTCTAAGTACCAATAAAAAAGGCAATGTCCCAGAGAGTAAGAAATCTGGAATTTATCAAATAAGTTGTGAAGATTGCAATAAAGTTTATATAGGAAAAACAAAAAGGAATTTAGAAAGTCATACAAAAGAACATTTCAGAAATATTAAAAATTGTAGAATTGAAAAATCTGCAATTGCTGCACATAGTTTGTTAGAACATCATAAAATTGGAAGAGAAGCTAAACTTTTAAAATAAGTAGAGAAGCCTTTGGAATTGACAGTTTGGGAGAAGATATACATTCAGAAAAATAAAAATAGATCAATGAATTTTGATATCCCTAACGAAATTACTTCGATTTCGAAGTTCTTAAATTCAACCATAGATGGCAGCACTGAAGATGGCGACAATAGAACAGTTGATGGCTGAAGAATTTCGTCAGTCGGAGTTATGGCTGAGGATGAACACAACTGTGTTTGAATCATGGAAGCATGAATCCTATGAGGTGAGTTGTTTAAACAAAATGTTCTCCGATGAATTTTAATGATTATACCTCATAATGTTTACTTCCCAACATTAATTTAATATAACTGCAAATAATGTTGGGGAACTTTCCCGAGGGCAGAATTCGCCATAGTGTAAAGTGAATAGACCTTCAATGACTTGTTAATAGGATACCTTTACCTTTAGAAAGAAATACCTTATTAATAGGTCCTGAAGATTTCTGAGGAACTTGATCACATATTTTCAGCTAGTGGCACAAGAATATTGTTTTTGCAGATTTTTCTTCGAGGAAAGAAGTTCATGGTAATATTTTTAAAGGAAGCTGAGAACCAATTTAAAAAAAAATGAGTAAGAGACAGACATCTCTGGTAGAGTTTCCTGAGTTACCTGGCACTATTTTATGTTATTTATCAGATTAATTAATTGTAGCCTATTATTCTATAAAATAATTTTTTAATATTAATTTAACATTTTTAATTATGTATGAGCCATAGATAGATTGTGAAGTTTCCCATCCAAGAGGCCTGGAAATGTTCCTCTTCTGATTTTAACATAGCAAATATTAATTTCATATGTGTAATTGTGAGTTTTTTGTAAGGAATGAATAAAGTTACATTAATGGTATTCTTTATGGATATTGTAGTGTCTAGAATACAATGGAGAAAGATATTAAGTACTGATAAATTAAACCTCATAGTGATTTATTCCTATAAAAGTCCAATATATTAAATACTAAGTATTCAGGATAATTATATTATTATTTTTAGTCTGGACATCTTACCTCAATACTAATGTTGATTTGTTCTTGAACATGTTTCAAAACAATTCTGTTTTATCGGAAAATTTTATAAAATCAACAGGGTTCAATCCAATTGGACATAAATTAGTAGCCTTTAATAGTTTAACTCATAGATTGGTAAACTTACCCTTAAACGAAGAAGATTTCAAACATGAGAAAAAACACAATCAAAGTAGCAAGAGAAAACGGGTTTGATGAAAAAATGGTACATGAAAGGATAGAAAAGTATAAAAAACAAAAAATGATAAACAGAAGTACTCTTGAAAAAGAAGAACCACCTATGAAAAAATATAGGAAATTCACATATCACCCTTGGGTACACAATAAATTTCAAAAGATATTTGAGAAGTTTAATATTAAATTAACACCAAAAAATAACTACTAAATAATAAATAAACTAATAAAAACCAACAAAAATGAAAAAACTGATAAAAATAAAAAGTCAGGAATATATCAAATTGAATGCATGGGTTGTGAAAAGATATATATAGGAAAAACAAAAAGAAACCTAAAAATCAGAACGAAAGAACACATAAGAAATATTAAAAATGGGAAAATTGAAAATTCCCCTGCTCATGTTTGGTCTGAAAAACATAATATAAATTCAAACACTAAATTATTAAAACAGTTAGAAAATACAAAAGAGCTGACTATTTGGGAAAAAATTTATATTCAGAAGAACAGAAACAGAGTTATGAATTTTGAAATACCGATGGAGCGTGACCTTGTTTAGAGATTCTTTGGCCAACCACAGGATGGAGCTGACATCGACATCCAGGTTGTGCAACATAATGCAACATAAATAAAACCAGTCTGGGAAAGCTGACGATAAAACAGAATTGTTTTGAAACATGTTCAAGAACAAATCAACATTAGTATTGAGGTAAGATGTCCAGACTAAAAATAATAATATAATTAAAATAACCTCAAAATATAACTTCCTAAAATTAAATATTCAGGATAATATTTTCTAAAAGTATGTCCCTCTTCTCAATCTGAATTTGATAAACTTACAGTCACCATCTAGCAAATAGAATAGGAAATAGTGGAGTCAACTGTTAACATGAAATGGGAATTGAAGTTGTCTTCCTCCAAGGGACATAATCTTAACCCTTTAGATGCCATGTGCCGATTAGATCAGCTCTGATGCTTCTATCAGTTACCAGCCAAATGCTATACTTCCTACAAAGTCGATCACATCGGCAGATGACAGTTTAATTTCCAACACATATCACCGTGCATGCGGACGATTAACAATGGATTGAAATGATGCTGCAATATAATTTGAAATTATGCTTAATGATTGTTTATAGATTCACTTCCAAAAAAAAACTATAAACTTCCTTTGTTAGTATTTTCTCTACAAATTTTATTTGAATTGGGATTTGAACCCAATGTCTATGGTTCTGTACATAAGTGCTCTAACCGCTGAGCTATCTGGCTCACAATTCAAACGCATATTAATTCTCTCCTTTATATGAATTTCCACATGCCAAGGCTATGAACTTCTCATTCTACACGTCGTCTGTACAATTTTTTATGCTATTTTTTAATTTAATAGCTAATTAGAAGCAAGGGTTGGATTTAGAACCAAAAGTCTGTTAATTGCAAATACATTACAGATTTACAGAAAATTTTTAAGAAATAATATTTGTAACTCCTGGTGTTAACTGATAATGTATAAGATAAAAGTTAAAAATTAAAATGTATCTGTTGGCAGGTGCCGTCGTCCTCAACTTTGTTAAATGATGTACATAAAATATACATTTTTTTTTTCTCCTGGCGCGACAGGCCTACAAGGCCCTTAGCCTACCAGCCGGCTGCTGGCCTCACATCCACATGTGTCAATCACAGAGGTAGATGATAATCAGCCAGTGTAGGGGTGACATGTGGTCAGCATGTCGAGTCCCCCAGCCATTATATCTGGTTTTCTCAACCTGGAGCCGCTACTTATTGTAGCTACCCAAATGCATCACGGAGCTGGATGGGCACCGGTCCCATACTGGCCAAAATACCATGAGAAAATTTCTTCCCCCATAGAGACTCGAACCAGCGCAAGTCCCGTAGCTCTGCACCAAGGCTTCCTGCCTTAACCACTCAGCTACGGCGCGGGACTAAAATATACATATATAATATATATATATTTTATATACATCATTTTAACAAAGTTGAGGATGACGGCACCTGCCAACAGGTACATTTTAATTTATAACTTTTGTCTTATGACTATTCACCTCAACGGAATTTGATATGAATTTTGTTAGTATTGATAATATATGGTGGCAGTGGTATAACTAAAATTACCCTAGGACACAGCAATTGCTACTGAAACAGACACTAGAATAATGGTAACGTAAGTATATGTGCATAAAACATGAACATATGCAAAAGAATACAATAATTCTTAACACGATCTACCACTTTACTACTGCACTGTTTTAATTTTTTCCCCCTTATTATGTCATCATTTGTACTTATTTGTAGATCATGTCTTTATCTAAAAGTCTGTTAAATTGAGAGTTATTTATTAGTTCTCTCCATACTCTGTGTTCCAGCTGCATTCATCATAACAGAATGTAAAAAGGGAAAGAAGCAGAGAAAAATTTCAGACCAGAAAGAAAAGTGGTCTTGAACATTTTATAACTCAGGTTACATTAAGTTCCCATAAATTAATTCCATTTACTCACCAATGAAATTATATTCTTATAATTAAAATAAAAGTTAAAGAGGATGCTTTTTATAGTTTAAATTTCAAATACTAAACTAAAAAAATATTTATTTTGAGATGTGACATAATCATCATAAGTGTTACACAAATATAGCACATGCTATTGATATTTTAGGTTTGAAATGCTTTTGGGCCATATTATTAAACAAATTGCACATATTTAATTTTAAACTATTATTTACAAAACTGAACTATAATTTTGCTAACTTAGAAGGCAATGTCCGAGAAATAGTCAAATGATAGTTTTTCATTTACTTCATTTTCGAAAATAGGGCTAGGACAAGATGCGCTTTCAGCTGAAACGAGATCAACTTTCTCTTCAAGTTCGGCTTCTTGCATACCGCAGACTTTTATCTTTTGGTTATTTATTTCCTGTAACATAGATATGAAATATGGATCAGTTGACTTATTTTTATTTTCAAAATTGATTGGAAGTAACACTTTGAGGTGTTTTATCAAAGAAATTGAATTGATTGTTTATACACCTTAGCTCATAGTTTCAGCCAAAATCTAACTGTTAAGTTGACCATTGGATGTGTTGTATAAGCTCTCCTGGTGAATATGAATTTTGAACGGTTAAAGCTACGTATTTTGATGTTATATTTTTAATTAACATGTTCCAGAATTGATGCTCTGATGTACAGTCAGAGGTCCGGGGTTCAACTCCCGGTTTGAACGTAATTTTTCTTTCTAAAATAAAAAAAAATAATTTTGAAGTTTCTTAGGAGAGCTTATGTCCGTGCGGCCATGAACCTACGGGTTCGATAGTGCCAGTGAGTAAGTAAGTAAGAAGTTATATTTAAAAAGTGTAAAGTGATCCCACAACAGGCCCGGAGGCCCTTGGGGTAGTAGGAGGTTAAGGCTCCCACTTTTTCTAGACAATCGGCACTTTATGTCAGCCGGGTTGTCAGCCCTGCGTGACGGCCCCCTTTACCCCCAGAGAGAAAAATTTTTGCCTAGACCGAGACTCGAACCCAGGACCCTTGGCTTTCCGGGCCAAGTGCTCTACCAACTAAGCTACCGAGGCGAGTTGCGATCTAGATGCAAATATTTCTCTTATATACATTGTAATTCTCTCACGCCAAATGCTTGAAACCGTAGCTTCTATCTTTGCAAATGGCGGCTTCTTAGTTAAGAAGACATTTATTGGGAATTTAATACTACTTTATGAAACTAGTAGGGCTTCTATTGACGATTTTATTTTTAATTTAACACTTCTCACTGAAGGATAAATTATATTTGAAGAGAAAAATTTTCGCCTAGACCAAGACTCGAACCCAGGACCCTTGGCTTTCTGGGCCAAGTGCTCTACCAACTGAGCTACTGAGGCGAGTTGCGATCTAGACGCAAATTTTTCTCTTATATACATTGTAATTCCCTCTTGCCAAAAGCTTGAAACCGTAGCTTCTATCTTTGCAAATGGCGGCTTCTTAGTTAAGAAGACATTTATTGGGAATTTAACACTACTTTATAAAGCCAGTAGGGCTTCTATTCTATAAATGTCTTCTTAACTAAGAAGCTGCCATTTGCAAAGATAGAAGCTACGGTTTCAAGCATTTGGCGCGAGGGAATTACAATGTATATAAGAGAAAAATTTGCATCTAGATCGCAATTTGCCTCGGTAGCTCAGTTGGTAGAGCACTTGGCCCAGAAAGCCAAGGGTCCCGGGTTCAAGTCTCGGTCTAGGCGAAAATTTTTCTCTTCAAATATAATTTATCCTTCAGTGAGAAGTGTTAAATTAATAATAAAATCGTCAAATAAGTAGTTTCTTAGGAAAAGGATTTAATGAATGGTGTTCAATAAAGACTATAGCAGGATTTTAATATTTAAATATAACTTACATAAATAAAATCATCTAAATAATTAATTGTTAGTTATTGTTGAATAAAAATGTCTCAGTAACAATTAAAGAAATTGTATTACATAACAGTCGTTGGAAAGAATACTTTTAAAAATTGTTTTAAGTCATTGTTGTCAAAATTATAAAGCTTTCTGTTATAACTGTAATAAGAACACCTGCTTAACTTCATATTCTTAAATAAAGTAAACTAAACTCTGATTGGATGTTAAAACAATTAACTTTCTTGTTTAACAAATCAAATTTAAACCTTATATTTAAAGGACTATTAACCAATAGAAGTTAAATATAACATCATGTGATGTAATAATGGTCTTAAAATTATAAAAGAATTACACCAGTCATTCTGCATACAACTTTCCACAAAGATAGAAGCAAGAAGAGTTCTCAAGATAAAATGTAATATTTAATACAAGAATAATTGATTCCATAAAAGAAAAGAATTTATTTTAATTGACAGTGAAGAATAATACCACTTACATTTACTTAATCTTGACCTACTACAGTCCACATCTACATGAATCATCTACAATGAAACAATCATCTACATGAAACCAATTATAACCTATGGAGCAGACAATAGTAACAGCTAAAGACACCACAATGAATAAACTAATCCAGAACCGAATGCTAAGGTTAGTCACTGGAGCAGTAAAATCAACTAACACTGCAACTATGAGAATGTTCACAGGCAACCCCTCAATTAAAAATGAGATAGAAAAGAAATCCTGCATCATGCACACAAAATTAGCAGCGCTACCAAAAGCAATCCAACCTCAAAGCACAACACCCCAGATCTTAATCACACAACCTTCCTTTCTCCACAAAACTAGTAATCTATTACAAAAACATAAATTAGATGCCAAAACTGAACCAACACCTCAAATACCAAGCCCATTAGATTACCAACTGTACAATGCAACCCTCTCAATAGACGAAATAATAAAGAAAAATGATACAAACCCATCAATAGCCAAACAAATGACCTTAGAAACTATTAGTACAAAGTTCCCAGAACCAGAGTGGCTAAGAGTCTTCACTGATGGCTCCAAAACCAAGAGTGAAAATGCTGGTGCAGGAATCTACTCCCATCTGTTTAGTCAATATGTTGCAGTAGGCACAAACAATACAGCCTTCGATGGTGAAGTAAAGGCCATAGAAGTAGCACTCCACAACCTCCTATTCCGAACAAAAATGTTTACAAAAGCTGTTATTCTGGCAGACTCTAAGGCCGCTATACAAGCAATAACCTCCAACCAAACACCAGAAAATGAAACCATCTTGGAATGCCGTAAACTTCTGAAATACCTCAACAACCAAAATAAATTAATAGCCTTCCAGTGGACACCCTCGCACATCGGAATAGTTGGCAATGAAATAGCTGATGGACTTGCCAAAAAGGGTACCAAAATACAGATAACAACCCACCCCAATTCGAACCTACACAGAAAGATCGAAGAAATTAAGAAAGCATTCCAAATGGAAAACATGAAAGAAAACATTGCAACAGCCAGAGGGAAATCATGGGAAAAAATTGATGAGCTATACACAGAAATAAAATATAAAGGCCGCAAAGAAGCAGTAGCAAAATTCAGACTGATGTCAGAACACGACTGCCTGGCTCACCACCTCCACAGAATAAATGTTTTCCAATCCGACAGATGTGTCATATGCAAAGACCCGGACCTGATCATGGACAAACACCACCTTCTAGTCTGTCCAGCTTTAAATCCAACTGCACAACACTCTAAGGACCTTGTTCGCTTGTACTGGGAAGCCAGAGAGAAAATGACTTAAGCGTCAAATCTCGCCATTAGAAAACAACAACAACATTTACTTAATCTGCTGGGAACCTACAAAGTGAATAAATTTGTAATTATTTCTACAAGAAACAGTTTTTAGTGATTTTAAAGTGTTTTCCTATCCAGTGTACCAACTTCTGACCCTAAGAAGAGAATCCAACTCTACCGAAAGCTAAACCCAACCTGAACCAGTAATTCTTTTTGGGACACCAATCCTTCAAAATGTTACTACAACATCGGGCATGAAGAGAATTATATTTGAAGAGAAAAATTTTTGCCTAGACTGAGACTCGAACCCGGGACCTTTGACTTGCTGGGCCAAATGCTCTATCAACTGAGCTACCGAGGCAAGTTGCGATCTAGATGCAAATTTTTCTCTTATATACATTGTAAAGATAGAAGCAATGGTTTCAAAAGCATTTGGCGAGAGGGAATTACAACGTATATAAGAGAAAAATTTGCATCTAGATCGCAACTCGGTAGCTCAGTTGGTAGAGCACTTGGCCCGGCAAGCCAAAGGTCCCAGGTTCGAGTCTCAGTCTAGGCGAAAATTTTTCTCTTCAAATATAATTTATCTTTCAATGAGAAATGTTAAATCAATAATAAAAACATAATGAAGAGAATTACTGCATCAAAATGTCACCACAATGTCAGACAAAGCAATTACTTCTTCAAGACTGGTATTCACATTTTTTCCTTTCGTTAAGTGATCATGAGATCTGTCCAAGCACAGAGCAATTATAGATTATACTTGCTAATAGCTGGTCACTGATAGTCTTGCAGTTGAGTGGGCAACCTAAGACGATATTGAAGAGAGATTATGGGGATTCCGTAATATTTTGTTAAGCATGTTTCCATGGGCATCATACTTTTAACAATGATTAGGAAAACACTGAATTGCAATGAGAAGAAGATGCATCTGATATTGCCATAACAGAGACGTCAATCAATGTGACAAGTGACATTATTCATGATGATCCTGTCTCATTGTGAGAAAGCCTGCACACATCCTTGACATGTCAGTTGGGAACACTCATATTCTTACTTACTCGCTGGCACTATCGAACCCATAGGTTCATGGCCGCATGGACATAAGCTCTCCATACATCCCTATCCTGAGCTAATGCTTTCCCATTATTCCCTGTATAATCTACTTCTCTCAAATCATAGTTAATGTTATTCTCTCACCTCATTCTTGGTCTACCAACTGGGCGTTTTTCCTCTGGCTTTCCTACAAGAAGCTTCCATGCAGTCTTTCACTCCCCATACGTGCAACATGTCTGCCCATCGCAGTCTACCCCTCGCACAAAACTTAAAATGGTGAACTTAGCAGTTGATTTTTGGCTGAATATAGGGGAAATGTCCTTCAAAACATGTTCCAGGTGAGAGAGCAAAATAATGAGTGAGATATATATATATATCCATCCATAGTAATTCTGCCCGAAGGCAGGTCCTTCACTGCAATCATAGCATTTTCATGCTATGCTTGCAGCTTTACTGGGGAATTGTAGGTGTTGTAGCTTCCTGTTGCTTTCCACACTGGTGAAGGATGATGATGATTATAGCCATATGATTTCGGGAACTGTTTGGGCCTTAAAGTTTTCCTGACATTTGTCTTACAGGTGAGGAAAACCCTGATAAAAATCTCACCTAGAAAAACTGCCCTGACCGGGGATCGAACCCGGGCCAACTGTGTGACAAGGCAGCATGCTACCTCGAGACCACAGCAGTGGACAATATATATATATATATTTTCCTCACCTGTAAGACAAATGTCAGGAAAACTTTAAGGCCCAAACGGTCCCCGAAATCATATGGCCATCGCAATCATCATCATTCTTATTCATCTTAGGTTAAGCTTAGGATTAGGGACTCTCCTGGCACACCATTATCATCATATCATCGGGGCAATGTAACCCTGCCTTCCAGGTGCCCCAACCTCAGAAGTGGGTTACAAGTATGCCATGCCAGGAGAGAAACCAGGAATGTCGAAAGACAAACCTGGGGCATTTGAAAAAAAAAATATATATATATATAGTACTGGAATCGGCTGCAGTGGACTAGTGGTTATGCTCCTTGCCTCTAGTTCCAAGGGTTGTGGGTTCAAATACAGCTGGGGTCGATGGATTCTTTTTAGGACGGAAAAATCCAAGAAGCAAGTCCTCCGGGAGGGACTTCAAGCTGTGGGTCCCGAGTTTTTAGATTTTCAGGCTCATAAAAGATCCTTAAGCCTGAATAAAGAGGCCTCTAAGCAAAATTTACCGACATCAAAGTCCTAGTAATACCTTAGTAGCCTGTCAGATGCCTCATTGGGTCAATGTGTTGACTGCATGCCATCCATGACATTTAAGAGCAAATAAGGTAACTAAAAATTAACTTGGTCAAGTAATTCCTTACAAAGGAGAGGCTATGGCTCAACAATGGGCTATGCCATTATAGATATAGTATACTGGAGACCAAATGACATCTAGACATATTTCTTAGATCATCATCCCCATTCTCAACTAAATTCATTTGAAATGAGTCATTAACATCAGCTATACTTGTACCATCTGGTGGGAGTTGAATGATCTTCAAGATCAGAAGTTGTTCGCCAGAAACTTCAAAATTCATTGTGCTGATCTTGTTGTTCTGAACATATATCTTATTCCATATTGATATCTTATTAGACTTTACAAATTTCTTAATAGTTTATTTCCTGCTTCCACAAATGATTTTGGAAGCCCCCTGTTAATCCTTATTGTTCCACAAACTCTCATCTTTCTTTTGAGCAAATTTTCAGCTATAGCCACACTATTATAATAATATCCTGGTAGACATGATGCCACAGATATAAATTCGGCTCGAGAACGAAAAGTGTTTCTTCTAATTTTTTCCCCTCTGCAACATATTTCCAGGTTACATATGTATCCCGTAATCGCCTAACTACCCGCATTAAAATTCCATATTTCACCAGCCGTCTGTCTTGAAACTGTAAACTACTCTTTCTGTGTAAAGATGGAAATTTCATAAAAGAAAAGAGAGGGGTGCAAAACTAAAATTTATTTCACAATGAAAAAAAAGAAACAAAATTGCTTGCCGCCTTCAAAAGCGAAGAGGCAGGGAAACCATACAAAACAGAAAACCAGAAATCTCCATGGCATGTTGTCTAGCGCTGGACATTTAAACACGGAGATCTCTGTGGCCCATCACCAATGTGTTAATATAACTAGAGATAAAAATTTGCACCTGATTTGAACCCAAGATCTCCAGTTTTATGCCTTGTGCTCTAGCAAGACCTACTTAGGTACACCTTCTGAGCAAGAACAAATTTGGTATTTTTCCATTTACTATAATCCATCTATAAATAGGGTATTATTTAGCCGATACCAAGAAAAAATATTGAAGATCTTAAATATCAGTTCATATGCAGACATTATTCACTATTTTTATTTGATTACATATTGACCTTTTATCAGTGTCCTCATTTGAAGTATTGACAATGTTTAAAAGAAAATAATAATGTAAATAATACTGTAAGTCTGTAATCTAAAATATAAAAATGTAAATTTAATTACCGTAACATTGATAGTAGATGAAAATGTGCGTTGAAATAAACGGTTTTCAACTCCATCTGGAAAATGAAGTGATTCATTTACTTGTTTGCGTTGTTGCATTTTGCGTTCAAGAAGGAATGTTCGATCTGTAGTGCGTGCTATGTAATCCAACTCTTTAAGTGCGTCCAGAGCATCATGAATGTGGGTTTCTTTCTGCTTAGAATAAAACTCCCCTTCAGATTCCATATCCTGAAAATATATTGATTATATTTTAATTTTAGATTAATTATTTTTTTAAAAATGTAAATTTGAAGGTGAAATTTATATAAATATTTTCAAATTTTCTCAAAATAATGTGATTTATTAAAAGGGTCTATTCCAAATATTTTAAAAGTTTAGCCTCTTTTTTCAATTTTACAACTCTTCAGCAAATTATGTGCTGCAATAGCTGATTTTTCAATTACACCATTTTAAATATTTCTAAAGTGTTCTTTTGTGCAAGTATCCAAATTCCTTCTTGTTTATTCTATGCATGCTTTATTGCAGTCTCTACAACTAATTTGATAAATTCCAGATTTTTTACTATCTGGGGTATTCACTTTCTTATTGGTTATTAGTCCACCGCTGTGGTCTCGAGGTAGCGTGCTGCCTTGTCACGCAGTGGGCCCGGGTTCGGTTCCCAGTCAGGACAGGCTCCTGGGTGATATTTTTTTTCGGGGTTTTTCCTCATCTGTAAGACAAATGTCAGGATGCTTAGGGCCCAACGGTCCCCTAAAATCATCCGGCCATCATCATCATCATCCTTCATCTGTGTGGAAAGCAACGGGAAGGTACCACACCTAAAATTCCCTAGCTGTGTTATGTATTTCAGGATGATATGTAATTTTCTTGAATTGCTTTCCTTTCTTTGAATCAGATTGCAGGGTGGTGTATTCTTTTAATCTTTTTTGTTATCTGAATTTCTTTAATTTATTTATAATTATTTGATTTCCAAAACCATTTAAATTAGCTATGTTTAAAATGTGATTGTATTCTTTCTTAAAATCTTTTTCATTTAGTGGAACATCTAACAATCTATATATCAAACTTTTGAGAATTGCATGTTTATGCGCAGTATGACTGAAACCCGAAGTCTTTATAGAATTGTCTGTATGAGTATCCTTCCTGTAAATATTGAATTTGTTCAAGTTTTTTTCAGACTAGGAACAAATTAATTTGAGGTAAGATGTTCCCAGTCTCAAAAAAACTTTATTAAAAAGAACCTCAAAAGATAAAACTTTTATAGAATTTTAAGGCCAACCGGAACCCTTATGAATATTATAATAATTACACATATATCATAGGAACATTTAAAATATTACTTCCTTAAATAAACCATTAAATTTGATCCTTTGTTTTATTCATTCTTTATCATGTACAGGTCCAAAAACAGGATTTGGTTATTCTTTTGTAAGTGGCTCATTCATTCACTGAATTAAGAACCTCATAATGTTATTTTCCATATTTAATTATGAATATATTTTCTCTTCAAATATAACTTAACCTTCAATGAGAAATGTTAAATTTATAATAAAAACATTATTCTATCCATGCACCTTAATATTAGCCTGGCAAGGCAGTGCAGGATTAATCGGAGTGGCATGCTGCACACTTCTGGTATGGCATAAAGACATACCATGCAATAGATACCTCTTATTTTGAAGATTTGGTCTTATTATACATGAAGTATATTTATTTTATAACAATTCTACAGATTTATTAAAAATGTACAGTTCTTTATTGACAGTAAGTTTATTTCATAGACACAATTTTCATTAGTAAACAGGAAGAAATCTTGGAGATCATATATTGAAACTGCAGTCATTTTAGCCAATGGCAGGGTTAAGAATCTCAGAATGTCTCAAGCACGACACTGTTAATGAAAATAAAAGTGGGAAGTAACATTATGAGGTATTTTCAATTTATGAATGAGTTGGAGAAAATGTTTTTTTATATACCGGTTTCAAAAGTCAATTTCACTTTCATCTTCAGTGAAAATCCAACTGTCAAAATTCTGTCGTTAACACCATCTTCAGAACTGTCATATGGTGTCAATTTTATGAACTTGGAGATCAAATTATAGTCGGAGTTTGAATGAAGATGAAAGTAAAAATGACTTTTGAAACCAGTATCATGAAAACATGCAACATTATGAAGTGAGATACAAAAAACATTTTCTCCAACTAATTCATAAAATTATACTGTTTAGTGTTCATATTTTCTAGAGCCAATTGTTACAGTTTATGTCATCACATTTTTTTATTTGTATTTTTACTTTATTGATGTATACAACAAAGTGTCACCTCCCATTAATATATATATAAACGAATGTATGTCTCGTCTGTCCTTTATAGACTTCTAAACTGTTCAACCGATCTTCATGAAAATTTGTATATACAGATTTTCAGATGCGGCGAGTGTTTAGCCGTTATCTATTATGTTCTAAAATCATTATGTGTAGGAGTTCACTTGAAACAAAAATTAAAAAATAGCTCTAGCTATTACAATGTTCGATGTTTCACAACTAAACTCAGAATATCATATTGAAATAAACCGAGGTATGTATTATCCAAAAATCAGTGAAATCTGACCGTTAGAAGTGGTGGTTTACCTGAAATTTGAAATTAAAAATTTACTCTAGCAACCGCCACATTTGGTTCGTCGCAGTGTATACCATATAATTATTTAATCCTCAATATTTATTATATTGTCATGACCATTGTTCTGTCGTCTTGAAGAGCTACCCTTCGCTCCTTCCATACATTGGCTGACTGAAAAAACTTGAAACCAGGTCATTCTCACTGGGAATTTGAAAGTCCAAAGTTCTTCAAGACGACAGAACAATGGTTGTGACGATACTGAGGATGGAACAGAAACTATGTTCCAAAACTAGTTTATAGTCAAATAAGATCAATATGAGGTGAGTGATAAAAAATTCTACCTTAATGAATATACCTCATAGTGAGTGTTGCGACAAGAGTCACTCTCTCTGTCGGTAAAGCAGACACCTGCCGTCGGTTATTACACTAATGATGTAGTTCATCTGACTTCTGCTAGTAGGCACCTGAATACAGTAACGCTGAATTGTGTTGGTAGCATTTTGTTGTATACTGTTGCCAACTTCTGCGTATTGCTCAGGTCTGTAGATGACTACAACACTCTCTCTCAGTGTGTGTTAGGCTATCGCTGTGTGCGTTGGGTGCTCTCATCAGGGACGATAGTCCTTACGAAGTAATTGTATATAGAGATTTGTGGGAGATGGATCTTCCCCAGCTTACAACTGACTATTGACGAATCCTCCATCTTCACCTTTGGTTTATCGCCATCGAAGGTGATAATTGAACGATGTGAGTTTTGGAATTCTTCAAACTTATGTGGTTATTGAGGACCACGTGCTGCCTGTTCCGAAGTTAATACACTTCGAGACCCCTCTAGTCCTAGGAACAGACTTTGATTCAAACATTTGATCCTGTTTTAATTGTATCTACGTAGTAAGTTAGCGCAAAAATAAACTTGACTTTTCACCAATTATATGTGTTGTAATAACTAAATTTACCTTTATAAAAATCCAGCACCCCAGAGGAATATTAGGAAAGGGATTCAAAATTGGACCGTGTTGGCATGCAACAGTGAGAATTCCTAATATAAGTAACCTCAATATTTAATTTATTTAGGCATGGCAGCGCATGCTGGGTATTAACTATTTCTTTATAAAAGAGTTATTATTAAATCTAGGATAACTGAGATAGGTCTTACGACTAGAATTTTTAAAAAAATTTAATTAGGAAACCTGTGGGGAAGATACTGATGCAGAGATGTGAGATTAATTTATATTCTAAGAAAGTAGAAATTGGAGGTATAAACTGGATTCAGTTAGTTGAAATGGAGACCACTGGACAAACTTAATGAATAAATGTTGCATTGGACCTCTGGGTTCTATAATCTATGGAGTTTGTTAATAAATTAAAGCTTAGGAAATAGTTTTATTGATGATATTAATTTAGGAAATTTTAATCTTTAATAACAGTGTTTAATGATATTGATACCAGTACCTTATTATAGGCTGCATACATGATTCTGAATTGTGCATCTTGTATGCATAAAGACCAATTACGCTGGTGTTCAAGCACAGTTTCCAGCACTTCTGCATCTAGTGCTAAAGGTTGAACACCTAAGTTTTGTATATCTTGAGCAATTTCAAACCACACTTCACCTATTTTTAAAGCCAAGAAGTTCTCCACAATTTTCAATGTTATCTGCACAATAAAATTTGATTATAAAAATGTATTCCTTCTTCCTTTCTATTTATTTATTTTATTCAACTTATAATTTACAAAAAAAATAGCTGCCAAATTTAATATGGAAATATCAATTAACAAAACTAAAATTATGGGATTTCATGGGAAGGACCCCATACAAAATAAAATCTGTCTCCAGAATAAAATTTTAGAGAGATCTAATCAATTTTAATATTTTGGATATTATTTCTCTATCTGGGATGAAAAGGATATCCCTAAAAAAATTACTAGTTATAGTAAAAGTTTGGGAATTATTAATCAAGTTATGAAACCATCCCTTGTACAAAAAAACACCAGATTCTTTTATATAACACTTTGGCTTGACCAGTATTGACCTATGGTAGTGAAGCATGGACACTTAAAAAGACAAAATGAAAGCAGAATAACAGCTTGTGAAATGAGATTCCTGCGCAGAACAGCGAGTTACACCAGATGGGATCGGAAGAGGAACACTGATATCTTAAAAGAATTGAAAACTACGCCAATTTTGGAATATATTAAACAGTACCAACTAAATTGGAAACACCATCTTGAAAGAATGAGTTCAAATCGGATCCCCAAAGCTGTTTATAATTATATACCAAGAGGACGTCCTATGAAATGCTAGAGGGAAAATTTTCTATAGGATCATAACAGGCCTTGGCCTAATACTTGGAAGGAAGAAGAAGAATTTTACTCTCTCTTTTCCTTATTTAACCTCTCCCTTTGAAGTTATATGCCCCATGCATTTGGGCTTTACCTGGACACAACCTCTTGGGAGAAGATTTTAAACTCTGGATCAAAACATAATTTTTTGACACAAGGACATGGAGGGCCTCCCTGGATGAGAGACCAACTTAATGTCAGGGCCACCTCTGAGACAACACAAACTTTTAAGACAAGACACACCATTCACTCATTCATTCATACTAAACAAGGTGAATATTTTATGGATGATTATGATAGCCAGGTGGTGTTTGGGTATTTATGTTTTCTGACATTTGTCTTACAGTTGAGGAAACCCCCTCCCCAAAAAAAAAAATTCACCCAAGAAACTTATCCTGATTAGGAATCGAACTCAGGTCCACTGTGTGAAGGAACAGCATGATCCCTAGACCAGAGTGGTGGCCCAATTATTAATTTTTATATCAATCCAAAATAAAATGAATGTCTCAAAACACTAATATAGATATATAATTATATCATCCATCCATAGTAATTCTGCCCGAAGGCAGGTCCTTCACTGCAATCATAGCATTTTCATGCTATGCTTGCAGCTTTACTAGGGAATTGTAGCTGTGGTAGCTTGCCGTTGCTTTCTACACCGGGGAATGATGATGATGATAATGATGGCCATATGATTTCGGGGACCGTTTGGGCCTTAAAGTTTTCCTGACATTTGTCTTACAGGTGAGGAAAAACCCCGATAAAAACTTCACCCAGAAAAACTGCCCCAACCGGGGATCGAAATCGGGCCCGCTGTGTGACAAGGCAGCATGCTTCCTCGAGACCACAGCGGTGGACAATTATATCATTACAGAAAATTATTTAAGAATAAATTTTTGCTTTTATAAAATTTGATTAATAATAACTGGGTGTAATACCTGATCTTCAGTTGTCAGTGCAGTGTTGTTCACAGCATAAGTTTCATAAATAAGTTTTGTTTCTTCACCAAAACGCTGATGAATGATTTGAAATATGGCATAAATCTTAGGTCGAGAACTTCCAAGAATATCAAGAATAGCCATGCTGGAATTTGGATCTTTGTTTGTGTCAAAGGTTCGTAATTGTTGATCTGTTCCCATTAAAGGCATTTCAATATCTGGTGCACATAAAAATTATTTCCTTACATTTAATTTGTAAGACAATTATATTTTTGACAAAAAATCAGTGGTATGTGATGTAGTTTTAGATACATGATTTAATAAATAATAAAATAAACAAAGATTTGATCTTTGCTTTGATTATGCAGTAGGCCTAGATTTGATTTCTGATTGGGTTAAATTTCTTTGTTGATTTTAAAATATAATAGGAAGTAGTAAGAAGTTTGATTGTAGGCTTTCACGGCAGGTATTTTGATTCATGGATTTTATGTGTTTTGGGCTAAATGGCCATGGTCTGGTTTTATTAACAGTCGACGTTTCGTCTACTACTGTGGTGGACATCCTCAGGAGATTCTGCGTGTTCTGTGACCTCTTAACTCTTCAAATGTCGGCTGCAGACTGGCCATTTAGCCCGAAAGAGATAAAATACATGAATTAAGAGGTTTGTTTAATAATTGAAACATTTTGTCTGTTCATTCTTAAATGGGGCTAAGAAGCTCTGAAACATATGTTCTACAAAAACAACTCGAAGGGTTAAGAATGAACAGACAAAATGTTTCAATTCTTAGTTGATATTTCTCATCTCTACATCTATCTACAATGGCATAGCCCAATGTTGAGCCTTAGTCTCCCCATATGTTAGGAGTTACTAGATCAAGGTAATTTGGTTATGCATATTTGCCGACTGATGTCATGAGTGGTATGTGGTCAACATACCGACCCAATGAGACATCTAGCAGGCAACTAAGGTATTGATGTTGTTATTATTAATTTAACACTTCTCACTGAATTACAGCGTATATGAGAGAAACATTTGTGTCTAGACCGGAACTCGCCCCAATAACTCAGATGGTAGAGCATTGGCCTAAAAAGCCAAAGGTCCCGGGTTCAAGTCTCGATTTGGGCAAAAATTGTTCTCTTCAAATATGATTTATCCTTCAGTTAGAAGTGTTAAATTAATAATAAGAACATCAATTGAAGCCCTGCTGGCTTTATAAAGTATTGTTTAAATTCCCGATAAATGTCTTCTTAACTAAGAAGCTGCCATTTGCAAAGATAGAAGCAAAGGCTTCATAGCATACAATGTATATAAGAGAAAAAATTGCATCTAGATCGGAACTCGCCCCGATAGCTCAGATGGTAGAGCCTTGGCCTAAAAAGCCAAAGGTCCCGGGTTCGAGTCTCGGTCTGGGCGAAAATTTTTCTCTTCAAATATAATTTATCCTTCAGTGAGAAATGTTAAATTAATAATAAAAACATCAATTGAAGCCCTACTGGCTTTATAAAGTAGTGTTTAAATTCCCGATAAATGTCTTCTTGACTAAGAAGCCACCATTTGCAAATATAGAAGCAAAGGCTTCTTAGCGTTTTGGTGATGGGAATTACAACATATATAAGAGAAAACATTTGCATCTAGATTGGAACTCGCCCCGATAGCTCAGAATGTAGAGCATTGGCCTAGAAAGCCAAAGGTCCCGAGTTCGAGTCTCAGTCTGGGCAAACATTTTTTTCTTCAAATATAACTAAGGTATTACTAGATTGATAAGGTGGGTAAATTTGCTTAGAGGCCTTTTTATTCAGGTATAAGGATCTTTTACGAGCTTGAAAATCTTTAGACTCAAGACCCACAGCTTGAAGTCTCTCCTAGAAGACTTGCTCCTTGCATTTTTCCAAGATGTTTCTCACGGTTTTCCTCAAATGCCAGGAAATCTGGACTCCAACTTACTTGAAAAATCACTGGTCTCATAATTATAATAATCATTAAATAAAATTACATTAGGAAGTAACATTATGAGGTTCTTCTTAATAAAGTAGGTGAATCCAGAGTCATCTTACTTCATAACATGTTGTGTTCTGTTTGAACTAGTTTCCCTACTTCCTCTATTGGCTGACTGATGAACTTTCAAATTAAATATTTTTCCCCAGGAATTTAAAAATTCATGATTTTCCTTTTATTTTCCTCAACCAATAGAGGGAGCAGGAATCAACCTACAGGATCTCCAACCGCCAATTCAACAGCTAGATGGAATTAATAATGATATGTAGCATATTGAAACTATAGTTTTCAAGAAATCTACAATTATGAAGTGAGTCTATTTATTAAATATAATTTTATATTATAATTTTTATATTGTGATTATAATTAACAGAAAAATTATTACTGGTAACAATATAAATTTATAAAATTACTGTCATTTTCGGCTTGTTTAAATTTTTTTAAAATCCAGAAGGCCTTTCAGAAGCTGGTTTCATCCTTAGCAGACGATTGGAACTGCTTTCCAAAAGGCCTACTGGATTTGAAAAAGTTTAAACAAGTTGAGGACGATGGCACCTTACATATATTGTTATATTACAAATTTTATATTGTTTCTAATATGTTAACAGAATTTAATCGTGTATTTATTAGTATGTGAAGCGAGAAAGAAATATTTTGGGGTCACCTTCTACACAGCCTGTTTGTGTGCGTTTCACTCCAAGAAACAGATCTTCATATCTCCAAATATCCAATAACATGCTCATATAACTCTGTTGCTTCTGCCCCCTCCATGTTAGAAGATGTGATAAACATTTTCTTTGTTCTACCAAATCAACTAATGCTGCTAAAGTGATCAATTTTACAGGATACTTGAATTTCTGCAATAAATTAAATATTGTATTAAAATTAATGTTGGGAAGTAAACATTATGAGGTTATATCATTAATATTGTGTGGAGAACATAGGGGTCCCCATCTAGGGGATATGTGGATGGCGACCACAAGGTGCCCAAGCTGAGCAAAACATTGCTTCCACTTACTTATATTTTGCTCCTTCTATCTTTAACCGATCTGTGGGTCGACCTTTTCGGAGATGGCGGGAGACCGTAACGGGCCACTGGGCCTAATACTTGAAAGGACGATGATGATGATGATCTTTAACCGATCTGGTATTTCTTCCACTTACTTATACCAGACTCTTTTAACTTTACTATCTAACCTCTCTTGGTTAACTCTTGTTTTTTTCGACCCCGACACTATTAGGGCACCCAAGGGCTAGGGAGTCTTTCCTTTCTTCCATTTCATCTTTCCTTTATTTTCTTTTCTTCTCCAGAAAAGCCTGACCAGATGCTATAAGATGGCAGCCCCATCACTGGTCTTGCCTTCCTTTGGCCAGCAACCAATCGAAGGGACTATTATTATGCTTTCAAGTCTTATATGAGAATTTCCCGGAAGTACGCAGGAGGGAAAATTTTCTATAGGATCGTAACAGGCCTTGACCTAATTAAAAATCATCAGAGAACATATTGACCTAATACTTGGAAGGAAGAAGAAGAACATATTTTTAATAACTCACCTCATACAATTTCAAATTTATTTGATTTCAGACCATTGGTTTCGAATGAATTTTTCATTCATCTTCAGTCATGAAAATAAACTGAAGATGAATGAAAAATTCATTTGAAACCATTGGTCTTAAATCAAATAAATTTTAAATTGTATGAGATGAGTTATTAAAAATATGTTCTCCACTCAATATTAATAAATTAAACATAGTTCATTTACATTATAATTAGTATTCATTGTTTTTATTATTCATTTTTCATACATCTCAATGATGGATATATAATTTTTCTTTTAAAAAAATAATTAGTATTCTGTATGGCCTGTTGTGCCATGGAAAAGTATAAATAATAAATTTATTTATTTATTAAATCTCCAAGATTTGGAGCCCTACAAATGTATGTTAGGGCTATAGTTAAAATATAAAAGAAAATTGAAGATAACACATAATTACAAATCTTAAATGAAGCAAAAATAACAAATGAACAAAACAAGAACTAAAAAAATCAAAACTTATAAAGTAAGTACCGTAGTAATAAAGATTAATTATAATGTGGGAAAAATAGCATTTACAAATGTTTTAAATGTTGTGTAACAACATTTCCGTTTTAAAATACCAATTATTGGATTGTGTAATACTTGATTACATTCAATTAAATGAATATCTAGAATATATGGCTTATACACATGAGGTGGACAGTCTTAAATAAGGCGTTTAACAGTTTGTTGAATATATAATAATTTATCAAGCCAATTTCCCTATGTGTGTGTTGTGTTTTATTTGGTAAAACCATTTATTGTTCTTGTCAAAGCAATACAAATTTTAATTACATATACGTATATAGTGAAACCTCTTCAAGCCAACTACCAAAGTTTATTCTAAAAATGGTCTTCCTAAACGAGATTGTATTACCCTTAATACAAGCTTGATCCTTGAACTAAAATTGCATGTTACATTAATGACTGTACTGGTCATTGCTAAAAAGGCCCTTTTTCCAATATACTTAATCGACAAGGTCATTGCTAGAAGGCCCTCTATGCTGGAGTAAGGGCATTTTACCATGAATCTAAAAATGAAATGCTCACCTGTGGCTCTGTATGAATGCTAGAGGAAGATCCTTTAAGTGCAAAAAAGGATATATGATACATGTAAGGATATTGAATCTGTAGTTAACTCATTTTTGTAAAAAATTGGAGAAAGGGACTTTTAGCTATCCTCAGGATAATAAGAGGTTAAGGCTCCTACTTTTTCTAGACAATTGGCACTTGATGTCAGTCCTGCATGATGGCAATCTTTACCCCCAGAACAAGTGCTTGGTACTCTTTTCAATTAGAGGCTGAGTTGAATCCAGGGCCATAGTGCCAAGAGAAGGTTTGGATCAGTTTAAAAATCCTGACCCCCACCAGGACTGGAACCCTCGACCTTTTGGTTTATAAGCATATTGCCTTAACCACTGTACTATGGCAATGTAAAAAAAGTTTACTGCCACACTCATTTCTCAATAGCTATTGTGGTCTTTGCACATCATTCAACAATAGTTAATTATAATTAAATTATTTTGAATTTAGAAAACAAATGACTCTTACATATTTAAATAAACTGATCTCTCCCTTTGGTAAAGCTGGACAAAAGCTGATCATTGGTAGAGAAAAGAGGTGTTATCTTATAAAAAAAACTCCAAGTGTGACAGGCCTAGAAGGCTCTTGGTATACTATCCGGCTGCTGGCCTCACATCCACATATATTAATCACAGGGGTAGATGATCATCTAGCATAGGGGTGACATGTGGTCAGCATGTTGGGTTCCCCAGGCATTATAGCTGGTCTTCTCAACTTGGAGTCGCTACTTATTGTAGCTACCCACATGCCTCATGATCCTAGATGGGCAGTGGTCCCATATTACTGGAATTTCATGAGAAAATTTCTTCCCCATGGGGACTCAAACCAGTGCAAGTCTTGTAGCTCTGCACCAAGGCTTTTTGCCTTAACCACTTGGCTACGGTGCAGGACGTTCATCTTATAGAAAGTCAAAGTATATATATATATATTCGTTTTATGGAAATAATATTCTATGCCAAGTAAAAGTGGTCAGGTACAGGATGGTAAGTTTAAAATAGTGGTCATTATGAGAAGTTTTACTGTACATAAATTTGAATTCAGGTGAGACCCCATAATGATAATATAGAAAACTGAAAAGAAGGCGCTAAACATTCAGTGTACTCGGCATTTATCTGTCACTGGGAAGGAAGTAGATGTTCGCTGAGAATCTCTGAAGGATTTTGCAGAAGAAAGTAGATCAAAATATGAACACAATACTTCACTAACAGAATAAACTGAATTAGAAAAAAAAATATTTTAGTCACTTTTTAAGATAGATGTTCAAAATGTCCATCCTGATCTACACATTTCTGACATTGATTAATAGATTCCAGAACACTGCTTGTGATATTCCATGGATTTCTCATATAAGTCAGTCTTTAATTTTTCCAGAGTATGTGGGATTATAATTTGCCCACCTTTTTAAGCAGTTAGTTTTTATAATGTCAGTTTTGAAATTCCTGCAGGATTTTTTTTTCCTCAAAAAATAAACTATAACTTGTCTCTGTTTGAAGTATGATCTTATTCTATTTTTATGAAGTAGATTGGCCTGTCTCTCCCCCCCCCCATACGATCCTCGCCTTATAGTGGCAGTGGGGTTTGCATGTTCTAATGATCCTGAGAGCTATGTCGGCCATAGAATTGCTACTGGTAGGGTCTCCCAAGCTGTACAGGTCTCGGGTGAAGAACCAGACTAAGGGCCGCATGCAAATACATTAGTCTCTACTCAAATTACTTCCAATCACTGGTGAGCTGACTCACCGTGAGCAATTGCTGAGATCGAATTAACGGCCGACTTACCGGTCACGCATGAAAGTTGACGTTTTCGTAATATTGGCTATGAATTACCCAGAATTCTCAGCGATAAAACCACTTCCGTTATTTTCGTCTGCTATAGAGGAATGCATTTACGCTTGCGTCCCACAAATAATACCATATACAACGACGTCTGCATTGCACAATATTACGCCGATTCTCCTGTTCTTCCAGTTGAATTCTTTGGTAGACTCTATCAAATTCCTCTTCTTTGCATATACCGAAAACATGATCGAAGTCTTCAAGGTCCGACATCTTGGATAAAGCTGCAAAGGTTTCAAACTACATCGGTGTTCCCTTCGGGATTCTCACGATAAGTTTCTATCTTGAGCTATGATCTTAAGTTACCTCGTCAGGTAGCTTACAATTATTATCGCATGAATAGATTTCTGAGTAAGCAAAATGTATTAGGATAAAACTTTCTCAGCAGAGAACACCTTTTACGGTCTAATGTATTTATAAATTCGACCCTAAGAGGGATACCCTGGTCCTCCAGGTTGGGGGTTGAGCTAAGGTTGACAACTTACCTCATAAAAAAAACTAATGTTGCGGAACCATAAACTAAGCCTTGTACTAAGATTAATCAAAGACAACAGAAGCTACAGAAAATGGACTTATTTTTTGGAATATCTGAAGAAGGTAATGAATGGAACATTTGACGGGAGAAGATCTCAAGGAAGACTAAGAAATAGATGGGAGGATGCAATAGGAAAAGATGTTAACCAGATGCTTGGTATCAGGATTTGAAGTCAGTTGCAGTGGATAGAAAAGTGTAAAGGAATTTTTTTTATAATTGTAATTGATTACAATTAAGAAGTCAGTGATAACTTATGACTTGAATTTCCTGGCATTTGCTTAAAGTTAGGAAAACCTGAAAACAACTTAACTAGGAAATTCAATTTAACTGGAGATCAAACTTGCGTTCTGATGCTTGAAAAGCAATATTACCTTTGGACTACAGCAGTTCTTTTTTTAAGAATGTTTATTCTTTGAATGCAGACCAAATGTTAAAAACTGACTGCTAGCCAATTACAGTAGATGCAAGAGTAAAGACTTGGATGAAAGAATAATCTGGTTTTATTTGTTCTTATCTGCACTTATTATAGAAGCTTAAAACAAATACTTACTTCTATGATATCAAGCATCAAATATGTGCCTCCTCTTTGGACAAAAGTTTTCATGTTCTCAGGGTTCCAAATAACACTTTCCCAGAGGAAATCCATTGCACATATAACCAGTCTGCAGTATTGCACATGAAAATTAAAATTATGGAAGTTTTAAAATGCCATTTACAACACTGAAACAGTTTTCCTGATTATATAGAAAGTTGTAATACAATGCACCTCTAAGAATGAGTGAGACAACAGAGATAAAAAGATTTATGACTGCATGTGCAATTTTTCCAAGTGGAACTCCACATCCACATAAGACAAATACCAATGAGGTGACTAACCATGGTTTCTCAGAGATTCCTCTGAGACGTTTTCTTTGTCTTGATTTCATAAAATCTGATTTGTCACAAGGAGTAAAAATGCATGCAAGAAAACTATTTTTTTCAAAATAATAAAATTAAAAAATTTGGTTATTTAAAATTTTTGGATAGACACTGTCTACCTTATATTTGAAGAGAAAAATATATGCTCAGACTGGGGTTTGAACCCAGGGCCTTTGGCTTTCTATGCCAATGCTCTACCAACTGAGCTATCTGAGCACTCCAATCTAAACACAAATTTTTCTTATGTAAAATTGTAGACTTTCGCGGCAGGTATTTTGATCCATGCATTGTCTTTCGGGCTAAATGGCCGTGGTCTGGTTTTATTAACACTCGATGTATTGTCTACTACTGCGGTAGACATCCTCAGGAGATTCTGCGTGTTCTTTGATCTCTTAACTCTTCAAATGTCTGCAGCCGAAATTTGAAGAGTTAAGAGGTCAAAGAACACGCAGAATCTCCTGAGGATGTGTACCGCAGTAGTAGACGATATGTCGAGTGTTGATAAAACCAGACCACGGCCATTTAGCCCAAAAGACATAAAATACATGAAACAAATTTTTCTCTTATACATTGTTAATTCCTGAGCACCAAATACTACAAAGTGTTGCTCGACCATGCAAATGGCAGCTTCTTTTTTAAGAAAACTTTTATTGGGAATTTAAACACTACTTTATAAATCCAGTGAAGCTTCTTTTGATGTTTTTATTATTAATTTAATACTTCTTACTGAAGGACAAATTATATTTGAAGAGAAAAATATAAGCTCAGACTGGGGTTTGAACCCAAGACCTTTGGCTTTCTATGCCAATGCTCTACCAACTGAGCTGTCTCCTTGTCTACTGTTCTTAACTGAGAAATGCAGTAAAGCTGTTTCAAAATTATCTCTTTTGTGATTCTGTAAAAAAGTTATATAGCATAAAACAATAAAAAAATTATAGGGAAATCAGAGAAATTATCTGACATATCAGAATTAGTAACAGAACTTTGAAAATGAATCCTGGTGGATTAGTGGTTACCATCTCATCACTGGTTTTAAGCTTCGACCCACCTGAGGTCAATGGATTTTTTAAGGATGTAAAATCCTGAGAATGTATTCATTCAGAAGGTACGAGCACTGTTCTGTAAACAATGATAATTATTATTTTTATTGGCAACACACCTTTACTCATGATCGGCTGCAGTGGACTAGTGGTTATGCTCCTTGCCTCTGGTCCCGAGGGTTGTGGGTTCAAACCCGGCTGGGGTGATGGATTTTTTTAGGATGGAAAAATCCAAGGAGCAAGTCCTCCAGGAGGGACTTTAAGCCGTGGGTCCCTAGTCTGAAGATTTTCAGGCTCGTAAAAGATCCTTAAGCCTGAATGAAAAGGCCTCTAAGCAAAATTTACCAAAATTTCCCGTCCTAATACTACCTTGGTTTCCTAGATGTCAGTATGAGGTGGAATGCTGACCACGGATCACTCAAATGACATCTACACGAAAACAAGTGTAACTAAATTAGTATAGTTCAAATTCTTCCCTGTAGGGGGAGAGCGCCTAAATCTCTGTTAAGGGAAACATGGGCTTACAAGATTACAAGAAGACCTTTACTCATCCTCATAATTTTCATGCTTTTTCTCAAAGTAATCTCCTTGTCCCAGTGTTTCTGCCAGTCTGCAAAGACATGTTGGAAAACCTTTTTGACAGAACTTTTAAAACTGCCTCTGAACCTTCACTATTGCTTCTGAAGAAGGATAACATCTCTCACAACGGTGTTTCTTTAAATTAGAGAATAGAGAAAAGTCACTCAGGTCTAAATCTGGACTATAGGGATGATTTTTGCATGATATTCAGCAACAACATTTGCAATATGTGGCCCTTGCATTATAATGATGCAGTATCCATCTTGTTGCATGGAAACATGGCCTTTTGCACCTGATATGATATTGCAGAATTACCAGGATATCTCTATAGTATTGCTCAATTATTGTTGTGTGTGCCGGTACAATATACTGATAAATCATTCCATACATATAAAAATTGAGATGACTATAACTTACCCAATAGAACAAACCACTTCTGTTTTTATAGGGGTTGCTGATGAAGGAGATTTCCATAAAGAGCTTTGCTATTTGATCTCAGGATCAAAATGATGTAGCCAAGTTTCATCATAAGTGATTATCTTTGAAATAAACTCTGGATCACCTCCATTGTAGCCATAGATGGTACTGAACATGTCTCGACTTGAACAATACTCACAGAGAAAAATTGGGAGGGATGAATTTGAAATTTTTACTATGTGTACATGACACATTAAGCCAACAAATATGGTAAAATCAAATTTTTGCATGTTAAATTATGACTGTCAAAAATAATGATTATTTATTGAACAGTCCTCGTAAGTAAAACAATGCATCCCTTGTAGATTTATGGTACCTAAGAGAACCTCAAGTCTGAAATAAGAGCCCTCTGTGCAAAATTTGTTTTTTGGAGTAGATATTTTCAAGTTATTTGTTTCACATATTTTACTCAATTTTTGCCCATTGTAAGCCATCTTCTGTCTCAGATATCACAACCTGATCATCTGAAAAAGTATAGTTCTGATATCCAATAAAATATTGTTAATTTAAAACAATTTGCCAATTCTGTATGGCATCATCAGTATATTAAAACACTGCTGATTTTCTTGCCAAAAAAGGCTCCAATTTAATTCAGAATACTACTAAATTAAAAGCTTACCTTTCCAATCCATAAAAAGAATAATTAAAAACAAATATAAAATCAAACAAAACCAAGACCTATGTAATAAAGCCAAAGACAAAAAAAGGAATATTTTAGTAAAGAAGCCAGATATTATTCCAGAAATTCCACATAAAACTACAGTAGCAAAATTTACACTGCATACAGAACATGACTATTTGGCCAAACATTTATATAAAATAGGAATCTACACAAATCCAAATTGGGAGAATAACATTAATCATAATTTGAGGGAAGTAGTTATACAGGTAATGATTGGAAAACATTAGCTTAGGATAGGAATGTATGGAGAGCTTATGTCCATGAGGCCATGAACCTGTGGGTTCGATAGTGCCAGTGAGTTAGTTATGTCATATGTTGTAAAGTTTAATCAGTACAGTTTCTCTGTACATCCTTTATTCAAATTTCTTATGTTCCTTTTAATGCTTCTGCATATGTAATACAAGAGAGTTATTAGAATCATTCTCAATTACTCAATAATAGATGTCAATAACAGTGAGTGGAGAACATATTTTTATCGACTCACCTCACATGATTTCAAATTTCTTTGATACCGATGGTTTCAGACAATATCATGTCCCTTTTCAGTCATGGCTTCCACTAATGATATTGTCTGAAACCGTCGGTATCAAAGAAATTTGAAATCATATGAGGTGAGTCGATAAAAATATGTTCTCTACTCACTATTAATGATACCACCTCATAATGTTTACTTCTCAATATTAATTTAAATAGATATCAATATTTGAAGGAAGATACGAAGAACAACTTTTTATCTGCAATCCCATGGTGGATTTTTTTAATGAAAAAAAATTCAGAGCTAAAATCAGTCAGACCTATATGCTATTCTGTAGCATGTTAATAAACTCTTCCACAAGAAAGGCATATTTCTTGTAAGATACTCAGACATAGGAGCTTATTCTCCTCATTTTTTGTTTACTCTCACAGTAGAAATAAGCATTAATAATGTCTACTGATCAAATTTTATATTATCAACACAAAGTATGTGTTGAGCTATCATCAATTCATTTTAGTATAAAATCAAGAATATAATTTTTTTTTTCAAATGCCCCAGGTTTGTCTTTCAACATTCCTGGTTTCTCTCCTGGCCTGGCATAGCGTACTTGTAACCCACTTCTGAGGTTGGGGCGCCTGAAAGGTGGGGTTATGTTGCCCCGATGATATGACGGGTGATGATGATGATAGTGGTGCGCCAGGAGAGTCCCTAATCTTAAGCTTAACCTAAGATGAATATGAATGATGATGATTGCGATGGCCATATGATTTCGGGGACCGTTTGGGCCTTAAAAGTTTTCCTGACATTTGTCTTACAGGTGAGGAAAAACCCCGATAAAAACCTCACCCAGAAAACTGTCCCGACCGGGGATCGAACCCGGGCCCGCTGCGTGACAAGGCAGCACGCTACCCCGAGACCACAGCAGTGGACTCAAGAATATAAATCAACTAAATTAGTTGATATTTCATTTAATGAAGCATTTTAACAACGCAGTTCATTAGTGTCACAATTCAATTTAGGCATGAAAATCCAAAAATTTTGTGGAGAGGACTCTAATTTCAGGTCTCAGGATCTTTTATGTGCCATAAATCTACGACGAAAGATGTATTTTTCCCTCTGACGAAAACCATTTTCAGGATTTTCATGGCCTTAAAATTCAATCTACCCCGACCATATTTGAACCCACATACCTGAACACACGCACTTTTGTAACCAGAGACAAGCATGATAACCACTAATCCACTGGGACCAACAACTATGTTAATGGTATACCTTTCATCTATCAGACTGTCTTTTGTCTTTGGATTTAGAATACGTTTGAAAGTGCTTATCACAATCATCACTGCTGAATAACCATATACTTGCTGAGAGTAGGAATGATTTCGCATCATATTTTCCAAAAATAAAAATGATTTCACTAGGAGATGCTGCATCATCAATGTTAAATTTGGAATATGTAGAATATGGTTAATAAATCCTGAAACAAAAATTCATACATGATCAAATCTTATATATATCATACTAAACTCCATGGTGCAACAGGCCCGTGACCTACCAGTCGGCTGCTGGCCTCGCATCCACATGTGTTAATCATAGAGGTAGACATCATCCAGCCAGTGTAGGGGTGACATGTGGTCAGCATGTCGGGTCTCCCAGCCATTATAGCTGATTTTCTCAACCTGGAGCCACTACTTATTGTAGTTACCCAAATTCCTCACAATGCTGGGTGAACACTGGTCCCATACTGGCCGAAATTCCATGAGAAAATTTCTTCTCCCAAGGAGACCTGAACCAGTGCAAAGTCTCACAGCTATGCACCAAGGCATCTTGCCTTAACCACTAGGCTATGGTGCGGGAATTATATATATTATAGCTCATGATATATTCTGTCTGACACTGATAGCAAAAAAAACAACTGGCAATGGGATCAAGGAAATACAGATGTAGTTTCTGTATCTAAAATGTTTCTAAATGGTATTATGTTAAGGTGATCAGATTTTAACATTGGTAAAGCAGGACACCATTGACCAGAGGGGGGGTTCTTGATTAAGAATTTTGTCTATATGGAGCATTATTTTTTTTTATTTAGAGCCCCACCACCACCCCCTGGGTTACCTCGGGCATAATGCCCTTATCCCCGGGTCTGCTCTATGTCCCTATCTATATCTTATCTTTATTGAAATACATAATAAATATACAATTCGGGTATTTGTAGTGTGTTGTTGTTACACAAAATTAAAATAAAGTGTGTTTTGTTTGTTTGTGTATATGTGTTAGTGTGCGTGTGTATGTGACTGTGTGTTTAGTGCTTATTTGTATATATGTGTATGTGTATGTGTGTGTGTGTGTGTGTAGTAGTAGTAGTAGTAGTAGACTGGTGACGTTTTTAACGTCTCTCTTGTCTCCGCTGGTCTTCGTCTCTTCTTAATCCCAAGACTCTTCTTGTGTACTTGTTGAGGGATTTGAAGGCTTCCTTCCCAGTCCAGAATTCTAAGGCGGGCAGTCATTGTGTTTCACCGATCATGGCTGCTTCCTCCAGCTCCTGCCTGAAGACTTTGTACTTGGTACACTGATAGAGAACGTGGACTACGTCATCCTCTCCGGGGTTGAAACAATCACAGAGAGGTGAGTCGGCACGTCCTCTTTCGTGCAGTTTGAAGCAGAAGAGTCCATGACCTGAGAGGATCTAGTGTAGTGGTGTAGTGGCTGGGAGTTATCCATGTAGTCTGCATTCTTTTCTGGACTCTCGGGAAGAACTGGAATGTCTGGCGTCCATGGGGCTCCTGTTCCCATTCCAGTTGCCACTTGTCGAGGAGGTGAGAGTCGATTATTTTGCAGATGGCATCTCTTTCATCTGGTTCAGCGTATAGGTCCGGAGTAATGATCGTTTCCTTGATGTGGATGGGAAGCCCTCTTCAGAGACGATGTCGTTGAATCCTCCTCTCTATGTACAAGTCTATTGGAAATACTCCAGCTATGACTGGAAGGCATGCTCTCGATACAGTGTTATAGGCTTTGGTGACACGTATTAGCACATGTCTTTGTGCCGCTAGGAGCTTCTTTTTGTGGCATGCCTTTAGTCGTCTCGCCCATCCGTGTGCAGCATATGTGCACATTTGTTGGAACAGCGTTTTATATAGCCTTACGTAGTTAATAGCCTGGTATCCCCAATTCTGTCCACCCAGACGGGCCATCGCATGGAAGAGGTTTTTGGCCTTTCCCGCAATGTCTTCAATATGGGCGTCAATTTTCCTATTTGTTTGGATCCTTACTCTGAGGTATTTGGATGGAGCAACAAAAATTTGTATAGAACACAAAATTAGTATTGTAATATATTTGTTTTAATTTCAACATATGTACAATTTCTTGTATCTTGTAAGCCACTGTTTCCCTCAACGAGATTTAGGCGTTCTCCCCCTACAGGGAAGAAATTGGCCATACTAATTTGTTATACTTGTTTTCGTATAGATGCCATTGGAGTGGCCCATGGTCAGCGTTTTGCCTCATAGTGACATGTAGGAAACCAAGAAGTAGAATTTACAAATGTAATACATTAAAAATTATGTATATTACCAATATTATTTTATGCTTTGGCATATTTTCTCATTTGAGTGAACTTTTTTAGTAGATTGCTATCGTTGTTTAAAATGTCATGACATTTTTCGCAAGAATTTTTAAAATTATATTTCACACATAAAATGGCTTTCAAAGTCTCAACACTCAATTGTGATTTTTCTGATGTCCACACTTTATTTACCGTAGAAAAAACATGTTCAGTCGCAGCATTAGTTCCTGGTAAGAACAGCGCGTATTCCACTGCCGAAAATCGTATATTCCCTTTCCTTGTGAATTCTTTAAAAAATCAGGACTCTTTTAAAACACCACAGAACGTGGGACAAATTGTTAAAAATCGGGACTGTCCCACCAAAATCAGGGATGTCTGGTCACCTTATGAGTTAGGCATAAATGAATTTTATTCCATTCTTATTTGTATAAGGCTAAAATTTGTATTGTATTTGTATTCCAGTAGATGTGTATGTCTATTGTAGGTATCATTTATTTTTTATAGTTCATATGGTTAACCAACCAGATGAAGTGTACTTGAAATAGAAGACTATTTAAAAGCCTAAGATTCCTGAACACCAACTCCATTCAAGGTCCTAGAGGATCAGTACGTAAAGAAACAGAATTATCCCTAAAGAAACTAGGAACCAGAAAGATCTCATTAGCATGACTCCTAACTAGATTCTATTTTCATATTGAGAAATTATTTATATTGCGAGTTCCTAAATTCTGGTTCTTGATTTTCCTCTTCATTCATAATTCCAAATTTGATTCTTGTCGTGTGTCTACATTATTTTAATTTTTATATTATATTCCTTCTCTATTGCCAAGTATATTTTGTCACGTTTGACAGGTTCTATTTAGTAAGTTTATTAACCCACTGCATGCCACTGGTAAAATCTATTGGCTGCCCAACACAAATTTTTCTCTTTTTAATTCCCAGTAATAATAAAACTTCATTCACAATACAATTAGGTTGCTTTTAAATCAAGAAGACACTATGATGGCATTTAAATTGTGCTATAAGCTATTTATATTCAAAATATGTAAATTAACATAATCGCTGTCTGTAAGCAATTGTTAACACAACTAAAAAGAAAAAAAATTCTGCTTCAGTAGTTCAACGGTAGAGCACAGCATTCAAAGCTGAGGAGACAGAAATGTTTCTCTTTAGTTGTGTTTATCTTTGATCCAACGGGCTCGTCTATGTATATTAATTTTAAAGCCGGATATTTACCCATATTGTCCCGCGCCGTAGCCGAGCGGTTAAGGTAGGAAGCCTTGGCGCAGAGCTACGGGACTTGCGCTGGTTCGAGTCTCCATGGGGAAAGAAATTTTCTCATGGTATTTCGGCCAGTATGGGACCGGTGCCCACCCAGCATCGTGAGTCAATTGGGTAGCTACAATAAGTAGCGGCTCCAGGTTGAGGAACCAGCTAAAACGGCTGGGGGACTCGACATGCTAACCACATGTCACCCCTACACTGACTGTTGATCATCTACCTCTGTGATTGACACATGTGGATGTGAAGGGCCAGCAGCCGGCTGGTAAAAGGGCAACTGCTGAAAAGTGGAAAGACCCTCAATCGGAATATTTACCCATATTTAATAATAATAATAGGGGTTCTTCTTCGTCAGGCTCTACGACTTCCAGTGGAATGTCTTGGCCTTCTCAACCAGTTTACGCCACTTCTTCCTATCTTGTGCAGTAGATTTCAAATAAAAAATCCCCATCTCTCTCAAATCCTCAATTATGTCATCTTCCCATCGATCCTTGGGTCTTCCCCTTGGTCTTGTTCCCTGTGGCTTCCAATATAGGGGTTACTTTATTTATTTAATATATATATATATATATATATTATATTATATATATAAGTCCACCGCTGTGGTCTCGAGGTAGCATGCTGCCTTGTCACGCAGCGGGCCCGGGTTCGATCCCTGGTCGGGGCAGTTTTTCTGGGTGAGGTTTTTATCGGGGTTTTTCCTCACCTGTAAGACAAATGTCAGGAAAACTTTAAGGCCCAAATGGCCCTCGAAATCATATGGCCATCATCATCTTCATCATCCTTATCATCATCATCATCCTTCACTGGTGTGGAAAGCAACAGGTAACTACTACATCTACAATTCCCTAGTAAAGCTTGCAAGCATAGCATAAAAATCCTATGATTGCAGTGAAGGATCTGCCTTCGGGCAGAATTACTATGGATTACTATATATATATATATATATATCTTTGATATTTTAGTTTTTTATATTCAATGGAAATCAGTTGGAATGTCATAAGTATGAATATTGAGAAGTTCATATTTTTTATATCATGTAGGGATTGCAACTGTGAGCATTGTTGAGAATATTATCTGGTTCTGGAAAAGTTCTAAAATCAGTTAAGAATTTTGAAGGAGTTTTGAAATAGCAACTGCCAGATTACTTTAGATGTGATTGGATGACTTGGATGTGAGTCAACCAACAGCACTCATAGGCCAGGTTGATTAACTAATCAGATCTGGATGTCTTAATTGGAATAGTAGATTGTGGAAAGAAGATCCTTCTTAATCTAAACACTGCACTGGAAGATGTAATGGCGACAAGTCCCACATAATAATGGTCGCTCATGATTTTTGTAATATTGAGTACAAATTTATTAATAAATGAAAGAATAGTGCATTGAATTACTACATATGAGTTAGGACATATGTGCAATTAATTTAAAGTTGAAATAATAAATTTTGAATGGCATAATTTGTGACAGTTGAGTCACCAATAGTAATTAGCACCACCATTATATAATGGTCAAAGTGTAACTGATAGCAAATCGAAGAAATACAAGTTTTCATAGAAGTTAAAATAACTAAAAGAGTGAATAAATGCAGAAACCACATCTTTTTATGATGATCTTGAAGAAGATTTTCGGGCTGTAGGCCATGGTCGTGAGGCTTGTAGTTCCCCGACGTTTCGCCAGAGACTGCGTCTGGCATCCTCAAGGGTTGTCGGGGAACTACAAGCCTCACGACCACGGCCTACAGCCCGAAAATCTTCTTCAAGATCATCATAGCAACTCCGGCCGTGAAAGTCTACGTGAATACACATCTTTTTAATTTACTCAGTATTTTTATTTGAGTGATAATCATTTTTTTAGTTTTCCCTCTGTTCTCCTGAAGGGAACCTCAAAGCTGTGGCAAACTGAAATGAACCCACGACATTCAGAAGAAATCCAACTACCTAGTGATGCTACGAAACGATAGGTGGCAATAACTTCTTCCTTTAAATGATCACCTCAGCATAGTGTCTTCCACCACATTCCCCTACTGTAATTTACATGTTACTATCATTATCATCTGAGCTAACTCATTCAACATTATTTTAAATATAACTTTAAAGAAAAATTAATTTTAGCCTATAGGGTAATATTTGGCAGAACACTTGTAATACTCACTGTATAAAGTGTAGATGCAATTCAGTTGATGAAGGTGATCTATCAAAGCTTTATTATTCAATGCTGCAAGTTCTGATAAAATTGTCATTCCATTTAGTATAACTTCTTCATTATATGGATCTCTCACATATGCTTCCATCATCAGCAGAATCCTAAAAACATTTAAAAATAATATTCAGTGGCTTCTCATCCTTCAAGGGTTTTACATTATTTGTGGATTACTTCAAAGAAACAAAGTGTGGTATAAATATTATTTCTTTCTGACCAGGGACCTCTTTCATAAAACTAGCAGTCTACTTATAAGTAGTGCAGACTGATAATTTAAATTGCTAAATCTTGAAACCTGTTTAAAAAAATAGCAATGTGAAATAATAGTTAGCAGTGTAGAACTCATATTTAGAAATATTATTATTATTTTTTTTATCCTTCTGGGAAATGTCCCAACTCCTTTCAAAAAACGTTAAGCTGAAAATATATAAAACTATTATTCTACCAGTTATATTATATGGGTGCGAAACATGGACTCTTACTTTAAGGGAGGAAAGGAGATTACGAGTATTTGAGAATAAAGTTCTTAGGAAAATTTTTAGACCAAAGAGAGATGAACAGACAGGTGAATGGAGAAGACTACATAACAATGAACTACATGGTCTTTATAGGAAGCCAGATATAATAAGAACAGTTAAGTCTCGTAGACTGCGATGGGCAGGACATGTTGCGCGTATGGGGAATGAAAGACGTGCATGGAAACTTCTTGTAGGAAAGCCAGAAGGAAAACGCCCAGTTGGTAGACCAAGAATGAGGTGGGAGAACAACATTAACTATGATTTGAGGGAAGTAGATTATACAGGGAATGATTGGAAAGCATTGGCTCAGGATAGGGATGTATGGAGAGCTTATGTCCGCGTGGCCATGAACCTACGGGTTCGATAGTGCCAGTAAGTAAGTAAGTAAGTAAGGGAAATTCTCATATAAGACTTGAAAGCATAATAATAGTCCCTTTGATTGTTTGCTGGCCAAAGGAAGGCAAGATCAATGATGGGACTGCCATCTTATAACCTCTGGTCAGGCTTTTCTGGAGAAGAAAAGAAAATAAAGGAAAGAAGAAATGGAAGAAAGGAAAGACTCCCTAGCCCTCGGATGCCCTAATAGCATCAGGGTCGAAAAAAAAATGAGTTAACCAAGAGAGGTTAGATAGTAAAGTTAAAAGAGTCTGGTATAAGTAAGTGGAAGAAAGGAAAAATACCAGATTGGTTAAAGATAAAAGTAAGGAGCAAAACACAAGTAAGTGGAAGCAATGTTTTGCTCAGCTTGGGCACCTTGTGGTCGCCATCCACATATCCCCTAGATGGGGATAAAAAATAGCTGCCAAATTTAATATGGAAATATCAATTAATAAAACTAAAATTATGGTATTTCATGGAAAGGACCCCATACAAAGTAAAATCCGTCTCCAGAATAAAATTTTAGAGAGATCTAATCAATTTAAATATCTTGGATATTATCTCTCTATCTGGAATGAAAAGGATATACCTGAAAAATTACTAGTTATAATAAAAGTTTGGGAATTATTAATCAAGTTATGAAACCATCCTTTGTACAAAAAACACCAAATTACATTTATATAACACTTTGGCTAGACCAGTGTTGACCTATGGTAGTGAAGCATGGACACTAAAAAGACAACATGAAAGCAGAATAACGGCTTGTGAAATGAGATTCATGCGCAAAACAGCGGGTTACACCAGATGGGATCAGGAAAGGAACACCAATATCTTAAAAGAATTGAAGACTATGCCAATTTTGGAATATATTAAACATTACCAACTAAATTGGAAACACCATCTTGAAAGAATGAGTTCAAATCGGATCCCCAAAGTTGTTTATAATTATATACCAAGAGGACGGAGATCTCTGGACTGTCCTATGAAACACTGGAGGGAAAATTTTCTATAGGATCATAACAGGCTTGGCTTAATACTTGGAAGGAAGAAGAAGAATATTTTTTTTGTCAATACCACCACATTGTCATTTCGACATTCTGGTATTCTTTCCTGGCATGGAGTTATTGTAACCCACTTCTGAGGTTGGGGCACCTGGAAGACGGAGTTACACTGTCCCGATGATATATGATGGATGATGATGGTGGTAATGATGCACCAGGAGAGGCCTTAATCCTAAACTTAATGAATATGTTTATGTTGATAATGATGGCCAGATGATGTTTGGGGACCGTTCGGGCCTTAAAGTTTCCTGACATTTGCCTTATAGGTGAGGAAAAACCCCAAAACAACCATCACCCAGGAAACTTATCCCAACCGGGGATCGAACTCAGGCCTGCTGCGTAACAAGGCAGCAGTGGACTTAGAAATATTATTTAGCTATGCAACTATAGTCCTGTTTCATATGAATATACTAATTTACACTTTTAATAAGCAGTCAATTTTATGACTTAACACATTCAGTACCGTAAACCAGTTAAGGTGTTTAAAGAGACTATCGTGTATGCGGCCGTCGGTCAGTTAACTCGTTTTAGAGCGGGTGCGAACAAACCGCATTTATATTTGGCGCCTAAATATTGTGTTGGCTTTGTATGTCTTGGAGATCATAGATGGCATGTAAATGTACATTTTCTATCCCCGTTTGACACGTTTAACCTTGGTGAATCCCCTTTTATTTTTAAAACAAACAACACATGGAATTCGATCACCCAAACTTGACACCAGGCTCCAATGCAATCGTATATGTTTCTCATTACCGCGCTTTTGTTTGTGCATGAGTGAAACCATGGCGAAAGAAAAATATCTCACTGAAGAAGAATTACTGAATATTTTGTATAATGATGATTCAGGCGATGAACTGATCCCTAAATTAGAAGATTCACAAAGTGAAAGTGAAGATGAACTTCCACTTCCTGAAATTGATACTCTGATACCATGTGATGTCAATCACCCAAGTTATTTCACCATCAAATCCTGTTAGGATATCTCTTTTAGGTATGTACAAAATTTGAATTTTCTAGGACTAATAGTTTGTGAATAATGATCCATTTTCTGAAGTGCCACGAAAAGGGTAGCTGGGGTATTTAAATGGCTGGCCTGTGGGTTTAAATGCCCTGCTCAGTGCCTGGTACTGAATGTGTTAAAAGATGCGAGCAGGAAAATTAAGGCTGGTATTCAAGAATCAAACTTTCTGCAGAGAGCGACTCTCAGCCTGTTTCTCCGTGGTTAATTATGTGGGTCATACAGAACCTACTCTAACTGGCTCTCTCTATTCAGCATCATGTGCTAACAAGATATTTATTTAAAAAAAGAATTCTGAGAACAATTGAAAGATGAAAACCTCAGCTTTTATGGAAGACAGAGATGGCATGGCCTAGAGAGCTTGGTTCTTGAATACCGGCCTACATTTTCTGAATTATAACAATTAAAAAATTTGTTTATTTCAAACTTTTGGATAGATACTGTCTACCTTATCTCCTCTGATGCCACTGAAGATCTGCTATTCAACAATGCTCAGCATTGTAAATAATTCAAGTAATGAACCTTAATCAGTATAGCTTTATTATTTAAATAACTTACATTCTGTGACCATTCTCTTCAATAAATGTCTCTGGCATTTCAGGAACTAAGACTGATAATACATGAAGACATACTGTAATCAATTCCCATCTTTTTCTTCCAGTCCATACATTTATAATAGTCTGCAGAGGAGTGACGAGTTGTAGAATACCTTGAAGCACTTTATATGACTTGAAGACCTAAAACCAAGTATAAAATTATGGAATATTCATCTGAAAGATCCGTCTCCTCAGCTTGAATCCTGCCGATGATGGGACAAGTCCCGAAAGTGCTACAGTTAAATAACCAATTAAGTTGAGGAGACAGAACTTGAATCCTGCCGATGATGGGACCAGTCCCGAAAGCACTACAGTTAAATAACAAATTAAGTTGAGGAGACGGATCTTTCAGGTGAATATTCCATAATTTTATATTTTAATTTTGAATAATACCTCAATGGAACACATCATGAATATTATAAAAGTTGATAAAACCAAGTAAACTCACTTTATTATTTTATTGTTGATGAAGAGTATCAGTCATGGTTGTGAGATTTGGAAACAGTTATCAAATTATTGCCCATTGGGTTGCTGACTTAACATATCCTATGAAATATATTAAAAGTAAAGTAAAGTGATCCCACTACAGGCCTCAGGAGGCCCTTGGGGTAATAGAAGGTTAAGGCTCCCACTTTTTCTAGACAATTGGCACTTGATGCCAGCCGAGTTGTCAGCCCTGCATGACAGTCGCCTTTATCCCCAGAAGAAGCGTCTGATAGAGGTCGAGTCGACCCCAAGACCATAGTGCTGCCAGAAGGTTTGGGTCAGTTTAAAAATCCTGACCCCCACGAGACAAGAACCTTCTGGCTTGTAGCATAGTGCCTTAACCACTACGCTACAGCATGTACCCATGAAAAATATTGCTTTAATTTATTTTAAATTTTTAATAAAGCAAAAATTATTTAAATTTGTGTCAAATTGTATAATAATATATAATAATAACTTATAATTGTGCAGTCTGACACATAAGTAAACTGGCATGAAAGTCGAGTTTTGCCATTTTAAGAGTTACAGAGGTCAACTGATGGACTCTTCATCTGCATAGTATAGGATCTTTCATATATTATGCACATTTGTGTGTGCTTCTTCCTATTATTATTATGCAATTTCTAAACAATTAATAATTAATTCAAAAATGCATCAAAATAATTTTTTTTAAATTTTCATCTATATACACTCCCCTTTAAGTGCGGAAAATGATATCAGGCATATATCCACCTCTACTGTCTTGGCAGCAATTATTCGGTCTATGAAGTTCATGATGACCCTTTCACAAACATCTCTGTTGATGCCATTGATGACACATTGAATTTTTTCTTAAGTTGGAGAACTGTTTGTGATTTGATCATGTTGACTTTGACCCATTATGTATCACATATCCCACGAGACAATACCATACTCCAAGAAAAATTCCCTCAGTCTGTGATCTCAATTCGTGGCGACTTGGAATGGCCTCCCAGATCTTGTGACCTTACTCCATGTAACTTCTTTTTTATGGGGTTATGTGAAGTCCAAAGTCTACGTGAACTAACCATAAACAGTTCTTCAACTTAAGGAAGAAATTCAACATGTCATCAGCGACATCAACAGAGATGTCTGTGAAAGGGTCATCAAGAACTTCATAGACCGAGTAACTGCCTGCCGAGACAGTGGAGGTGGACATATGCCTGATACAATTTTAATGGGAGTGTATGTAGATAAAAATTTTAAAAAAATTCTTTATTTCAATGCATTTTTACTTAATTATTGCATTTTTAAAAACTGCATAATATATGAAAGACCCTTTATTTTCTCTGTGTATTTTTTTATGGTTATACTGGCAATTTATCGACTTAGGCTTTCACGGCCGGAGTTATTATGATAATCTTGTAGAAGATTTCTGGGCTGTTGGCCATGGTCTTGAGGCTTGTAGTTCCCCGACGTTTCACCAGAGACTACGTCCGGCATCCTCAAGGGTTGTCTTGAGACTGGCAATTTTGTTGACTACCTGCCCTATTTATACATTTATCCACAACGTGTTCTCTGCATGATCCGTTACTTTGTAAATTTACGAAGTAATGGACCATGCAGAGAACACATCACGGATAAATGTATAAATAGGGCAAGTAGTTGACAAAATTGCCAGTCTCAAGACACCCCTTGAAGATGCCAGATGCAGTCTCTGGCAAAACGTCAGGGAACTACAAGCCTCAAGACCATGGCCAACAGCCTGGAAATCTTCTACAAGATCATCATATGGCAATATTTGGAAATAACTAACCCATAATATATTATGTGAATTCTGAGTTATGTTACCTCGTAAGTTGTGTTTTATTCTTACCTATGTTTTACTTATTAATTACCTCTGCTATTGGTCTGTATTTAATTGTAAAACAATGAGAAATGAGTAGTAATTTTTTAAAGTCCAGATTTTCTTGATTTATTTCAAAAGTAACATTCACAGCCCAAGAATTTTCTGTTCCTATTTCAGATGCCACTGACAATAGTGCCAAATCTGTTCACACAAGAGAACAATATTGTAAAACATTTAAATTACTTAGTGAATTGAACTACATAGGAAGTAACGCTATGAGGTATATGTTAAATTAATTTTTTTATGGAGTATGGGGTGAGGTGATAATTTTTTTTTTAGATTTATTCTCATTGAATTCTAATCCATGAAAATATCTAATCTGTCAACCGCTACTGTGGTCAAGGCTTTAGGGATAACATTGTTGCTTCTCATGCAATGGGCCCAGGTTTGATTCCAGGTAAAGTTGAATTTCCTGGTTCAGATTTTACATGAATTTTGTCAACTTATAAGGCAAATGTCTTGAAATTCTGATCTCAATATCTTTGAAAACTCACTGGTCTCACAATTATAATTAATCATTTTAAAATTACAATAGAAAGTAACATTATGAGGTTCTGCTTAAAAATAAGGTGAGCCTGTTGCATCTTTGCAGGGCCGACAAGGTAAAAATCAACATAGTTTTATTTGATTTTCATATTTATTATATAATTCAGTGACAGCTGTTTCGGTACACTGTACCTTCTTCAGACATGTTAACAAATTATTTTGGATTTTCATCAAGTAAACACCAACTCAATTATTAAATTAATATTGGGAAGCTAAAGCTTTTACTATGATAGAAATAAGTAAATTAATAAACACAATTAAATTATTGTAAATCAATGGTAAAGAGAAAAATTTTTTGCCTGAACCGGGAATCGAACCCCGAACCTTTAGCTTTCCGTGCTAATGCTCAGACCACCGAGCTAATCCAGGCTTCATTCCCATCCAAGCAAGAATCCTTCCTTTACCTTTACTCTACTGGCCCCACATTCAATTGCAATGAATCATCATTCACAAATACACAATGAAGGCTTCTACCTGAAGAAGACATGAAGGGACTCCATGCTATAGCTGTGTGGAGTCCCTTCATGTCTTCTTCAGGTAGAAGCCATTCATTGTGTATTTGTGAATGATGATTCATTGCAATTGAATGTGGGGCCAGTAGAGTAAAGGTAAAGGAAGGATTCTTGCTTGGATGGGAATGAAGCCTGGATTAGCTCGGTGGTCTGAGCATTAGCACGGAAAGCTAAAGGTTCGGGGTTCGATTCCCGGTTCAGGCAAAAATTTTTTCTCTTTACCATTGATTTACCAACTCAATTGATTAAAAATCAACAGTTTGGACAAGGTGAAGATGAAACACAAGTGTGTTTTGAAACATGTCATAAAATAACTTTTATGAGGTAAGATGTAACTGACTCACCTTATCTATCATTTATCATATTTATAAGAAATTAAATTAAAACTGTGGAATCATCTAATTGACAGAAATACAACCAGATCATCATAGACCATGAGTTAGCATCAGCATCTGTCAATTGAGAGTTGAAATGTTGAATCCAGAGATACAAGATATTTAGGCCAAGAGAGAATACTGAACTTACATAACAGATACAGCAATAACCTAAAGAAAAAGTCACAATATGACAATTGTAATTAAAATGACTATAAATAACAATAAATAAGACAAATAAACTTTATATGTTTCCAAAATTAACTCCATACAAATTATTATATTTATTATTGTTATTATAATTATTGTCATTATTATTATCTAAATATCTAAATTTTTAAGAATTTTAGGGTTAATAAATTCTATCTTCAAGCCATAGTTAGTCCAAAAACATTCAAGACTTAGGGCCGCATGCAAATACATTAGTCTCTGGTGAGCTGAGTTTTCCATGAGCATGTGCAAAGTTTGAATTAGCGAGTCGCTGACTGGTCATGCATGAAAGTAGTTTTTTTTGTAATATTGGCAAGAAATTACCCAGAATTCTCAGTGATAAAACCACTTCCGTTATTTTCGTCTGCTAGAGGAACGCATTTATGCTTGCGTCCTGCAAATAAAAAACCATATACGACGACATCTGCGTCGTGCGATATTATGCCAATTCTCCTGTTCTTCCAGTTGAATTCTTTGGTAGACTCTATCAAATTCCTCTTCTCCGATATACCGAAAAACATGATCGAAGTCTTCAAGGTCCGACATCTTGGATAAAGCAGCAAGGTAAGCAGCAGGGTTTCTAAGTACATCGGTTACCGTCGGTTCCCATCGGGTTGCTCACGATTCGTTCTCTGCAAAGTCACCTCGCCAGGTAGCTTAGGAATTTTGACAATTATTATCGCATGAACAGACTTTTGAGTACGCAAAAACGTCTTTCAATGCAACTTTCTCAGCAGAGAACGACTTTTACGCTCTAATGCATTTATAGATATGACCCTTAAAGTGTATAAAACACTGGCTCTTCCAACTCTTTTGTATGGTAGCGAAGTATGGACGTTAAACAGAAGGATATACAGAGACTTAGATCTGCTGAAATGAGATACCTTCGGAGGACTGCAGGATACACACTACTAGATCACAAAAAAAAATGAAGACATCTTAGAAGAATTACACATGGAACCTTTAGAAAACAAAATTTCTGATTATAAGTCGAGATGGATGCAACATGTTCATAGAATGGAAGATCACAGGATACCCAAACAAATGTTAAGATATCAACCTGCAGGAAGAAGAAGACCAGGATGTCCACTCAAAAGACTTCTGGATGGTGTTTCTCTTGAGGCCGAAACAGGTCAACAAATGGCCTAAATCCGTTAATGTACTATGATGATGGTGATTATTATTATTATTATTTATATTAAGACAAAGATAATGATGATGATACTAAGATAATGCAATGAATTATCAAAAAAAATTATACTCTAAATAAATTAATGTTTAAAAATAAATTAATATTTGTTATAATATTTCATAATTAGATAATTAATTGCAAAATGTATTGCTGACCTTCAACTAAACCAGATGGCACTAAAGGCATTTTTGGGAAGACTTTGAGCATTAAAATCAGCACTCCTAGTAGATCATTTCTTCTATGAGCATTCCTCTGGTACGTTTCTTTACGGAGTTGATGACGAAGGCTCCTTAAAGAACAGTACTGATACATTAATAATAAGTTTTAATTAATCTTTGTTTTTATTTTAAATTTATCACTTCTTACTGAATGACAAATTATATTTTAAGAGAAAAAAATTATATCTAAACTGGGATTTGAACCCAAGGTCTCTGGTTTTATACACCAGTGCTCTTACCAACTAAGCTACTTAGGCTTCCGATCTAAATGCAAAATTTTCTCTTGTTTAGATTAGAAGCATAAGTAGCTCAGTTGGTAAGGTGTATAAAACCAGAATCTTTGGATTCAAATCCCAGTTTGGGTGTACATTTTTCTCTTCAAAAATAAAATTTGATTAATGTCTTTTTTACTAATCAATTTATACTTTTCCCTTGACTAGTGTTGATCAAGAATATCTGAGAAGTGCAATCTAGGTCACATAATCCACTGAAAGAACAGGGCTATTACAAAATAAGTTAACAACTTTAACAATTTACAGATCAAAAACTATTTATGGTATCTGGAAGCATTGTGCACTGTTTTGTAGAGGATATATTCAAATTTAATTTCTGAACTCACAAATTTTCAATTTATAATCCCTGCATCACAGATCATATTCAAGTTCATTCCAAACCTGATGAAACATATCTACATGAATACTTAACACAGCTTCTGCGAATTTTTCTTTTGGAGATCTGTGAAAGATAGTGTTTTTTTGTTCTTCCATTGCCTCTTCTGGTATAAATTAAATGAAATATATATATCAGAAGAGCTGTGGCAAGTGATGATGCAGGTATGTAGTCTTTCTCTACAAAAAAAATTCTTCCAGATACCACAAATAGATTTTCTTCAAGAATTAAATTAAAGTGTTTAATACCTCACCTCATATCCAGTCTTCTAATTAAACCAGTTTCGAAGCTTGGGCAGCTTCATCTTCAGTAATTTCTTGTCGACTGATGTTATGTTGATCAGGAGAACTGATTCTTCCTCCCTTTGTTGGTGGATCAAATGAGAATCATTGGGAATTTCGAAGTTCATAAGTCTTCCTTTTTTTGTAATTTTGAATGTGGATTTTTTCCAAACCGTGAGTTCTCTGTGTTTTTCTATTTGTTTAATTAGACTGCCTTTTGTATCAATTAGATGTTTTTCAGACCAAGCATTAGCAGTTACTGCTGACTTTTCCACTTCACCATTTTTGACATTGCTAAGATGTTCTTTCATCCTTGTTTTTAAATTTCTTTTTGTTTTTCCTATGTAAATTTTGTCACAATCTCTGCATTTGATCTGATAAATTCCTGATTTGTTTTCTTCTGCAATTTTTTGTTTCCATTTTTGTTGGTTTTAATTGTCCTATTTAGGCTGTATTCATTCTTCAGTGCCAATCTTATATTATACTTTTCAATTTTTTTTTTTTAACTTGTGTTTCAATGGATGGTAAGTGAATTTCTTTCATAGAATATTAAATTTGTTTACTTCTTTTCAGTCCTGTACAATGTATAAAATTTAATTTCAAATCACAGTAGGGATAATGTCATAAATTACTATCTAAATTATATATTTTTTATAATAGGAATAATTACCTCAGGGATTGTAGAGAAGGAGCTGGGAAAGTGTGAGAAAGATCATTTTTATTATCAATAGATTTCAGTAGTATCCATAAAATATTCAGAGCTGTAGAAAAGCTGTACATTTCATCTTTTTCTGTAAAATTCTCTTTTTGTAGTATATCTGCTCCTGGATTCAATTGTAAATAGTAATCAGGGTCCATTCTTGTAAGGAGTGTATCAATTGTACCTACACATATCATTTGATAACCTAGAAGCAAAATATCTAATTGATATCTAAAGTTACATTTTTACCACTTAATTTTTATATTTTAACATTAAAGAAATCATTGTATATTAAATATCAGTTCATTTATTTCAATTATTAGTTTATTACAATATGATTTTTTATCATTTTTATTTTATTTCTCCATCTTTGTTGGCACTAATGTCTGAAATAAAATTAAAAGTTTATAATTTAAAATATATTTAAATACTATGGCATTTAAAAGTGTAGATCCTGTGAGAAGTAAAATTGTACTTGACAATAAAATTTTGGAGCAGGTGAATAATTTTACATATCTAGGATGCAATATCTCATATGAAGAAGAAAAGGATGTAAATGCAAAAATATCTAAATTTTTAAGAATTTTAGGGTTAATAAATTCTATCTTCAAGCCACAGTTAGTCCAAAAACATTCAAGACTAAAAGTGTATAAAACACTGGCTCTTCCAACTCTTTTGTATGGTAGCGAAGTATGGACACTGAAACAGAAGGATATACAGAGACTTAGATCTGCTGAAATGAGATACCTTCGGAGGACTGCAGGATACACACTACTAGATCAGAAAAAAATGAAGACATCTTAGAAGAATTACACATGGAACCTTTAGAAAACAAAATTTCTGATTATAAGTCAGGATGGATGCAACATGTTTATCGAATGGAAGATCACAGGATACCCAAACACCAAATGTTAAGATATCAACCTGCAGGAAGAAGACCAGGACATCCACTCAAAAGACTTCTGGATAGTGTTTCTCTTGAGGCCAAAACAGGTCAACAAATGGCCTAAATTCGTGAATGTACTATGATGATGATGACTGTAGGGGCAGTGAGAACATGGGACCCCCATGAACTAAATGTATCATGAAATATCACTATGAGGTTTAATTAAAAATTTTAAATAAGATTCTTTTCACTTCACCTCATATCCTGTCTTCTAATTAGACTGGTTTCGCAACCTTAGTGGCTACATCTTCAGTAATTACACGACCAATGTTCTGTCGTCCAGGAGCATTGCTTCTTACTGGTGGAGCGATGAACCTCCCAATCAAATCAACTTCTCTGGGAATTTCAAAATTCATTAATTTTTCTTTCTTAGTTTTATGAATGTGGTTTTCTCCCAAACATTGAGCTTCTTATTTTTATCTATTTGTTTTATTAAATTAGTCTGTTTTTAAATGTAATGTTTTTCTGACCAAGCATGAGCAGCTAGTGATGAATTTCTTAGTTCTCCATTTTTGACATTCCTACAGTGTTTTTTTTTTTAAACAAATCACCTTTATCAGAATCAAATGAATCGTGAATTCTTCTTACCTAGGAATAACCCTTGAAGAGCTTGATTACAATTATTTCGTAGCAATCCGTGATGGGCCCAAGTAACAATAACCCCTGAGGATAAGAGAATAGCTGTATTTAATAGTGGAATTTGAAGAGGGTTAAAAGGTAAGATTCCTGTTGGAGGTCAAAGTGATCTGATAATACATCTATGTTTTTTTTTGACACAGAACTGCAGTATTGGAAAAAAATCTTTTCCGATACTGCAGTTCTGTGTTAAAAAAACATAGATGTATGAGGTAAGAAGAATTCATGATTCATTTGATTCTCATTAAGAAAACCTCATAATGTAAAAATTCCCAAATTTATTATATTAAATCAAATCACCTTTCCTAATGGTCCAATTTTACTGGTTGATGAACTTGACATTACTTTTCTTAATATACTTTACTTCTTATATGTTAAGTTTGGTTCCAAAAAAAAATTCATAAAAGATATGAGAATTTCTTTAATGTATTACTTAAAACAGTCCCATGCCATGGCCAAATGATTTAAGGCAACATCCTTCAGTGCAGAGCTACAGGACTTGTACTGGTTCAAGTCCACATGTAAAAAATTTTCTCATGGAATGTCAGTCCATATAGGACCAGTGTGCCCACCAAACATCATGAGGAACATGGGTAGCTACAATAAGTAGCAGTTATAGGTTAAGAAAACCAGCTATAACAGCTAAGGGACGTGACGTGCTAACCACATGTTGCCCCTATACTGGCTAGATGATCGTCTACCTCTGTAAATAAGCACACTTGAGGATGTGAAGCCAGCAGTTCAGAGCTACAGGACTTGTACTGGTTCAAGTCCACGTGTAAAAATTTTCTCATGGTCAGTCCATATAGGACCAGTGTGCCCACCAAACATCATGAGGAACATGGGTAGCTACAATAAGTAGCAGTTATAGGTTAAGAAAACCAGCTATAACAGCTAAGGGACGCGACGTGCTGACCACAAGTCGGGCCCTATACTGGCTAGATGATCGTCTATCTCTGTAAATAAGCACTTGAGGATGTGAAGCCAGCAGTTGACTGGTAGGCCAAGGGTCTTCTAGGCCTGTCATGCCATGGAGTAAATTACATAAAATACTGAAGATGAAGCTAAAATAACCTTTGAAACTGGTATCATGAAAACATGGAACTTTATGAGGTGAGATATAAAAACATTTTCTCCAATTCATTTATCTTCTTGTATCTTGTAAGCCCATGTTTCCCTTAACAGAGATTTAGACGTCTCCCCCTATAGGGAAGAATTTGAACCATACTAATTTAGTTACACTTGTTTTTGTATAGATGTCATTTGAATGGTCCGTGGTCAGTGTTCCACCTCATACTGACATCTAGAAAACCAAGGTAGTACTAGGACAGGAAAATTTGGTAAATTTTGCTTAGAGGCCTTTTCATTCAGGTTTAAAGATCTTTTACGAGCCTGAAAATCTTCAGACTCGGGACCCACAGCTTAAAGTCCCTCCTGGAGGACTTGCTCCTTGGATTTTTCCATCCTAAAAAATCCATCGACCCCGGCTGGGTTTATAAAGTAAAAAAAAAACTTAAAATAACATTACAATTTTAGATACTAGAGATTTATCTACTATTTATAAAACTTACAACATCTGTTGGAAGTAGTTGTGATGAGAAATGCCAGTTCTAAGAGACAAGGATAAAGATTCCAGCTAACAAGTTCTAGAACTTCTCCAACTATCTGAGCAAGGAGACTACACTCCATTGCAAGGTGACACAAATTTAGTTTCACATATTCTGCATCAACTGGTCCATCACGAGTCAAGTGATGTCTGATTACATCAATTAATAAGAATCTCAGGTTGTCATTGTTGACACATATAATCATATAGCCTGAAAGTTAGGAAGAACATACTTTAAATTAAAACTCTAAAATGATGTAGCATTATAAAATAAAATTTATGTGTTTGTATATGTATAGTGCCAACATTTGGTCCTGAGGATTAGTTGTTATCAAGCTCACCTTTGGTTTTGAAGTCTATGAATTTATTATAAACATAAAATATCTAATAAGGGAACTGTCAACCATTGCATGCCAAAAGCTACCTTGAAATTTCTCCCAGAGAAGCATTGTGATGTACCCAGGCCATGTCCAAAAAATTACCTGTTTGACATTCGGCAGCAATACTATTGCTGAATTGCAGTGATAATGATCTAAATTGTTAAAGGGCATCATTAGGTAAAATAATAAATAATAGTTTAAAAAACTAAAACAACACGCTTTATTACAAAACTGAACTAAAAAATGGAAAATAATTTTAATTTCCAATGCACTTGGGATAAAATTAAGGTGGTCAACAAAAAAATCATCTCCAAGACATCTAGAATAAAACTAGAGTTATCTACAAAAAAAATTAATTTTACCATGAAAAGCATGGGGTGCTGTATATCAATTAATATCTTTGATAATAAACAGATATTGGTAAAAGTAAAGTCTCTAAGAAGAAAACGAAAACTATAAAAAGCATCCCATGCTTTTGAAGGTAAAATTATTTTTTTTTGTAGATAACTCTAGTTTTATTCTAGATGTCTTGGAGATGATTTTTTTGTTGACCACTTTAATTTTATCCCAAGCGTGTTGGAAATTAAAATTATTTTTTCAATTTTTAGTTCGGTTTTGTAATAAAGAGTGTTGTTTTAGTTTTTTTAAAACTATTTTTTTATTTTTTAGCTTTAATATTTTACAGAATAAGATAAAAATGTAAATATCTTTAAATTCGATATTATTGTAGTATGAGTTAAAAGTAATACTCTTCTAAAAAAAATCCTCTGGGCCAGATTTGAACCATCACCCTATGAATTACTGAAATTATATACCACTACAGTCCACCGCTCTACCAACTGAGCTCTTACAATGATTGACTAAGAAGTTGATAAGTCCGCAACCTATTATACCAGTTTTTATTATTTTGATTTTCTGATGATTCTGGTCAGGATTTTAGAAAAAAATTATGAAATTATTGTATTGTCATTTACAAGTATACAAAGTTTCAAGTCGATCCAATGTTTTAAGTGGGTGAAAATTGTGTTGAAAGATTCCGTTACATAGATACACAGACACTTTTTTTGATGTCCTGATGATCCTGGCCAGAATCTTAGAAAAAAATTATGAAATGATTGTATTGTCATTGGTCCTTAAATGGGGCTTCAAAGTATTCAAAAGCTTGAAGGGCTGTAAAATATAAACCTAAAATGCAAGTATACAAAAGTTTCAAGTCGATCCAGTGATTTTAAGTGGGTGAAAATCGTGTTGAAAGATTCCATTACATAGATACACAGACACTTTCTTTGATGTCCTGATGATCCTGGCCAGGATATTTGAAAAAAAATATTATGAAATTATTATATTGTCATTAGTCCTTTACAAGTATACAAAGTTTCAAGTCGATCCAATAATTTTAAGTGGGTGAAATTTGCGTTTAGATCAGTACCTGCTCAGGTAGCTCAGATGGTAGAGCACTTGGACTAGAAAACCAAGGGTCCCAGGTTCAAGTCCCGGTCTGAGCATATAATTTTTCTCCTCAAATATGATTTATCCATCATTGAGATGTATGAAATTAATAATAAAAACATCGGTGAAAATCATGTTGAAAGATTCCGTCACATAGATAGACAGATACAGGTCAAGCTAATATAAAGCGTGTAATAATTAATTAATAAACATAATGCATTTTCATTCTTTGTTTTCAACACTCAGTAGGTAAATGGCATAAATGTGATCTATTTTAAGTTTGTCCTCCATTTTGGCAAAACCACTGCATAGATGAATTGTACTTGTACTGCATAAAGAGAAGTGTGCTGAATAAGTATATATTTTGGTAATATAATTGTATTGTGTGAAGAATGATGACAAAGAGAATGAAGAATATGAATCCTTGTGCCATAGCCTATTCCTGTAGAAAGCACCAAGGTCATCATAAGGTTTAACATTTCCATAAATTTACAAAAGTTGTAATTCTATGTGACTCCAAAGCAGCCATTCTTGCTATAACACGAGACACAACACCCAAAAGCATCAAAATTATCGAATGTCACAAAATGATAAAACATTTATCCCGTCTACATAAAAAAGTTGTACTTCAATGGATTCCGGCCCATTGTGGAGTGACAGGCAATGAAATAGCCGATTTTCTAGCCAAGAAGGGTAGCAAAATTGTTTCAAACCCAACTTCTGCTCCAGTTTCCTTTCACTCTATCAAAAGAATTATCTCAAATAAATACATCAATAAACTTAGAGAAGAATACACCACCAAAACATCTGGAAAGGAATGGGAAAATCTACAAGCTTATGACATTACTACATTACAAAGAAAATCTGCAGTAGCAACATTCAGACTGCTAACGGGACATGACTGCTTGAATAAACACCTACACAGAATTGGCATAACAGATTCACCTAAATGCCCTTTTTGCAATTTAAATGAAGATATGGAAAGAAACCATCTCCTCCGTTGTCCAGCTTTTGTAGAAGAGACCAGCCTTTCTGCTAAATATTGGAGTGCAAGAGAGCGAATGATTTCATTATCAAGTGCTCGACATTAGATACCAACCAACATTTCCATCAGAAGGACAAATTACTATCAATGGTATCAAATGCCTTCCCAACATCTGTAGGATATACAATTTAATGCAGTCTAGTAATAGAAACTATACATCATCTTTCTTTCTAAACCTGAAATTAAAATTTTACAATTAAAATTTCCAATCCTGCTGAGTATTAAACTCAGATTTGTTAGACAGAAGTCAGGCATGCACTATCTGAGTTCGCATAAAAAATATGAATATGATGATAACATTTAAAACTTATAATGCTTTGCAATGCTATATCTGAAATCAGTTGGGTGTTAGGTAAAATAAATGTTTGCTGTTATAAAATATTTAGTACATATTTTAATTTTGTTTAGGTGTTTCATGACTCACCTCATACTTCTTAACTCCCTCACATATCTAGATTTCGTCACTGTATTTGTGACATTCCCAATGCTGTTCACGTTCACAACCTACATAACTTAACATATTTTAATACTGAAATGGTATTCATATAAAAGAATGGATTTACTTTTCATTAGCTTTTATCAAGTAATTCTGCTAATTAGTAGTGGTAGCTCATTATTGATTTATTTTTAAATAGTTACCTAAAACAGTGAAGAATTCTTGCAATTCTTTCAACTTGAAAAGTCCTTCGGAGGATTTTTCTAATTTAATAGGTGACGAGCAGAGGTGAAGAAGTGAACGAAATACCTCCAGATATTCTGTGATTTCATCTAGATGTTTACTAAAATGCTCCATAACTGGTATAACATGTTGTAAATCCTTCATTTTCTAACTTTATTTAAGGAATGTTCAGCCATTAAACATTGAAATTAAAATAATAGGAGTTAGATATGCAAGACTCACCTCATTTAGGTAAATTTTAATCACTCACCTCATATTTTTCTTCTTGATTTAATTTAAACTAGTTTCGGAACTTAAGATTTCAGTTCCATCGTCAATATCTCCGCGACCATTGTTCTGTCGTCTTGAAGAGCCCTCTTTCGCTCCTTCTATTGGCAGACTGTAAAACCTGAAACCAGATCATTCTCCCTGGGAATTTCAAAGTTCATCAATTCCCGGGGAGAATGACCTGGTTTCGAGGTTTTTCAGTCTGCCAATAGAAGGAGCGAATGATGGCTCTTCAAGATGACAGAACAATGGTTGCAGAGATATTGACGATGGAACTGAAATCTAAAGTTCCAAAACTAGTTTAAATTAAAACAAGAAGAAAAATATGAGGTAAGTGATTAAAATTGTGTTCATATTATTCGTTTTTAAACATCTTAATGATGGACAAATTATATTTGATAAGAAAAATATATGCCTAGACTGGGGTTTGAACCCAGGACCTTTGTCTCTCTATGTCAATGCCCTATCCAAGTAAGCTACCTAGGCCTCCAATCTAAATAAATACGCGTTTAGATTGGAGGCCTAGGTAGCTTACTTGGATAGGGCATTGACATAGAGAGTCAAAGGTCCTGGGTTCAAACCCCAGTCTAGGCATATATTTTTCTTTTCAAATATGATTAAAATTGTACCTAAATGAATATACCTCTTAGTGTGAATTCCTAAAATAAGTACTCACCTCATATTCGTAGCTTACTTGAAGACCCAGGTTTGGATGCTTTAGCATCATTATCAAATTATTATCAATTCTTTCTAACTGTTAAGATGGCAGTTGGTGATCCCATAGGTTGATTTCTGCTTCTTCTGTTGGCTGACCAATGAACTTCCAAACCAATTTTTTTTCTCCAGGAATTTTGAAGTTCATTATTTTCTTTCTATTTTTGTGGATGTAAATTTTTTCCCATATTGTGAGTTCCTTAGATTTATCTGTTTCAATAGTTTGGTTTTTGTTTTGATTTTGTGTTTTTCCGACCATGCATGAACAGCTATTGCAGATTTTTCTATTGCTCCATTTTTAACAATTCTAAGGTGTTCCTTCAATCTTGTATTCAAGTTCCTTTTTTCACAGTCTTTGCAATCAATTTGACAAATGCATCTATAGAAATAGAAAGTCTGCAATAGCTGCACATGTATGATCTGAAAACAGAATTGAAACAAAAGTCAAACTATTGAAACATATAAATCTAAGGAACTCACAATATGCGAGAAAATTTACATCCACAAAATAAAAAAGAAAATAATTAACTTTGAAATTCCCAGAGAAAAAAAAATTGATTTGGAAGTTCATCAGTCAGCCAACAGAGGGAGCAGAAATCAACCTATAGGATCACCAACAGCCATGGTACCGAAAGTGCTATTTCGGTACGAAACATCTGTGCTGTTATCCTTCCTCTACAGTGAGATTAATGAACTATGCCAATTTCCTTTCTCTTTGTATCTACTCCCACTCTCCTTCCTACCCCTCCCTTTGCTCTGTTTGTAGTGCACAACTTCCCCTCTACCTTGGAACTCTCAAATAGGCCAGACAAGTCATAAGCGGTATCATTCGATCATAGATTTTCTTTCAAACAGTTGGTTACCGTCTGGAGGATGCAAGCTCCAGGAGAGCTGCGTGTTTTGAGTTTGGTCCGGCAAGCCAGCGTAGGGTACCCTAGGCAAGACTAAAAGGTATGCATGGGTGTTTGAGTGTATAAAGATTGTTTCTTTTGTTATTATTATTGTTTTTTGTTAACATTGGAATGATTAAGTTTTGTATATGTTTAATATATTTTCACTTTTCAACTTCAGACGTACTATTGATATATTAAATCTTATTTTAAGTAAACAAGAATGTTTAATTATTGTATTTGTTAAGCTATGCTACAGCTGTCTTATATCATTCCTGTTTACGAGCTTTCTCAAGGTTATATGAGCCCCCCCTTTCCCGTCTAGCTTTCATGGTTGAAAATAATATACTCGGTTTAACTACGAATCATATTGCTACAGTGTGTTGAGGAATTATTATTAATTAAGTTATGTAGATAGGAAATAACACTATGAGGTTCTTTAATATTGTTTATTTTTAATTATTTCACTCACCTCATACTTCATAATGCATAGCAGACCCTGGGTTTCTTCACGTAATTTGTGAACGTGACGCAGCATTGACAATGTCACAAATTACGTGAAGAAACCCAGGGTCTGCTATGCATTATGAAGTATGAGGTGAGTGAAATAATTAAAAATAAACAACATTATTATTAATGTTTATGAATCTATATAGGAAAGATGAATCAATCTTTGCCTCTGATGAGCCCGGGCAAAGGATTATAAATAGCACTAATAGTTATGAGCTGGATGTTACTATGAGTGTAATGGAACATACAAGTAAATCCTCTAAAGGTAGCGCACGCTATACAGTGCAAAATGGTAGCAGATCTAAACACAGCACACCATTTTGACAGTTAGAAAGAATTGATAATGATGCTAAAGCATTGAAACTTGGGCCTTTAAGATAGCTACAAATATGAGGTGAGTTGTGCATATCTAACTCATATTATTTAAAATAAACTTCATAGTGTCACTTACTTTAAATATTAAATTGAAATTATACATTGAAAATGTAAAGTTTCATAAATGGTCCTAAATAAATATTTATGATATGAGGCGTGTCACTTCAATGATGAAGAGTATGGTGGGGCAATATATATCTCAGCTTTATCGGAATAATGTTGAGTGCTAAAGTAGAATATATTAACATCAAATTTCTCACAGAAATTGGAAAATCTTCCACAGAAATTTAGAATTTGTTGACAGATGTTTATGGTGATTCGAACCCCAATCCGTAGAAAGAAGTAAGTGCACTTGGGCAAATCAAAATTGAAAATAATGATGATTTTTTTTATAGTGAGAAGAACTGGTATTAAGTATTTTGCAAGTTGTTATTCTTTAGGGATGAGGTTTGGAGTCATTTTATGACATTATCCACACTTTTTTTTGTAAGTTTTCTCTATTAGTCTTGACTAAGGTTTTAGCTGCAAACATTGCACATTATACAAGTGAAACCTTCAAATTTTAATTGGTATGGACACATAAGAAGAAGACAAGAATAAAAGTTATTTGAGTTTGTATTCTTTAACATTCTTACCTCATATGTTTATTCTGTTGGACGATTGTTTCAAAGCTATTGCTCCATCTTCAGCTTGTTCACAAACAGAGATGGAGCAATAGCTTTGAAATGATCGTCCAATAGATGAAACATATGAGGTAGGAATGTTAAAGAATACAAACTCAAATATTAAATTAAACCTCATAATGTAACTTCCTAATGATTTAAAAAAAAAAGTTATCTGTAAGGGTGTTGGAATTGTGATGGCATAGGAGAAAGAAAGGAAGACCTCACTATTCTTGAATCCAAGAGATAAGAACTGGAATGATTAAAAGAGAAATAGACAACTAGGAATGAAATTCCAATTTGCATTTACCTTGATGTAGAGAAAACCAGGAAAAAATGTCAGTCAGTTGTTTGGTAAAGGTATAAGAATTTAGTCAATAGTATTTTGCCACTATTTAATGTGGAATGCTTGCCAACATTATCCATATTAAGAACTAAAAATAGGCCTACTTTTATGTTCATTAAAAATATCATTCACCAAAGAGAATATATATATATATATATATATAAAAATTACGTGTCACGTTGTTTGTCCGTGATGGAATCCTAAACTACTGAACCGATTTTAATAAAATATTGCACACTGTGTGCAGTTTGATCCAACTTGAGACCTACGATTGTTTATAACCAAATTAATAGTCGCTTTATTTTTTATAGAAAATTATTTGTTTATTATTTAACAAGAGTTATAATGATCTGTGAGTTTCATACGATTCTAACAGATGGCGGTGTAAGGAAATTGGTTTATTATTTAACCAGGTGGCTGTGCTTTTTGTTGCAACCGCGAATTTCAATTGAAATACAAATATTGATTATTTCATAACTTAAGTACGTTCAGTGTTTATTTTATTTTCAATATATTGATAATAATATTAATTTCGTGTGTAAGTATTAGTTTAAGTAATCTGGCTGAAAGACAGCAACTTAATTTAAATTTAACTGGACCGAGAAAGGGACATTGAACAATATGGCGAATCAGTTCTAGAGACCATGAAAGATAAGATATCAAGTGAATTTCTGCAAATTGGTATAGGCCTATGTGACATACTCGTAAATCTTACATTTAAGAAGAGTGTCAATTTAAAAACATATGAAGGTCCTAAGGAACGGAATAAAAGAACTGTAAGTAAGTCTGTTAGTTATAATAATATGCCTAATATTACAGAAACAATCTCCATGCCTCAATTAAATGAAAAAGAAGGTGACTATAATATATCACAAGATGATATTACTATACAGAGACTTCTTGATGATGATGAGAATCCACCAAACTGCCAACAAGTGCGTAGAAAAAAACGAAAGTATAATGAAATCAGCAAGCCTACTCAAAATATTTCATCAATAAATGTATATACTCCTTATGATACACTTATGGATGATACTGAGAATGCAGACAACATAAATTCATCTCAATCAACAAAACCACTTCCACATAAACCACCACCCATATTTATACCGGGTGTAGTTAACGCACCGGAACTAAAAAATTGTGTAAAACAATAACTTTCTGATTTAGATTTCTCACTTAGTTTACTACAACATAATTTAACTTATACCTTAGCCACAGCAATGCGTGGCCAGGACTTCTATGTATATATATAAAACAAAGTTGGATTAGTTACACTATTTATAATTCAAGAACGGCTGGACTGATTTTTATGATCTTTGATTTGTTGGATTTGTTTCCGCCCCGAATAGCAGATAACTATTAAACATCGGAAAAATTAACGTAAAAATATTGAAAGGCGATACGACGTTCACCGGGCCAGCTAGTATATATATATATATATATATAAATAATAGGAAGTAACATTAAGAGGTTTATTTAATAATTAAGATACCAAAAACTGATTCAATGGAATTACCACATTGCACACTGATTAATAAAATATATTATCATATAATATGCAAAATAAAGGATACAATTCCTTTAGGTGATAATCGAATATAATTCTTGATCAACTGACAATGTCTATGAATCATAGTTTTTGCAACATCATCTTTCAAAAGATTATCAAGCTTCTCTATTATATCAGAGGGATTTTGAAATTTGCAATCAGTGATTGTCCAATCTAAGTTCAAATCCTCACACATTTTAATGTTAAAAGTGAATATAATACAAACTTTCAACCACCAAAATCTGAGTCATTTGTATGAAAAAAACAATAGACAGTTATATTTGTTGACAAATAGATTTCTATATATCCAATAGAATAATTTACTAATTGAAAATGTTTAACTAGATAAAATTCACTAGTAACTAAAAAATGAAAATAATATCTTTTTACCAAAAAGTTAAAAAAGTTATTCACTCTAAGAATTAGTAAAAATAAATACACTCTTTACTAGCTCAGTGTCATTAATTAATAATTAATTATTGTTAAAACCCTTAAATCAAAGATTATATATTATGATCTGTTCTCTTAAATTAGTTACCTTAAGAATTATGCAAATTCTATTGTATTTATAGAGAACATGAAATGTACATTCTAAAATGTTACAGCCACTTCTATTTTAAATACATCAAAACAATATCTTGTTACCAAAAAAATAATCATAATATTTGTAATCCAAAAGTGAATAAAAATGTACTACCTCAGTGTCATTAATTAATTCATGAAGCTCTTAAAACAGTTAAATTGGCAATAATGCAAATTCTAATATTGATTTTACAATGATAAAAGTATCTTCTGAAATATTACAGATACTTCTATTTTAAATATATCATACTCTAATACTGTTCCCTTAACAGTCAATAGCCAGGTAGCTCAGCAAAGCATCTGACTATAGTTTAGACAACCTGGGTTCAATCCAAAGCAGCAGATGTGGTAAAAAATTTTCTTCATATTCATGTTCCTGGGATCCCTAAGCCTACTATAGAATGAGTACTGGTAACTTACTCTGAGAATAATGCCAGTTGGAGCACAGCCCTGTAAGCATCATATGTTGAGAATTGTGGCTTCTTGCATTCATGTCTCAGCGGGGTTCCTTCGTCTTACTTTAACTGCTAAAAATCATATTTCTATCTATTACCCACATTATAAACATGAATTAATTTTTTTAAGTACTTTGGATTATATTAATTTCAACTTGTGTCTGTTCAGCCCGTTCATAAGAGCATAGTTAAACAGGGTATAGAATAATAAATATTTTAAAGATAAAGGCAAGAAACTCTTTCACACCAGATACATTAATCCTTGATCTTGCTTTAATAATGCTAAAACTCATATCTTCATGTATTAGCCACATTACAAACACGAATTAAATTTTTAAAAGTATTTTGGATTACATTAACTTCAACTTGTGTCTATTCAGCCCATTATAAGAGCATAGTTAAACTGTAGGAACATTTATAAGATTCTATCTAAATCAAGACATTTGAAAGTTAGCTTATTCATAATGTACTTTCTAATAGATTTAAGGGCAGAGAGGAGGAAAGAGTCGCTCTTTGCATGAAGATGGTTTAATGAATTCTGCCCTAAGAGTCAGGAATTCAAATCAGACCCAGATTTTAAGATTATAAAATCCATTATCTTCACAGCTAAAACGAATATTAATTAAAAAATCAATATTTCGTCTCAAATACTGAAATGTATTTCTTGAATATACCATTATGCCTTTTTATTTTCTAACTCAAATATTGTTATGTAAAATTAACTTCAATTTAAAATATAGTTGACAATTTTTTTTTCTCAGTATTCAGAATACCATCGTGCTTATGAGTTTAATTACTCGATTAATTAAAGTTCTACATCATATAAACAGGGTATTTTAACGTATTATAATATAATTTTAAAATTTTCATTGGTACATTTATTTAAAAATACCGCTTACAGTTTCAAGTCCAGTGTCGCCAGTAGTAGAATGTAAGCCAGAAGTCCACTTACATAAATTGAAATAAAATAATATATAAAAACGCACAAATGATTGTTGCAGTAAGTAAATAATTACCCGAGGAATTTTTTTTTATTTACGGAAAGCATATATATATATATATATATATATATATATATATATATTATATTTTTATATTATATATATATAATTTTTCCTCCCAAAAAATGGAGAAATTTCTTAATTTCATTGAATGAGAAGTAGAGGTAATTTTAACCCTCAAATGGCCATATTTACAAACAGCATAGCCAATTTATCCATATGGCGCACGAGATTGTCCAATAAATTGTAAAACATACTGTATATACTAACTTGTCCATTTTCTCACATAATGATATATAAATTAGTACAAAATGTTATTGGTACAATGACACAGTAATGAATGAATAAATAAAAAAGTCGTACTTTAAGAGCGGAAACGTGTCTTATTATATTGGCTGCATGATGCTAAGCAGGCACACCACAGGTGAATTCCTGGCTTACAATGGCTACATTTTTGGAATCCTTAAAAGTATCTGATTTAAACGATGAAACATTGAAAATTGTGATATTTAAATGTTTTTAAATGTAGTAATGCTTTATTGTTTTTATAGGTTATACTACAATTCCTCCTTATGAAAATATTGATAAGCTATTAGCATACATTTGTTACCCGTTGTTGGAGAACCTGCATGTGATAAAATGGCTGCATAAATATACATATAACACATGTATTAAGAGTGATTTATATTAATCAAAATGAATTATTCATTACAAGCGTGCTCGAGATTTACGAGAAGTATATTAACTATTTCAAAATTGTTTACATCTTCAATACAGGCCGATGCTGCAAAATGTTTTCCAAGGTATTCAAAGATCAAAAGACATTTTTTTATAAACAATCATGTCTGAAAGGTTATTTTAGACTGAACTTTAGAGAGTGACTCTTTATGATTTTCCATACAACATTCTTAAGCCATTGTTGCACTTCCTGCTTTTACTATTTGAAATAATATTTCGTACTATTTTAAACATTTTGCAACAATTCTTAAAACAAAATAAGGAAAAAGTCTGGTTTATGCCGGAGACGAAATCTTCTAAGTTCCACAGAATCGCAGTGCGCATGCGGGAGTTGCTGTAATGGTTAATATAGCCTCCGGTAGATGGCTCTGCAGTCGGCGTTACCAACTTTGGGAATAAATTTCCAAATGCAAAAAAAAAAAAATGGACGTTTACTAACTTGCCATTTCCTAACTAAAGAAAACAATTTACATGCATATTATTTATTCCCAAATGCTTAAAAAAATGGACATAAACCAACTTCCCATTTCCTAACGTAACAAAACAATTTACATCCCTACTATTTATAGAACTATAAACTAATTTATGTACACTAACACTAAATATGGTTTAAAATTATTTTCAAATGGTGGCAACGTTGGAACAACATGGGAAAGTAGCAAGTAAATAATGTATCCACGATTATGTTTTACGTAAATATATAAATATAAAATATTGTAAAGAAAGCTTGAAGATTGTTGCAAAATGTTTAAAACAGTACAAAACGTGTTTACAAGTGTTTAGTGCATCAGTGGCATAAGAATGTGCGTGTAGAATTGCGACGGGCATATAACCTACCTCACCCCAAAATAAAAATGTAGTAGTGGGAATTTATTGCAGAGATTAGTCATACTGGTTTCCAGACAATGTGTTGATATCTTGTGCCAGTCTTGTAAAGCACATGCAAGTGCACTACTATTCTGTAGAACTTGGGTAATCTAATGGATATATTTAAGAATTGTAAATAATCTTTTAAGAAGCATTAGAATATATTTAAAAATATTAGGAAATGTTAAGTAAAAATAAAACCGTAACCCAATAATTTGACAGAAGTTTTTTTAGGTACTTAAAAAAATTCAGTGACGTAATGGAAACTTCAGCCAATATTGTCTTAAAGTTCCTAAGGTGTGTATATGTGTGAATTAAATTACAGAATCACTTCCTTTCAACTGTGCTCTAATTTCCATTCTACTGCTAAGAGAAATGATTTGATGGAATTTTTTGATGACGAAAAAAACTGGGGTCAAAATGAAGTTAGGGTTGGAAGATCTTGGAAAGCTGAAGAATTAAGAATTAAAAGTAATGAAGATTTACATAAGTTGTGGTAAGTTATATTAAAACTATACAGATGTTACTTTTCTTTACAACAGAAAATGGCACCCACTTTACCATTATAGTCATGCTTCAACTCCTGTAAAGCAGCCTGCGTATCTGCGTTGAAGTACTGTAGAAAGCTTTCATGCATGTTTTTAGTATTTTTACTTGGAACCTTGCTTATAAAAGATGTTTGAAAATCTACTCTGCACACATACATTTCATATCTTATGAAATTTCTACCACTTTTACAATTTTTTACTCACAACCATTGCATGCCAAAACCTATCTTGAAATTTCCTCCATAGAATCATTGTGATATACCATGGTTGTGAACAAAAAATTATGTGCTGTTTTTAAATGCAAGACACTAAAATCCAGTGCCAAAGCTCTCAATTAAACTGCAAGGGAGTAATAAAACTCCTGACTTGGTGAAATGGATGACCCCTGACAAGCTGCCCGCACACTGTGTCCCTCCAAATTCCAACTCTGACAACCTGCCCTCACGCTGCATCCTGCCACACTACACTCTGATTTACTCATACAGGGAGTCCATCTGCTTTGCACAGTGGGTTGCCGTCACTGGATTCTTGCTTCCATTTCTGTGCCTTGCAGTTAAAAATGGTAGATAATTTTTTAGGCATGGCCTTGGTATATCACAATGCTTCTCTGGGAGAAATTTCAAGATAGGTTTCGGCATGCAATGGTTGACAGTTTCCTTGTCAGTAGAAAAATAATTTCTTTCAAGGATTGACCTACAAATCCATGTACATAATATGGTAATTAACCAAATTAGCTAATTAACTATATTAAATGAATGTTGGGAAGTAAACATTATAAGGTATAATCATTCAAATTCATCGGAGAACATTTTGTTTGGCTGTGCTTTCCTTAAGGTCCGAAAAATTTTTCAATTTTATATCTTATTCCACTGATGCACTAAACACTCTTAAACACTTTCAAAACATTTTACAACACATTTTAAACATCTTCCAATGTTGCAACGAGTTTTTTTTTCATATTTATATATTTGCGTAAAATACGGTCGTGCTACATTGCTTACTTCCTTCTCTTTGTTATTTTCCCTCCACTTCCTATGTTGTTCCAGCATTGCCACCATCAACAACCCGAACTTGCTTTTTAAATGTGATTCCACGTTCCCTGGATTTCACCTACGTTAGAGTAATTGATTTGTGTTACAGTAATTGATTTAGGTTTGGTTAGCTTTTAGGTTCCTTGCTTTTTAAAAGTGATTTGATACGTAAAATAAATTATACATTTTTAGACAAGTTCTGGGAATTTTGTGTCAATGTTGGTCATACTGATTTCACATATATATACCGCCAACTGCTTTAGGTTGCATTTATCTACCTGGGATAATTGGAGCACTAGCGCATGCGCACTGCGATTCTATAGAACTTAGAAAAATTTTCTACCGACCTAAAGGAAAGCATATCCTTTTGTTTAAACAACTCACCTCATAGGATTCATGCTTCCATGATACCGCGGTTTCAAACACAGTCGTGTTCGTCCTCAGCCATAACTCCAACTGACAAAATTCTTCGGTCGTCAACAGTTCTGTTGTCACCATCTTCAGTGTTGCAATCTATGGTTGAATTTATGAACTTCGAAATCAGAGTAATTTCATTAGGAATATCAAAATTCATTGATCTATATTTATTTTTCTGAATGTATATCTTCTCCCAAACTGTCAATTCCAAATGAATTTTGATATTCCTAACGAAATTACTTTGATTTTGAAGTTCATAAATTCAACCATAGATTGCAGCACTGAAGATGGTGACAATAGAACAGTTGACGGCCGAAGAATTTCGTCAGTCGGAGTTATGGCTGAGAATGAACACGACTGTGTTTGAAACCGCGGTATCGTGGAAGCATGAATCCTATGAGGTGAGTTGTTTAAACAAAATGTTCTATGATGAATTTCAGTAGCTAATTAACTAATTAGCTTTATGAATTATTTAGCAGAATGAATAATATAGTGAATAGTTCTTCTTATCCTTTTAAAATTAATTAATTGTAACACCTAGATCAAATGTTACATAATTAATGTTTGCAATAAAAAATAGCAGAAATCAAGTAAGGTGAAATATTTTGTTAGCTTTTAAGTTTAATTCTAAACTATCTTGAAACTTAAATATGTAGAATGATAAAGTAGTGATTTTGAAAATGTGTAATAGTACATCATGTCCATTGAAAATTTTAGTTTAACTAAAATGAACTATTTCATTGAGAATAGTTCACTGACAGACTTCAGTGACTAATTACCAAGGTATTGTCACTGTACCCTTTATATTGACAGAAATTTATTTTTGAAATTAATTTTCAATTATGTCTAGCTTTATTGTTGTGTGTGTGTGGGTGTTTACAGTGCTATCCACTGCACTCTTTTTGTCCTGTTTCTATACTAGGCAGATGAATGGTAATAATGCTACTTGAATCTATGGACACTTTGGCAATCAGGCCCCGGGTTTGAACCCAGGACCTTTGGCTTTCTAGACCGCTGAGCTACCTGAGCAAATTTTTCTCTTCCATCCATTGTAATTCTGCCTGAGGGCAGGTCCTTCACTGCAATAATAGCACTTTCATGCTATGCTTGTAGCATTACTAGGGAATTGTAGGTGTGGTAGCTTCCCGTTGCTTTCCACACCGGTGAAGGATGATGATTATGATGATGATAATAATAATAATAAGGATGATAATGATGGCCATATGATTTCGGGGACCATTTGGGCCTTAAAGTTTTCTGACATTTGTCTTACAGGTGAGGAAAAACCATGATAAAAACCTCACCCAGAAAAATGCCCTGACTGGGGATCAAACCCGAACCCGCTGCGTGACAAGGCAGCACGCTACCTTGAGACCACAGCAGTGGACATTTTTCTCTTATACATTGTATACATTGGTAATTTCTGATCGCTGAATGCTATGAGCCTTTGCTCGGTTATTCAAACCCCGGTCTGAGTGTATAATTTTTCTCTTCAAATATAATTTGTCCTTCAGTGAGAAGTATTAAATTAATAATAAAAGCATTGAAAGAAGCCCTACTGGCTTCATAAATCAATGTTTAAATTCCCAAAAAATGTTTTCTTAAATAAGAAGCCACCATTTGCATAATATAGCAAATGCTTGTAGCATTTGGTGATCAGGAATTAACTATGTATAAGAGAAAAATTTGTGTTTAGATTAGAGTGCTCAGATAGCTCAGCAGTAGAACATTGGCCTAGTAAGCCAAAGGTCCTGGGTTCAAACCCCGGTCTATTAAAATCTTTGTGTAGTTTAGATGTGTTATTTTTTTGATGATGATAAAGAGAAGGGAGAATGTGAAACTAGTGTTGGTACATAGCCTACTGCTATGGAAAAGTGCAAGATTTAACATCCCCATCCGAGGGACAAATCATTGTCAATAGTACCACATGCCTTCTCAACTTATGTTACTGCAAAGTGATTTGGATTATTTAATTCAAGTATCTGATTTACAATCTAGTGATTAAAAATTGTCTACCACCACCCTTCCTAGATCCAAAATTAAAAACATTACAAGTAAATTTTCCATTCCTGTGATATATTAAACCTGGACCTTCAGTCAGGAGGCAGGAATTTTACCATCTGAGCCCTGGCATATTTAAATGAGATTTTTTTTTTCAGGTATATATTATTGAAGGAAAAAAATATGTTGCTTACAATGGAAGAAGAATGCAAGCAACAAGTACGGCTATTTCCCAATCCTGAAAGAATAGATAAAGTGAGTCAAATCCACATATATTTTTCAATATTGAAACTACAGTTATTAGTATAAAATATATAATGTTTGAGAAGTAAGTACACAGGAACTTGTGAGTTACAATCCTCTAAATTGAATACTTGCTCTGTGTCAAAACTTGCCATACATTTATATCAGGTGTGTCCAACCTTTTTGGAAAAGGGCCACTGTTGTTAAGGTGAATTGGTTTGCGAGCCGCATGATCCAATTTTTTTTACTGTATTAAATAGGATCTACATGAACCATCCATCCATAGTAATTCTGCCCGAAGGCAATCATAGCATTTGCATACTATGCTTGCAGCTTTACTAGGGAATTGTAGGTGTGGTACTTCCCATTGCTTTCCACACTGGTGAAGGATGATGATAATGATAAGGATGATGATGATGGCCATATGATTTCGGGGACCGTTTGTGCCTTAAAGTTTTCCTGACATTTGTCTTACAGGTGAGGAAAAACCCCGAGAAAAACCTCACCCAGAAAAACTGCCCCGACCGGGGAATGAACCCGGGCCTGCTGCGTGACAAGGCAGCACGCTACCTCGAGACCACAGCGGTGGACCTACATGAACCAATTAATTTAAATATAAAATGGCTAATATATACTGTTACGTTATTTTTATTAAAATATTAATCATATACTAGTTAATTTATTTTTAAAATTAAATAAAAATATATTTTTTCATGTATAATCTAATTCTAAAATCTAAATTGAACAATATAAATAAAGTATGTTTAATATAAATTTTAGTTAAAAATTTAAATAAAATTGTTATATTAAAATAATTAATTTTTTAAATTTGAAGAGAAAAATTAATTTTTTACCTGTCAATGCGACACCTGGCACTGCTTTTCACGAACAAGGCATCCAATATCTGGTTTGATTTATGTTGTAGCAACTCAAAGCAAACTCTCCAGATGGATTGTCGGTGATTCGTGTTCTCATTGCACACTTCGCATGCTTCATCCTGGAGAACACTTGTTTGCATATGTATGTGCTACTGAAAAGTGATGCGAAACGTAGTGCATGTCTTTTAATGCCCGGATATTTTTCTCTGGGAAAGTAGTCGCGATAGAATTATAGTAAGGGGACATTGTTAAACTTATTCTTTAGGATTCATCGGAGAACATATTGTTTAAACAACTCACCTCATAGGATTCATGCTTCCATGATATCGCGATTTCAAACACAGTCGTGTTCATCTTCAGCCATAACTCCGACTGACGAAATTCTTCGGCCGTCAACTATTCTATTGTCGCCATCTTCAGTGCTGCCATCTATGATTGAATTTATGAACTTTGAAATCAAAGTAATTTCGTTAGGGATATCAAAATTCATTGATCTATTTTTGTTTTTCTGAATGTATATTTTTTCCCAAACTGTCAATTCCAAAGGTTTCTCTACTTGTTTTAAAAGTTTAGCTTCTCTTCCAATTTTATGATGTTCTAATAAACTATGTGCAGCAATTGCAGATTTTTCAATTTCACAATTTTTAATATTTCTGAAATGTTCTTTTGTCCGAATTTCCAAATTCCTTTTTGTTTTTCCTATATAAACTTTATTGCAATCTTCACAATTTATTTGATAAATTCCAGATTTCTTACTGTCTGGAACATTGAATTTTTTATTGGTACTTAGAAGATTACCCAGACTAAATTTATTTATTGGTGCCAAAGAAATGTTGTATTTGTCAAAAATTTTTTGATATTTTCTATGCATTTCAGGATGGTAAGTAATTTTCTTGTATTTTTTCTTTTCTTTGCAATTTTGTAGAGTAGTATATTCATTAAGTCTTTTTTTGTGTTTGAATTTCTTCAACTTATTTATAATTAATTCTTTATCAAAACCATTTAATCTAGCAGTGTTTAAGATATGTTTAAACTCTTTGTTGAAATTTTCTTCGTTTAATGGTACATTTGTCAATCTGTAAATTAAACTTTTGAACATTAATTTAATATAATTATTCTTTAGGTCTGATGCACATTGAAAATCAATGCACTCCATTTGCAGATCCTCAGGGACCTCGTCTATTTTAATGGAGAAAGGGGAAGAAAACAGTTTGAAACTTATAACATTCTCCTTGAAATCTAACGTAGAATTAATTTCTTAGTTCAGATATAATTTCTGCATACTTTTAAGAATATTGTTACACTTTTATAGGGCTGGAAAATGCACAAAGTTGTTGTTTTTTATTTGTGATTCCCAAAGTCGAAATTTTGTTTTAAAGGCCTTCATGAGGTAAACATAGTAATGATCAATTGGTTTTTGCATTGGAGATGTGAATTAAGTTCGTTCAGTTGTTATGAAAGACAACATCCACATCCATTCTGCATCTTTAAATTCAACAATAGGTTTGTCCTTCTCCTCCATAAATGTTTGTATTTCGTTTTTGAGATCAAATACTCGTTTCAACATTTTGTCACGGCGCAGCCATCTTATTTCAGTATAATAAACAATATCTTCTAATTCTGAATCAAGATTTTATAAGAAATTTTGAAATTCTCTATGTCACAAACCATGCGAATGAATGAAATTCACTACTTTTACAGCGACTTTCAAAACACTATCCAAATTTAAGGATTTAGCACAAATATTTTCTTGGTGTATTAAGCAGTGATATTACATTACAGAAATGTTTACTAATTTACCTGCCTCTGCTTGCTGTAATTTAACTAACCCTTCTCTTTTCCCTGCAAATGCAGGAGCTCCGTCTGTTGTTACACAAGATAGATTTGTATATTTCAAGCGAAGCTGATTCAAGGTTTCGGTGACAACCTCCATTAAATCATTGGCTTTAGTGGTGCCTTTAAGAAGACAAGAGCAGCTAATTCTTCTGTAATATCAAAATCTTTATCACCTTCCCTTTAAGAAAACTGCTAATTGGGCAGCATCGCTAGCATCACTACTCTCATCGAGTGCCAGAGAATATAACTGAAAATTTGTGGCTCGGTATTTTAAAGTGCTCTCTATATCGGATGCTAATTCGTCAATATGGTGAGCTACAGCCTTTCGCAACAAACTTAATTTTGCAAACTGCGCTTTTTTTTTTGTCTGGGCATATAATATCACCAACACTCTCAAAGCACTCTTTAACAAACTCGCCATCTGAAAATGGTTTAGATTTTTTTGCAATAATTTCTTCTACTGTGTAACTCGCTTTTACCAGAGATTCAGTTTGTAGTGACACATTCTCTAAAATTAACTGCTGTCCTAAAAGTTTAATTTTAAGTTTGAATACCTTGTCTTACAAAATTGACCCTCAAATTTATCATATGAAGACGCATGTTGATGTCGTAATGTCGCTTTATGTTATACTCCTTAAACACTGAAACTTTTCACTGCAAATTATACACACTGCTTTGTTGTTACTTGAGTAAAAATGTGCTGATTTGTCCACTTTATAAGAAATGATCTACCTTCGTATGAATAATTAACACATAAAACTCACAGAATTAATTATATTCTTCAAATCTCTCACTAACACTGACAGTACAATGTGAGCAAACACTGCAAACTAACTTGAAATATACAAAAATGTAACGATAATAAAGCATCTGGCACACACTCGCCTTTGAAAGTGGTAACTGCGTTGTCAGCAATACTCGGAGACTTGAAAGCGATGCGCGGTAGGTAGTATCTTAAAAATGTGGGCTGGGTGTTTCTTAAAACAGGTGTAATTTCTCCATGTTTTGAGTAAGAGGCTGAGTAGGATGAATTTTCGCAGTCACATGTGTAGGATACAGAAAAAGTCTTGCTCTTTCAAGTTTATCTTATACCAAATAGAATTACTGATTTCATAAATGATATTAGACTATAACTTACAAATATTACTGAGGGCCGAATGCGATATGATAGAGCAAAGATCATTATGGACCGCATGCGGCCCGCGGGCCATGAGTTGGACACATCTGATTTATATAATTGAAGTCTAAAGATGCATTCATTCAAATTTCCATGCCCCTCATTCATGCTCTGTTCCTCCATCTGTAGTCATAGAATTAAAAGTTATGTATAAATATATACATCCATCCATCCATCCATCCATAGTAATTCTGCCCGAGGGCAGGTCTTTCACTGCAATCATAGCATTTTTCATGCTATGCTTTGCAGCTTTACTAGGGAATTATAGGTGTGGTAGCTTCCCATTGCTTTCCACACTGGTGAAGGATGATGATGATAATGATAGGGATGATGATGATGATGGCCGGATGATTTTCAGGGACCGTTGGGCCCTAAGCTTCCTGACATTTGTCTTACAGGTAAGGAAAAACCCCGAAACAATCTCACCCAGGAGCCTGTCCCGACCGGGAATTGAACCCGGACCCACTGCGTGACAAGGCAGCATGCTCCCTCGAGACCACAGCGGTGGACAATGTGTACATATACCAGTATATATAATTTATAGTTAACTGCATAAATATTTATGTTTATTGGCTGATGGTTTAAAAAATTTAAACTAATTTAAATACTCTGAATGATATTAATGATTATATAAATATTTTAGGAATAAATTTGTATGAAGAAGAATTAAATTAATGTTTTTATTACCTCACCTCATATCCTTTTTCTTCTATACTGCAGTTTCGGAGCTTATCTCCATTGTCAGTAGCCTCTGGTCGACAGGTGTTATGTCGTTTCTTGGCGGTTTCCTTCTTACTTCTACCGCCAAGAAACGACAACACCGGTCGACCAGAGGCTACTGACGTTGAAGATAAGCTCCGAAACTGCAGTATAGAAGAAAAAGGATATGAGGTGAGGTAATAAAAACATTAATTTAATTCTTAAATTAAACCTCATAGTGTTCTTTCCCTGTGAAAGTTAGATAAATTGTATGAAGAAGTTATATTTCAGGTGGAAGAGAGCATGAAAAATTTGGAGAAAGTTGTCCTTGAGAGAAATGAAGCCTATTTTATGTTGGAGACAGGCAAAACAGGAGGAAGACCAGGCTACGTGAAAATAGGAGCTCTAGGTGAGTCAGTCTTTTATTAAATGTATAGAGAGTGATCTATAACATTATCTTTGGTACTTGGCAGCAAGCATTCCTTGCATTCAGTTCTGGATGAACAGGATCCACTGCATTGACATGCTATCGTCTTTCTCCTTCTCTCGGTATTCCTGCTATTTTCCTATCTTCAAGCTTAGTTAATTTATGAATATTTTAATTTTAATAGCTAACTATAGCAGATCCCTTTCACTGAGAATGACCAGTGCTGATACCGGGTCTGTTTGTTACCAAATGCCATAGACCATTGTGTAGCAAGAAAGAAAATAATTTTAGTGTTAATTCAAGGGCATTTAGGTACATACATAATGTTTTTTTTTTTTTCATTTGATTACATCACTGAAAAAAATAAAAATCTCAGAAGGTGATTGAATCTATAAATATGTTCCAATATTTTGTTTTTAATATAATTATATACTAAATCCACAATGTGTACGGCGCAAGTAACAGTCACTTATATTCATTGTTTTTATTATTCATTTCATACATCTCAATTATGTATCCATCATTGAGATGTATGAAATGAATAATAAAAACATAAGGGAATGAAGCCTGGATTAGCTCAGTGGTCAGAGCATTAGCACGGAAATCTAAAAGTTCGGGGTTCGTTTCCAAGTTCAGGCGGAAGTTTTCCTCTTTACCATTGATTTACAATATTAATTGTGTTCATTAATTTACTTATTTCTATCATAGTAATAGCTTTAGTTTCTCAATATTAATTTAATAAATAATGCTATAGCTGTGTGGAGTTCCTTCATGTCTTCTTCAGGTAGAAGCCATTCATTGTGTATTTGTGAATGATGATTCATTGCAATTGAATGTGGGACCAGTAGAGTAAGGTAAAGGAAGGATTTCTGCTTGGATGGGAATGAAGCCTGGATTAGCTCAGGGGTCAGAACATTAGCACGGAAAACTAAAGGTTTGGGGTTCAGTTCCCGGTTCAGGCGGAAGTTTTTCTCTTTACCATTGATTTACATAAAAAGAAGCCTTATTGGCTTTATAATGTAATGTAAAATTCCCAAATAAATGTCTTATTAATAAAGAAGCTGCCATTTGCAAGATAGAAGCAAAAGTTTCATAGCATTTGGTGCGCGGGAGTTAACAGCGTATATAAGAAAAGAATTTGCATTTATATTGAACTTGCTCACTTGGTTAGAGCATTTGCGTAGAGTGCGAAAGGTCCTGGGTTCAAGCTCCAGTCTGAGCATATAATTTTTCTCGTTAATTATGATTTAACTTATCTACTTAGAAGATTAGTATGAGGAGAGGTATGAAACATTTGATTTTATCTATGATTTAACAGTCACTTATGTTGACATCATTGTATCTGTTCCTTTCATAGGATAACTGCATCAGCATAGGCTTCGATTCTTCTTCTTCCTTTCATGGGACATGTTTCAAAACAATTCTGTTTTATCATCAGCTTGTTCAGACTGGTTTGATTTATGTTGCATTATGTTGCACACCCTGGATGTCGATGTCAGCTCCATCCTGTGGTTGGCGAAAGAACCTCCAAACAAGGTCACGCTCCATCGGTATTTCAAAATTCATAACTCTGTTTTTGTTCTTCTGAATATAGATTTTTTTCCCAAATAGTCAGTCTTTTGTATTTTCTAACTGTTTTAATAATATAGTGTCTGAATTTATATTATGTTTTTCAGACCAAACATGAGCAGCAACTGCAGATTTTTTTATTTCCCCATTTTTAATATTTCTTATTTGTTCTTTGGTTCTAATTTTTAGGTTTCTTTTTTGTTTTTCATATATATATCTTTTCACAACCCATGCATTCAATTTGATATGTTCCTGACTTTTTATTTTTATCAGTTTTTTTCATTTTTGTTGGTTTTTATTACTTTATTTAAACTGTAGTTATTTTTCGGTGCTAATTTAATATTAAACTTCTCAAATATCTTTTGAAATTTATTGTGTACCCAAGGGTGATATGTGAATTTCCTATATTTTTTCATAGGTTGTTCTTCTTTTTCAAGACTACATCTGTTTATCATTTTTTTGTTTTTTATACTTTTCTATCCTTTTATGTACCATTTTTTCATCAAACCCGTTTTCTCTTGCTACTTTGATGATGTGTTTTTTCTCCTGTTTGAATACTTCTTTGTTTAAGGGTAAGTTTACCAATCTATGAGTTAAACTATTAAAGGCTGCTAATTTATGTCCAATTGGATTGAACCCTGTTGATTTAATAAAATTTTCCATATGAGTTTCTTTCCTATGAATCCCAAATTCAATTTTTCTTTTTTCTTCGTTTCTGACCAATTTAAGATCCAAAAAAAGGTATTTGTTTATTTTATTGTATTTCTTTGGTAAATTTGATGTTTGTACTCTGTAAATTTAAGAGTTTTAGCGAATCTTCTACGTAATATTTAATTTTAGGAAGTTATATTTTGAGGTTATTTTAATTATATTATTTTATATTATTTTTAGTCTGGACATCTTACCTCAATATTAATGTTGATTTGTTCTTGGACATGTTTCAAAACAATTCTGTTTTATCGTCAGCTTTCCCAGACTGGTTTTATTTATGTTGCATTATGTTGCACAACCTGGATGTCGATGTCAGCTCCATCCTGTGTTTGGCCAAAGAACCTCCAAACAAGGTCACGCTCCATCGGAATATCAAAATTCATAACTCTGTTTCTGTTCTTCTGAATATACATTTTTTCCCAAATAGTCAGCTCTTTTGTATTTTCTAACTGTTTTAATAATTTAGTGTTTGAATTTATATTATGTTTTTCAGACCAAACATGAGCAGCAACTGCAGATTTTTCAATTTCTCCATTTTTAATATTTCTTATGTATTCTTTGGTTCTAATTTTTAGGTTTCTTTTTGTTTTTCCTATATATATCTTTTCACAACCCATGCATTCAATTTGATATATTCCTGACTTTTTATTTTTATCAGTTTTTTCATTTTTGTTGGTTTTTATTAGTTTATTTAAACTGTAGTTATTTTTTGGTGCTAATTTAATATTAAACTTCTCAAATATATTTTGAAATTTATTATGTACCTAAGGGTGATATGTGAATTTCCTATATTTTTTCAAAGGTGGTTCTTCTTTTTCAAGATTACTTCTGTTTATCATTTTTTGTTTTTATACTTTTCTATCCTTTTATGTACCATTTTTTCATCAAACCCATTTTCTCTTGCTACTTTGATTATGTGTTTTTTTCTTCGAAGAAGATTTCAAACATGAGAAAAAACACATAATCAAAGTAGCAAGAGAAAATGGGTTTGATGAAAAAATGGTACATAAAAGGATAGAAAAGTATAAAAAACAAAAAATGATAAACAGAAGTAATCTTGAAAAAGAAGAACCACCTATGAAAAAATATAGGAAATTCACATATCACCCTTGGGTACATAATAAATTTCAAAATATATTTGAGAAGTTTAATATTAAATTAGCACCAAAAAATAACTACAGTTTAAATAAACTAATAAAAACCAACAAAAATGAAAAAACTGATAAAAATAAAAAGTCAGGAATATATCAAATTGAATGCATGGGTTGTGAAAAGATATATATAGGAAAAACAAAAAGAAACCTAAAAATTAGAACCAAAGAACACATAAGAAATATTAAAAATGGAGAAATTGAAAAATCTGCAGTTGCTGCTCATGTTTGATCTGAAAAACATAATATAAATTCAGACACAAGATTATTAAAACAGTTAGAAAATACAAAAGAGCTGACTATTTGGGAAAAAAAATTATATTCAGAAGAACAGAAACAGAGTTATGAATTTTGATATTCCGATGGAGCGTGACCTTGTTTGGAGGTTCTTTGGCCAACCACAGGATGGAGCTGACATCGACATCCAGGTTGTGCAACATAAATAAAACCAGTCTGGGAAAGCTGACAATAAAACAGAATTGTTTTGAAACATGTCCAAGAACAAATCAACATTAATATTGAGGTAAGATGTCCAGACTAAAAATAATATATTCTTCTACGTGTTTTTCTTTTACAATACAAAATATATCATCTACATATCTGCTCCAAAGTTTAAACATTGTGGGATGTGCTTTGTGATTTTACATTCAAAATCGCTCATAAATAAATTTGCAAGGAAAGGTGATAATGGGTTTCCCTGATTTTGCCCTGATTTTTGTCTATAGAAACTCCCATTGAATGTAAAAACATTTGGTCAATGCATAACTCAGTTAATTTCAAATAATCTTCTTTGATCTCTCTATGTTGTTTTTACTTAACCAGTTGTTCAATATCTCCAAAGTTTTTTGTTTCTGTACATTTGTGACTAATGAAACGACATCAATAGAGTTGAAAAGTTGTGATATGATGATTGAAATAAAGCAACTATAACTACATATTAAAAAAAGTATAAAAAGTATATTTTTAAGCATTTTATGTGCGAAAAAATTATATAGTATTATTACAATTAGAAAACAATATTTTTAATAAAAGTATTTTATTTATAAAACATGATATAAAAAGATGTAACTAAAGATTTATCAATGTTGCCATAAATTATGTTTTTTTTACATAAAAAGTACTTCAAGTGAATATTTATGCTTTACAGGTTTAAGACATTTTTATCGTGAAACTGAACATCTTATACCGAAATTTATGAACAAAAAATGGCAGAGTGATAATGCATCTTATACTCATACAAGAGATGTGCAAGATTTTCTTCAACGTTACAAAGAAAGGAAGTTCCTTGAAAAGAGGAAAGCTCGAAAGTAAGTAATAATGTTTAAATCTACTAAAAGATAATGGCGTTTTAGCTACAATTCAAGAATCTTCTTCTGTGGCTTCATGGCCCTTTTAGTCTAGCCCTACCATTCTCTCTGTCTTGTGCTTTATTCATCCTTTAACTCCCAGATATCTTAAATCTGCCTAAATATCACCCAATCATCTCAATTTCTGTCTTATTATGTTGACTTTCAAGTTTTGAATTTGGGATAATCCATATCAAATCGGACAGCAAAATATCTTGTAATTTATTTTTTTTTAATTTTATGGGTATCCCTAAATATAGTGAATACATTTATAAATATATCAATATCACAATTTAATTTTTACCTTTTATAGGTTCATAGTTACGACAATCTAAAATTATCGTAAATATTATAAACTAAAACATTTTCTAACTAATAGTTCTGAAATAGTAAACAGCAAAAATTTGATTCAAACACTTTTATGTAGCTGATATCATGTAGTTTAAGGGTATTATTTTTATAATTAGGATATATTTATTTTCGGTGTCAATTTTTAATTTTATGGCAGTTTACTACAGTATACAAGTCCCAATGAAAATGAAAAAAAATACAGGATATTACTCACATAATAAGGATTAATTTCCAGCAATTACTTTTTTGGTTAGTTGAATAGTTCAGACAATATAAATTTTTATTCTATTTTCATTAAAACCTGACGGATCAAAGAACAGTGTTTCGCTTCACAACCAAGGTCTCGTGCATAGTTCTCATTGTAACAACTGACCCGCTTCATCAGCAATTTTTTCAACTCTCATTAAATCTAATAGATTATTTAAATCATTATAAAAGTTCTATTATTGTGGTTATATGAACAAATTATTGTTTTTCCGCTACTTATATATAAACAATTCATTCTTGATAGCTTATAAGTGTGGATTGACCGCATGTTGTAAATTCTGTCCTCCAAAAAATGACTGAATACATTTAAATAATGCATAGTTGCATTTTCTACATTATGTTCTAAAATTTGTTTCATAATATATATTTAAGTTTCTTTTTGTATAAGTAATCCATATTTTGTGCTGCACACAAAACAAAAATAACTAAATATACACAAAGAAAAATATTAACAGACTTCCTTCAAAAGTGCCTATCTGTTTGTTACATGTTCTGCTTAATGGAACAGTACAGTTAATTTATAAAAGTGGCAATATTTTAATTCTTCCACAGTAGCTTATTTATGGAATTTATTTGCTGAAGCGAGAAGTAAAGAACTCTGTTACTTAAGCTTACTGTGAATTTATTAACCCATTCGCTTCAGGTTTAAATGTTCAACGCATTTACCCAGAAACCGGATTTAAACCACTGTAAATTGTATTGTTTATTTTCAGACATTCAAAACGAATAAATATAACGGTACTTGAGATCACAATAAGAGTGAGAACCAAAACACATTGATGTACGATTCATAAATGTTATAAAAATATTACCCTATTAAGGAATGTACACAAATTACAAAATATATAACAGGCACAGTTAAGCGAGTGTACCTCGTCTTCTGAGTTGAAGACCATTTAACTGTTGGCGAGTCTAACTCGTCTTTCGAGGTGAATGGGTTAAGTTATGTAGATAGGAAATAACACTATGAGTTTTTTTAATATTGTTTATTTTTTATTTCACTCACCTCATACTTCATAACTCCTAGCATACCCAGGGTTTCGTCACATCCTTTGTGACATTCTCAATGTATTGAGCATGTCACAAAGGATGTGACGAAACCCTGGGTATGCTAGGAGTTATGAAGTATGAGGTGAGTGAAATAAAAAATAAACAAAATTACTGTGAATTGTTAAACAAATTATTTATTTTGTTACAAAAGTTTTCATTATAATTTAAATGTAATATTATAATAAAAAACTCTTACATCATTAATTGAATAAACTGGTATAGATTTTTATTAAGTTATAATTACTAATTTTAATGTAAAAATAACTTTTTATTCGGTGTACAGTATTTTACCTTGAAAACTATGTTGAAATAGTGTTGTTATCAGATATCACTTCCAAATAAAACCGAATATTTAATACTTGTACCATTTCCTACCAAACGATAATAATGCAGAATCGGCACATCTTTCTTAAACATCTGCTTCTACGTCAGCAGTTCTCAAGATCAGATTACTTACCAGAGAGTTGATTTAAATCAATGCATGTGTTTAGTACCTCGTCATTTTAAGTGTCACATTCAAATTTAAAATAAATGTTATTGTTTTTAATTAATAAGTTTGCATATTTAAGTGTTTTATTTTATTAGTGTACGTATAATTATACTGTATTTATTATATATAATAGTTATCAACAATATTACGTGTTAATATATAATTTAACAATATCTTAAATGTATCTGAAATTATAGAATAATCGTAGAGAGGTACATTTTATGTTATAAGAGGAGAATAATAGGAAATGTAGGCATTAAATTAAATGCTATAAGAATAGTTTAGCTTATATCATGCATTTTAATATCATCTTTGATATGCCATGAGTTGGGGATGCAAGATCAGTAAGTGTTGCCAAGCCAATAAAATATATTTATACCTCTTAAATATTATTTATAACAGCATGAAAATTGTTATAAATTATTATCGATAGCTTAACATTCCTTGCAATATTCAATATCAGACGTTGATATAGGCTAGTATACAAGTACAAAATATTATAACACATTAATTTTGTTGAGTTGTTTCTTGACTCAACTCATACTTCTTAACTCCTTCGCGATCCGGATTTTGTCACTGTATTTGAGACATTCTCAATGCTATTAATGTTCACAACATTAGTGACGAAATCTGGATCGCAAGGGAGTTAAGAAGTATGAGGTGAGTCAAGAAACAACTCAACAAAATTAAAATAGGCCTCATAGTGTTATTTCGTACCTACATAATTATAACACATTACCAATTACTCTCTAGAAAATAATTTTTTAATATACCTACAAGCTTGAATTTGTAGGTGCTTAGTAATTTAAACTAAACTACACATTAGCCAAAATCAGTACAAAATTAACCGTCTACTGGGTATATCAATAGCGATTGTTACATTTAATGACACTCACTAACATGTCAGTTCATTATGTAGCAATTTAATTCAGGCGCGGGGTTCTTCTACATAACGTAAATCTACGACACAGACTCATGGATTTCCTTCCCTCTGGAGAAAGCTACATTCAGAATTGTTACACCTTAAAATTCCATTGATTCGTATTGAATTTGAATCTGCAAACCTCAGAATCTGAGGCATGCATAGTAACCACTAGTCCACAATGATGATGATGTAATAATAGTAATCATGATAATAAAAATAATGTGATGATGATAATAACAATAAAAATGTTTGGAAGTGCACAAAGGACTATTACCAAGTAGCTCTGTCATTGTTTGTACAAGCAAGCAATCTTTACTCATGCCAAAAGTATTGCAGGCGGTCTACACATGGGAGATTTTAGGGAAAATAATTATTTTTGGTAGTTTCCTTTCATCTAACCACTTTAATACTAATTACAGACAATTAACTGGTCATGAAGCAGTAATCAGGTATTTTTAATTTTATAAAACTTGGTTGGAAAGGTCAATTGCATATTAATTGAATTTATGCCCTTCACAAAAATGTAAATATTAACATACTATTTTCAAGCGATAGAGCTTAAAATCATCTAAAATGTGACTATCTTTTAAAGTTGAGGGAGTAGTTATACTTCGAGAAATTTATTTAAAAAAGAGACTTTTTAATACAGTATGATAAATTGACAGCTCTATTACTCTTTGATTACATCAAACGAAGACCTGAAATTCGGTTCAGATATTCAGTTTATCATAAAGTTTCACTATTAAGAAAATGGTAAACTTTTAAAGATGTGAGTTCAATTTTCACAATTTTTTTGCCAATTTCGTATGGAATGTCCCATTCAAGATTATATTTGGAATACAGTCCTCTTCCATTCTAATGTCATATCCCAACCTTTCCAATCTTCAAACCTTAATTTCAATTACAGTATCAGGTAACTTATGTTGTAATAATAATTCATAGTGAAATACTTAACAAATTTCAAGAAATTCCATATTACATTGGCACCATAAATAAATTTAAACATGGTAATCTATTAATAACCAATAAGAAATTGAACACCCCAGATAGTAAAAAATCTGGAATTTTTAAAATTAGTTGTAAAGACTACAATAAAGTATACATAGGAAAAACAAAAAGGAATTTGTACACTTGCACAAAGGAACACTTTAAAAATATTAAAAATGGTGAAATTGAAAAATCAGCTATTGCAGCACATAGTTTGTTGGAGAGTCATGAAATTGAAAAAGAGGCCAAACTTCAAAAACATTTGGCAAAACCTTTAAAATTGACAGTTTGGGAGAAGATATATATTCAGATGAACAAATTTAGATCCATGAATTTCAAAATTCCCGATGAATGGACCTGATCTCGAAGTTCATCAAATCAACACTAGATGGTGTAACAGAAAATAATAAATTTAGCCGGTGATAGATAAGCACGCGAGCTATGAGTTCCTCTATGTTTCTCTAGGGTCGGGCTGAACTTTATGATTTTAGCCGGTGATAGATAAGGAACTATTTAAGGTAATTAGTGATAAAACTAAGTTTAGGCGACATGATAGATGGATTTTATTAATTTTCTTTTCCCTCAATAGTAAGATATACACTTTGCTCTTAAAACCTGGCTCAAAACGGCCAAACCCATGACTAAGTTTTAATAATGCTTATCGCGGATCTTTCTTTTGTATGTTCTCCTAATGGGAACACTCGCTCCACTCACTTTGACTATCGGGGAGCACTTGCCCCTCTTGCTTGACTATTAACTATAGGGGAGCACTCGCTCCTCTTACTTTGTACTTTGGATAGGAGCACTCGCCCCACCTGCTTTTGATTTTTAACTTCATAACATTTTATATTAAATATTTAAGAAAGTTGTGGATTTGACTTATTTTTCTGTTGCCATTACAATTTTTATACAAAATTTTAATTGGGTAAAATAAATCTTTTGACACACCTCTATAGGCTACATGTGCAAGTCAGTATAGGCCTACTAAATTTAGGGCGTGACCTTTTACAGGACTATCTTCCTTTCCAAGTTACTCGAGGTCAATAATCTTTCTAGCTGTGTTTTTGGAGGCTACATATTTTTTTTCTTTTCAAATTTCTTAAAAGCAATAAACTATTCTTTGCATCCCTCCTAACCATATAGATGTTTCCCTTTTGAGTTTTTAACCTTGGGGATTTGCGTAAACTCTGAGACCGTAATATAACTGACTTCCAAAATATGTAACACATGACCAGACAATAAACTTAATAGTTATTCATATTTCTTCAAACCCTAACAGTTATTCATACGATCTTCAAACACCCTCAAATCACTTAAAACGCTGCTGTCGGCAATGACTTGTTTACTAGACAGTTTTTTTTTGTATTTGTATAATCAAAAAGAGAATACAACTTTTGGGACAATAACGGTAGCCCTCCATTGTAACTGGTACAATGGAGATTCCAACAAAAATTCGGTAGTCATAATGTTGGTTTAAAATGGGAGGGATGTTCCTCTTGAAAACTGCAATTCCCGTGTTTAAGAAAACATAAACTATGAGGTAAGATAATAAATGACTCACTCATTCATTGTAATAATAAGTTAGGTCTGCTGTAATTCTTACCTCATATCGTTGTTTCTGTTAGACATATATTTCAAGACATGTTTATCCCATCTTCAGTAGTTACAGACTGATTTTTCCCAAGTTGTCAGTCCTGGATCTCGACTCCTGCTCCCTCTTTCTGTGGTCCAAAGAACTTGCTAATTAGGTTCCTCTCTCCAGGAATTTCAAAATTCATAATTCTCTACTTGTTCTTCCTTATGTAGATTTTTTAACAAACGAACTCATATTGGAGAAAAAAATCTACATACAGAAGAACAAGGAGAGAATTATGAATTTTGAAATTCCTGTGAAGAGGATCCTAATTAGCAAGTTCTTTGGACCACAGAAAGAGGGAGCAGGAGTTGAGATCCAGGGTCGACAATTTGGGAAAAGTCAGTATGAAAATACTGAAGATGGGACAAACAAATCTTGAAACATATGTCTAACAGAAACAACGATATGAGGTAAGAATTACAGCAGACCAAACATTATTAAGTAAAATCTCATAATGTTACTTCCTATTGTATTTTCAATTCCATATTACATCTTTGAACCTAAGGGTATGGTAGCCGGATGGTTATCCTGTTAGAACACAAGTGTTCCTTCGGGATAAAGCTCCTGAGTTGAAGGAACTAATCAAAAAATAGGTAAAATTGTTAAAATTTCATCATATTTTGAAAGCGAAGCATGGAATATGAAAAATTCATATATTTTTTATAATAGAATCTTACATATAAAAACAAATTAAAGTAAAATACATTATCCCATTAATGATATTTACGAATTATATTCAAGCGGAAAATGGATTGTAGAAAATAATAATAATAATCAAAAAAGAATATGAGGTGAGTAAAAAAAAAACTGAAAATTAATTAAAATAAACCTCATAGTGTTGTTTTCCACCTACATAATTTAACTAATAAGTTCTCTAACATATGGAGATAGGCTGCATTATTCAATCTATGGGTAAATTGTAGAACTCTTGTCCCATGAAAATATCAGCCTCAACATGATATACTTATATGACCTGCTCTCATAGTCAGATACACATAATGTGCATCATATCAGTAGCCATCCATGCAATATACATGTACAAGATTGCCATTCGTACTCAAGATGGGACATTCCACCACATGAAATCGGCAAAAAAAAAATTGTGAAAATTGAACTCATATCTTTAATAGTTTACAACTTCTTTTATAGTGAAATTTTGATATAATTAATATCTGGACTAAATTTCAGGTCATTTTATATCATTAAAGAGTAATAGAGCTGTCAATTTATCGTATTTTTGAAGAAAAGCCTCTTGTTTGAAACAAGTGTCTCAAAGTGTAACTACTTCCTCAACTTGAAGAGATAGTCACATTTTATGCTCTAACACTTGAAAATTAGTGTGTTAATATTTACTTTTTTTTTCTTTTTGTCCACCGCTGTGGTCTTGGGGTAGCGTGCTGCCTTGTCACACAGCAGGCCCAGGTTCGATCCCCAGTCGGGACAGTTTTTCTGGGTGAGGTTTTTATCAGGGTTTTTCCTCACCTGTAAGACAAATGTCAGGAAAACTTTAAGGCCCAAATGGTCCCCGAAATCATATGGCCATCGCAATCATCATCATTCATATTCATCTTAGGTTAAGCTTAGGATTAGGGACTCTCCTGACGCACCATTATCATTATCATCACCCATCATATCATCGGGGCAACGTAACCCCGCCTTCCAGGTGCCCCAACCTCAGAAGTGGGTTACAAGTACACCATGCCAGGAGAGAAACCAGGAATGTCAAAAGACAAACCTGGGGCATTTGAAAAAAAAATTACTTTTTTTTGAAGGCCATAAATTGAATTGACCTTCCCAATAACCACTTTTATATAATTAAAATATACCAGACTATTCCGTGGTAACCAGTTGTTCGTAATTTGTATTAAATTAGTTAGATGAAAGGAAACTACCATAAATAATTTATTTTCCCTATAATCTCTGTGTAGACTGTCCGCAATAAAGTTGCTCATTCATGCAAACAATGACACTGAGTAATATAATATTTAATTTTAGGAAGTGATATTTTGAGGTAATTTTAATTATATTATTTTTAGTCTGATCATCTTATCTCAATATTAATGTTGATTTGTTCTAACATGTTTCAAACAATTCTGTTTTATCGTCAGCTTGTCCAGACTGGTTTGATTTATGTTGCATTATGTTGTATAACCTGGATGTTGATGTCAGCTCCATCCTGTGGTTGGCCAAAGAACCTTGTTTGGAGGTTCTTTGGCCAACCACAGGATGACATCAACATCCAGGTTATACAACATAATGGTTATACAACATAATGCAACATAAATCAAACCAGTCTGGACAAGCTGACGATAAAACAGAATTGTTTTGAAACATGTTAGAACAAATCAACATTAATATTGAGGTAAGATGATCAGAATAAAAATAATATAATGACACTGAGGCTTGGTAATCATCCTTTGTGCACTTCCACTAAGAATCAAATGAATCGTGAATTCTTCTTACCTTGTACATCTATGTTAAGTGTTTTTTTTTGAGGTAAGAAGAATTCACTTCTTCATTATGTGTATCCAGCCGTAGTTGATGACACGAATCCATTGCATACTTATACTATAAGTTGCAATGGGGCTGCATTTAAACATGCAGCTTATGTGGGCATTCAAGGTGAGTGTCCACAAAGTTAAAAGAAAGAGATATAGGAAAGACAGAAATGAACCCTTCGGCCTCAAATACTCTAATATCATCAGGGTTGAAGAAAACAAAAGGTCAGGCAAGGGAGACTGGATAGGAAAGTAAAAAGAGGGATCTGGTACTAGAAATGGAAGAAATACCAGATCGGTTAAAAATAAAAGTAAAGAGCAAAACACAAGTAAGTGGAAGCAATGTTTTGCTCAACTTGGGCACCTTGTGGTTGCCATTCACATATCCATTAGATGGGGACCCCTGAGGGTGTAAGAAGAATTCATGATTAATTTATTATTAAGAAAACCTGATAATGTAAAAATTCTCAACTTTGTTATATAAATTTTTTATTACTATTATTATTATTATTATCATCATCATCATCATCATTGTGGAAAGCAACGGGAAGCTACCACACCTTTAATTCCCTAGTAAAGCTGCAAAGCATAGCATGAAAATGCTATGATTGCAGTGAAAGACCTGCCCTCAGGCAGAATTACTATGGTGGATTATCATCACAGACTGGTGGTTACTATGCATGCCTCCTATTCCAAGGTTGGCAGGTTCAAACATGATAGGAGTCGATGGATTTTCAAGTTTTTATTATTAATTTAACACTTCTCACTGAAGGGCAAATTATATTTGAAGAGAAAAAAATAAATAGGATTTTTAAGTGCTTAACAATTCTGAGTATAGCTTCCTCCAGAGGGAAAGAAATCTTTGAGTATCATGTCGTAGATTTATGGTACATAGAAAAATCTCATGCTTGAAATAAAATACCTCTGAACAAAATTCTTGTAATTTCACTGCCAGATTTGAATTGCTATGCTAATGACCTGCTGAAGTATTGGAGAGCATCATTAAATGCAACTATCTTTATTGAGTTCTACAATTTTGTGTTGATTTTGGCTGTGTATTTTTTTTTAATTTATGTATACATACCAATTTAAACTTCTTCCTTCCAAGTATTAGGCCAAGGCCTGTTACGATCCTATAGAAAATTTTCCCTCCAGCATTTCATAGGACGGCCCAGAGATCTTTGTCCTCTTGGTATATAATTATAAACAGCTTTGGGGATCCGATTTGAACTCATTCTTTCAAGATGGTGTTTCCAATGACTAGAAAACCAAGGGTCCCGGGTTCAAGTCCCGGTCTGAGCGTATAATTTTTCTCTTTAAATATGGTTAGTTGGTACTGTTTAATATATTCCAAAATTGGCGTAGTCTTCAATTCTTTTAAGATATGTGTTCCTTTTCCGATCCCATCTGGTGTAACACGCTGTTCTGCGCATGAATCTCATTTCACAAGCCATTATTCTGCTTTCATATTGTCTTTTTAGTGTTCATGCTTCACTAACATAGGTCAACACTGGTCTAGCCAAAGTGTTATATAAACATAATCTGGTGTTGTTTTGTACAAGGTATGGTTTCATAACTTGATTAATAATTCCAAAACTTCTATTATAACTAGTATTTTTTTCAGGGATATCCTTTTCATCCCAGATAGAGAGATAATATCCAAGATATTTAAATTGATTAGATCTCTCTAAAATTTTATTCTAGAGACAGATTTTACTTTGTATGGGGTCCTTCCCATGAAATGCCATAATTTTAGTTTTGTTAATTGATATTTCCATATTAAATTTGGTAGCTATCTTTTTTTTTGTAAATTTAAACTTATAGTAATTAAATTTGAGTTGTTTTGACTCACCTCATATTTCTTGAATTTTATGCAGACCTAGGTTTTGTCACTGACTTTGTGACATTCTTGGTGCAACACAACTGCCGTCTTACATATATTTAATTAAACTTATAGGCCTATTGTAAAAATTATCATTTAGAGTAATTTTGTAATGTATTGTAATATTTCTGTACTTTTATACTATACCATGTCTGATGTTGAATCTTGCAAGGAATATTAAGCTATCAATAATAAGTTATAACTAGGGCTAGGAATTTTAAGTGCAAAATTTTGGTGAAAAGGTGCAAAAAAGGTGCTTTAATTTAGCAGAAAAATGTGCAAAAAAGGTGCAATTTTTTAAAAATAAAAGGTGTAAATTCCCCATGTAAATAATCATTAAAGAGTACCAAAACCAATTACATCAAATAACTAGCATTATACTACGGGGGTGCAGAAAGACCTGCATTTGGAACGGGTTTTTTAGTCAGAAGGAGGATCCTATCCGCTATCCGAGATATTAAGTTTGTTAGTGATAGGATATCATACATAATTCTAAAGGGTAAACGACATGATTTTATAATTGTAAATGTACATGACCCCACAGAAGATAAAGATGACAAGATCAAGGATGAGTTCTATGAAGAATTAGAATGCTTATTTGATAGCCTTTCACGATATCATATGAAAATTGTCTTAGGAGATTTTAATGCAAAAGTGGGGCAGGAAGATATATTCAAACCAACAATAGGCAAATTCAGTCTTCATGAAGATAGTAACGACAACGGGGTTAGATTAGTCACATTTGCCACATCAAAGAATCTCATTGTTAAGAGCACAACATTTCAGCATAAGGATATTCATAAATACACCTGGACGTCCCCAGATGGAGAAACTCGGAACCAGATAGATCATGTATTAGTGGATAAACGCTGGCACAGTAGCATCATTGATGTTAGATCAGTTAGAGGGACAGACTGCAATTCAGATCATCATCTGGTCAGGGTGAAAATCAGACAACGGCTATCGCTTATGAGAGGAACAAACGCTAAAGATGATTCAGTAAAATATGAATTAAAAAACTTGAAAAATGATGAAATGCGACAAGAATACCAAATCAAAATTGCAAATAGATTTAAAGTACTGGAATCTTCAGATGACAATGTGGCAAACGAAGAAGAAACTGATATAAATAAAGAATGGGAGGCTATAAGAGATACTATTAAATTGTCAGCATCAGAAAGCATTGGTTGTTTAAGAGGCAAAACAAGAAATGGTTTGATGAGGAATGTGCCGATATTGTAAAGAAAAGAAAGCTAGCAAAAATGAAATGGTTACACGAGCCAAATGAGGTAAATTTAGAGCAATTGGGTAGTGTTAGACGGGAAACCACCAAGTTACTAAAGAGTAAAAAGAGGGAATATTTGAGAGAGAAGATTAATGATCTTGAAATGAATGCAAAAAATAGGAACATTAGAGAATTATATCAGGGAATTAGTATAGAGAAGAAAGGGTTTCAGGCTAGAACAAACATAATTCGGAATGAAAATGGGGATATGATTGCAGATTCCAAGAGTATATTAAATAGATGGAAAAGTTATTTTAATCAGCTATTAAATGTACATACAGAACAGGACATTGAGGAGGATAAGTTACAGACAGCAGAAATGCTAGTCGCAGAGCCAAGTGCATTAGAGGTTGAAATGGCAATTGAAAAATTGAAGATGTATAAAGCATCAGGTTCAGATGAGATCCCAGCAGAACTGATAAAATCAGGGGGAGAAAAATGATGGACAAGATACGCTGGTTGCTTAGTATGATTTGGGAAAAAGAAGCTCTTCCAGATGAATGGAAGGAATCAATTATCGTACCAATTTATAAGAAAGGAGATAAAACTGATTGCAACAACTATAGGGGCATCTCATTACTTTCAACTTCGTACAAAATTCTAACAAATATATTAGTAAGCAGACTTGCTCCCTATATTGATGACATCCTAGGAGATCATCAATGTGCATTTAGAAGAAACAGGTCTACAACAGATCAGATTTTTAGTATAAGACAGATTTTAGAAAAGAAATGGGAATATAATGGTACTGTACATCAACTATATGTAGACTTCAAAAAGCATATGATTCAATTAAGAGGGAGAAGTTATATAGTAATCCTGCTGGAGTTCGGAATTCCCAAAAAGTTAGTTAGACTTATACGAATGTGTCTAAATGGCTCAACGAGTAGGGTGCGTGTAGGCAAACAGTTTTCAGACACGTTTGAAATCCAGAATGGGTTGAAGCAAGGAGATGCACTATCTCCTCTGCTATTTAATTTTGTACTAGAGCATGCCATTAAATCTTTAGAGAATAAGGAAGGCTTACAACTGAATGGTATTAATAAGCTGTTAGTTTATGCTGATGATGTGGTACTACTGGCCGATAGCAAGGAGATACTAAAGGCCAACACGCACACACTATTGAGTAACACTAAGAAATTAGGACTGGAAGTAAATATCAGTAAAACTAAATATATGGTCACACGTAGAAATACATTATATAATGGAAATGGACAGCTAATGACAAATGAGGGAAATTTTGAGGAATTGGCTGAATTCAAATACCTAGGAACAATAATCACAAATAGGAATGAGTTGCACAAAGAAATTAAACATAGGCTCAATTCTGGAAATGCATGCTATTATGCATTGCAGAGACTTTTGATGTCCCAACTCCTTTCAAAAAACGTTAAACTAAAAATATATGGTTGGTTGGTATCTAATGTCGAGCACTTGATAATGAAATCATTCGCTCTCTTGCACTCCAATATTTAGCAGAAAGGCTGGTCTCTTCTACAAAAGCTGGACAACGGAGGAGATGGTTTCTTTCCATATCTTCATTTAAATTGCAAAAAGGGCATTTAGGTGAATCTGTTATGCCAATTCTGTGTAGGTGTTTATTTCAAGCAGTCATGTCCCGTTAGCAGTCTGAATGTTGCTACTGCAGATTTTCTTTGTAATGTAGTAATGTCATAAGCTTGTAGATTTTCCCATTCCTTTCCAGATGTTTTGGTGGTGTATTCTTCTCTAAGTTTATTGATGTATTTATTTGAGATAATTCTTTTGATAGAGTGAAAGGAAACTGGAGCAGAAGTTGGGTTTGAAACAATTTTGCTACCCTTCTTGGCTAGAAAATCGGCTATTTCATTGCCTGTCACTCCACAATGGGCCGGAATCCATTGAAGTACAACTTTTTTATGTAGAACGGGATAAATGTTTTATCATTTTGTGACATTCGATAATTTTGATGCTTTTGGGTGTTGTGTCTCGTGTTATAGCAAGAATGGCTGCTTTGGAGTCACATAGAATTACAACTTTTGTAAATTTTTGGATGTGATATAAGAGATTTTGTAAACTTAAGAAAATTGCTAGAATTTCGCCATCAAAGTTTTGTTGGAATTTGTGTTTAGTTTACGATAAAAGGAAAAAAGTGGACATACTGCACCAGCACCAGTGCCACCATCATTTGGTAGGCTGGAGCCATCTGTAAAAATATGTATCCACTCAGGAGCTGGGCATCTTAGATTTATCATTTCCAGTGACATTTGTTTTAAAATATATGGAGGAGTTTTTCAGATTTCTTGATGTCTTCTGTTAAATGAAGGTTATATTCGATTTCCAAAAATTCTAGAGGGTTGTTTCTCATCTGCATATTTTCTTTTGAATGTGGAAGTTGCAATTTCTGTTTGATTTCTTGTACAATGCTTAGGAAGCTTTGCTGAGATTTTAAACATACTTGTGGTTTTCTTTGGGTCCAGTTATTATGGGGTAGCCTTAAAAATTTTTCATACTGTGTGACTGCTGTTTTCTCAATTTCAGATGCTATGTTGGGGTTATTTGTTAAGATTTGCATGGCAGTGATTGGTGTTGTTTTAACGGCTCCTGTTATCAGACGGAGGATTTGGTTCTGCAATTTATTAAGTTTTTCCACTTTAGTAGTTACTAGGATTTCTTCACAATATTGAAGTACAGGTTTTATGTACATTTGGTAGAAGGTGTTTAGGGTTTGTGTGTGTTGCAACCCCACTTTTTCCCTGCTAATCGTTTTAATAATGGTAACCTTGTTTCTATCTTTGTACATATATTCTCCATGTGTTTCTTCCATGTTAATTTTGTGTCCAGAGTTATTCCTAAATATTTTGCTTCATGTGTTTGAGTTAATAATTCACCCTCCCATTTCAGAGTGATGGGTAGTGGTTTCTTTCTTAATGTAAATAGTTGATAATTTGTTTTCGCTATATTTATCTTCATTAAGTTCTGGGATGTCCAATTCTCTAACTGTATTAGTGATTGTTGGGCTATGGTTATTAATTGTTGACTTTGGTTTTTCGGTTTGGAGACCCATATTACAACATCATCAGCAAAAAGTAGGGTTTTCGTTTCGAGCTTTTCTATATGCTTAGGTAGATCATTAATGTAGATATTGAAGAGAATGTTACTGAGTACAGAACCCTGTGTGGTAAACCTCGATGTGTGTTTGTTGGTATTTAGAGAGGTGACTATTATACTTTGTAGCGATGAACCGTTGGATGAGAAAATTGCTGATCCAGAGTAGCATATTCCCTTGAATGCCTAAAGTCTGCATTTTTTCTAATAATTTATATCTCCAAATAGAGTCATATGCTCCTTGGAAATCAACAAACATTGCCAGAGTGTCTTCTTTTCTGTTGAAACTGTCTTTAATAGCTTGACTTAGGTGTACAATTTGTTGATTTGTTGATTGTAATTCTCTAAATCCAGCTTGATTGGGTGAAAGTAAATTATTGGTTTCTAAATACCAATTTAATCGATTTGAAATCATTTTTTCCATAGTTTTAACAATTACACTAGTTAGTGCTATTGGGCGATAATTTGAAAAAGTATTTGTTGATTTTTTTGTTTTCGAAATAGGTATTATAATAGCTTTTTTCCAATCATCAGGAACTTTTGTGTTCCAAGAAAGATTATAAAGGGAGAGCAATTGAGTTTTGGCTTTATTGCCAAGGTGTTTGAGAAATTCTGCATGTACTGGGTGAGGCAATGAAACGGCACGATTTGGACTCCGGCTGACGGGCGCAGTGGGGGGTTATGGGAGTGGGGGAAACGACCTTGAGCATCTAGACAAGTGGAAATTTCAGTAGCCATGGAGCGTTGGTCAAGCGTGCAACGTGCGTTTGCTGTAAAAGCATATTATAAAAACATGGATAGTGTGGTTGGTGCCCAACGTGCTTTCCGTCTTAAGTTTAATCTACCGCCACGGGCTCCCGTGCCATCGAGGAAAGCTATCCTCCTGTGGGTGAAAAACTTTGAAGCCACTGCAAGCACGACGAAGAAAATTGGTGGTAGTGAAAAAACAATCAGGACCCCAGAGAACATTGATCGTGTGCGCGATGCATTAACACGAAGTCCGCGAAAATCAGCAAGGCGGCACAGCGCTCAACTTGGTCTCAGCAATCGATCAGTGAGACGGATTTTGAAGAATGACCTACACTATCACCCATACAAAATGCAGATAGTGCAAGCCCTACAATCTAACGATTACAATCATCGCATACGCTTTTGCCAAGCGATGCTTAATGTTATCGGAACAAATGGAGAAGAGTGCATAACTTATGGATGAGTGATGAAGCCCACTTTCACCTTAGTGGTTACGTTAACAAGCAGAACTTCCGGTATTGGTCCGCAAATAACCCACGTGATCTTCATGAAAAACCTCTCCATTCTGAAAAAGTAACAGTTTGGTGTGCAGTATCTTCTCGTGGACTCGTGGGACCCTATTTTTTTGAAGATGAACATGGTAACACAGTAACGGTGAACTCTGAACGTTATGCTGACATGTTAGTAACTTTTGGTCTGCCTGGCATCGATCAGTATGATCCAGATGAAGAAACACTCTTCCAGCAAGATGGTGCAACAAGCCATACTGCTAATGTCTCAATGGGTTTGCTGAGACTCGCTTTTCCAGGACGGCTAATCAGCAAGAATGGTGATATCCCTTGGCCTCCCCGTTCGCCAGATTTGACCGCCCCAGATTCTTTCTTTGGGCTATCTTAAATGCAAAGTCTTTGAGGAAAATGCATCAAGAACAAAAGAAGATCTGAAGGAGAGAATCCGGCAGGAAATTAACAACATTCCTTTGCAGATGCTACAGAACGCCATGGGTGGATTTCATCTTAGACTCCAACAATGTGTGCAAAACCAAGGACGTCACCTTACTGGCACCATATTCAAAAAATGATTGTTTTTTAAGGTAAAACATTAATTTCCACTCATGTACTTAAGATTCATGTTCAAATAATTATACTCTTTTTGTAAATATATTATTGGTGATTTTTCAAAATCGTGCCGTTTCATTGCCTCACCCTGTATATTATCTGCTCCTGGAGATTTGTTTGATTTTAAACTATTAATGGCTATGTTTAACTCTTTAATGTTGAAATTCTTATTAAAGATATTATCTTTTGTACTGCTTGTTGATTTTATGTAATTTTTTAGGTTCTCTTTTATTGTTTTTTGTTCTTTTTGTTCTCTGAGGACAAAGTATAGGTGTTAGCGTAGTGTTTGTTGAATTTGTTGGCTATTTCACTTTCATTTGTAATCTGTTTGTTGTTGTGGATAAATGGTGTTTTTTGCCGTTCTTTTTTATTTTGTATATTGTGTACAAATCTATATGCTTTCTGGCCATCTTTCCTATAATCCATTTTTTGGAGAAAGTTATTAAAATTTTCTCTTTTATTGCTGTTAATTTCTTTTTTGAGTTGTGCGCACAGTTTTCTCCAATTTTGTACATCTTTTGGGTCTTTTGTTTTTTTGCTTTATTTCTAGCGAGATCTCGGTCTATTTTCATTCTTTCTAATTTTGAATTCCAGAAGGGTTTGTAGTTTTTAACTATTCCTCGTGGTATATATTTTTTGCTGTTTTTAATATTATTTTGCATATAGATTTGTTAATTTGATCTGACTGAAGTGATACGTTTAAAGGATTTTCAAATTTGGTTTCCAGTTCGTCTGTGTACAGTTTCCAATTGGCTTTTTGAAGTTCCACCTGGGTTTAAGATGCATTGGAAGTAAGTTGTTATTCCCCAGTTGAATAGTAGCAATGATGGCTCTATGTCCTGAGCCAGGATCTTCTACAATTTGTTTTTTGGTTTTGGAGTATAAATTAGAAGATACAAAGAGTAAGTCAGGATTAGTTCCTGAACCAGAGTAATGTATATATGTTGGAGGATCCTCTTTGTTGTGTATTATTTCTATGGGTGTTGAATTTAATAAGTCTTCTACAATTTTCCCTGCATTATTAGATTTGGTATAGCCCCATCGTCGTGAATGGGCATTAAAATCTCCCATTATAATTGTGTTTGGGTTTATTGTAATATGTTCAAGATTAGGGGAGTTATTTGGTGGATTATAAATTGAATATATATTGTACTGAGATTTATTTATCCATATGTTGATTTTAATTATTTCAATTTTGTCTACATTGTCCATTTCTTTGATAATTTGAACGGATGAAGTCATATGTGTTCGAATTCCAACTAAAATACCACTGCTTATTTGTCGTCCTTTAGGAAGTATGTGAACAGTAAAATCCTTGAAGTGGTAATATTGTAACTGTTCCTGTGTGAGATTTGCTTCTTGAATTGTGAATACATCAATTTGGTGGTCAGATAGCATTTTTGTAAGTTCAGTCTTTTAGCTTGTGATAGTCCTCCAGTATTCCACTGGAGGATTTTGATCAAGTTTGGTTTGGTATATTTGTTTCCTTGAAGAAAGGTCCCCGTCCGGAGATCCGAATGGGGGACTATTTTACCTCCGGATTTGTATTTCTTTTTCCAAGGCTTCATGTTTTGTATTGGAGTACAATAAACTAGTTGTAACCGTTTAGTAGTAGGCACCACATGTGGTGGTTACGTCACCCATTGAGAGAAAGTAGTATAGGATAGGAAGGAGGAGAAATGAACCCCTAGGCCTCGAGTACTCTAATACCATCAGGGTCGAAAGAAACAAGAGGTCAGTCAAGGGAGACTGGATAGAAAAGTTGAAAGAGGGAATTGGTATGGGGAGGAGAAGTAATACCAATTCGGTCAAAAAAGAAAAACTCACCAAGCTGACCAGTGCTTGTTGGTGAGTAGCCCTTCCCTTTCGTTCATCATGCATAAGCATGATTACTAACAGCTGCACCACGAGAAGGTGAGGGATTGGACACTAGGTTACTGTCCAGGTCGGTTCCTTTAAGCCTTCGATGGAAGGAATTAAAGGGTCTCCTCTCTGTTAAAAACAGTAGCCTTTCCGCAGCCACTAAAAATATATAAAACTATTATTCTACCAGTTGTATTATATGGGTGCGAAACATGGACTCTTACTTTAAGGGAGGAAAGGAGATTACGAGTATTTGAGAATAAAGTTCTTAGGAAAATTTTTGAACCAAAGAGAGATGAACAGACAGATGAATGGAGAAGACTACATAACAATGAACTACATGGTCTTTATAGGAAGCCAGATATAATAAGAACAGTTAAGTCCCATAGACTGCGATGGGCAGGACATGTTGCGCGTATGGGGAATGAAAGACGTGCATGGAAACTTCTTGTAGGAAAGCCAGAAGGAAAACGCCCAGTTGGTAGACCAAGAATGAGGTGGGAGAACAACATTAACTATGATTTGAGGGAAGTAGATTATACAGGAAATGATTGGAAAGCATTAGCTCAGGATAGGGATGTATGGAGAGCTTATGTCCGCGCGGCCATGAACCTACGGGTTCGATAGTGCCAGTGAGTAAGTAAGTAAGTAACTAACGACGCAAAATTCACTCATGTTCTCATATATTAAGTCCCGTGCCGTAGCCGAGTGGTTAAGGCAGGAAGCCTTGGCGCAGAGCTACGGGACTTGCGCTGGTTCGAGTCTCCATGGGGGAAGAAATTTTCTCATGGTGTTTCGGCCAGTATGGGACTGGTGCCCACCCAGCATTGTGATGCATTTGGGTAGCTACAATAAGTAGCGGCTCCAGGTTGAGGAAACCAGCTATAACGGCTGGGGGACTTGACATGCTGACCACATGTCACCCCTACACTGGCTGATTATCATCTACCTCTGTGATTGACACATGTGGATGTGAGGCCAGCAGCCGGCTGGTAGGCTAAGGGCCTTGTAGGCCTGTCACGTCAGAAGTTTTTTTCTCATATATTAAAAAGTCTGCATAAGAAATGTCCCAAAACATTGTTACTGAAATCACAAGACCAGAAAATTGTTAAAGTAGGCCTATATATTTTTTAACAACTCAGTGTTTTAAGATAAAAATTAAAATAAAAATATACCCGTTGGCAGGTGTCGTCCTCAACTTTGTTAAAATTATGTATTTAAAATATTAGTTGCAGGCCTTTCAGAAGTTAACTTCATCATCAGCAGGATGATGAAGTGAAAGTAATGTGATGTGGACTGATACCACACATCATTACCAACCCTTGAAAACATAATTTTGGGAATAAAATGGTGCAAAGGAGACAAAAAAAGTTTGAAAAAAGTGCAAAATGTGCTTGCATTGAAAAAAGGTGCAAAAAAGTGCTAGCATTGAAAAAAGGTGCAAAAAAAAGTGTAACTAAAATGCAATTAGGGGCATTTATTTAATGTTTTCTTTGCAAGACAAGCTAATCTGAGCATTGTAGTAATAAAAAAAAATTAAGGTACAGCACCTAAAATTCCTAGCTCTAGTTATAACAATTGTTTTGCTATAAGTGATAGTTACGAGGAATAAATATTTTATTGACTCAGCATCGCCTATTGATTTGACCTTGCATCCTCAGCTCATGACTTACTAAAGTTGCTAGATAGGAAGCATGTCAAAAGCATGGTTTATGAAATTCAAGTTACCACAGAACCCAGCTGATTGCCTGACAATGATGTGAATCCTATCATGCTTGACAGACTTGGATGATCATTGCTGTGAAGGTATCAAGCTGTAATGAGGCACATGGTAGGCTTAATATTAAGAGATTTCGGGCTATGTGGCTGTGGTCCATGACTGGTGTTTCTTCCAGACATTTCTCCCTCAACTGCTGAGGGTATCTTCAGCTGCGAGTACTTCTAGGTAATGTTCCCTGGTCGGAGGCTCAACTATTAACATAATCTAGAAGTACTCGCCACTGATGATGCCCTCCACAGTTGAAGGAAAAATGTCTGGAAGAAACAGCAGTCACGGACCATGACCACATAGCTCAGAATCTCTTAATATTATGATTACCGGCTGTGAAAGCCTGCATTCGATATGGTAGACTGCTTGAACACATATTGTAAACTCTCAGAATATGCCTTTCAATAAAATGTACTTTATTGTTTTACTCAATTGTTGAACCTTACAAGGTGCAGAACTCATAAATGACATGTTTGAGAGTATATGTTTCTTAACAAATAACTATCCTCTTTATATAACCAATTATTTCTAAGTTTGTTGGTGAGGTGCTGTAATATCCTGTTTGTTCTTAGAGATAAAATCCAATGTATTTTTTTAATGATCTTCTTCTTCTTCTTCCTTCCTTCCAAGTATTAGGCCAAGGCCTGTTACGATCCTATAGAAAATTTTCCCTCCAGCGTTTCATAGGACGGCCCAGTGATCTTCGTCCTCTTGGTATATAATTTCTTAACAAATAACTATCCTCTTTATATAACCAATTATTTCTAAGTTTGTTGGTGAGGTGCTGTAATATCCTGTTTGTTCTTAGAGATAAAATCCAATGTATTTTTTTAATGATATTTTTAGGAACTCAATTTAAAATCTATTTCTCTCTCTAGCAGTGACCTAGCTTACATATTATATTTCTGGTTGGTCTATGAATAATTATTAAAAATCTTTGATGTTATATTTTAAATTAACATTTTCCAGAAATGTTTCATTTTCAGAGATCTGGGGTTTGAATCTGATCTGAGCATTATTTTTTTCTTTCTAAAATAAAACTATATTAAAATTTTGTTCATTTTACCTTGTATGTTCAATGTAAAGGGCTCATACCATGCCAAACCAACCCAAAAATAAAATTCATCATTTCAGATTTTAATTATAATCTGAGGAATCATTCCTGAAAGTTTCATTAAAATCTGAGATGGTCAAGTTTTATATTTGAGGAGAAAAATATATGCTCAGACTGAGGTTTGAACCCAGGACCTTTCACTTTTTATGCGAATGCTCTGACAATTTAAATGCAAATTTTTCTTTTGTATATACCCGAACTATCTGAGGAACTCCAATTTAAATGCAAGTATATAAGAGAAAAATGTGTGTTGAGATTAAAGTTTCTCAGATAGCTCAGTTGGTAGAGCATTTGCATAGAAAGTGAAAAGTCCTGGGTTCAAACCCCAGTCTGATGAGTGTATATTTTTCTCTTCAAATATAATTTATCCTTCATTGAGATGTATGAAATGAATAATAAAAACATCAAAGGTCAATAATAGTGAGTGGAGAACATATTTTAATCGACTCACCTCATACATTTTCAAACTTCTTTGATACCGACGGTTTCAGACAAAATCATGCCCTTCTTTAGTCATAGCTTCCAAGAAGGACATGATTTTGTCTGAAACCGTCGCTATCAAAGAAGTTTGAAAGTGTATGAGGTGAGTCGATTAAAATATGTTCTCCACTCACTATTAATGATATAACCTCATAATGTTTACTTCCCAATATTAATTTAAATATAATCAAAGGTCAAGTTTATTGATTGGTTCATTTGGCATGGAATGACCGAAAGGCTTATATAATTTTCTTTATTATTGTTAATATAAATGTTTTTCTTTTTCAGTCGTGAGAAAAATCATGTTTTGGGGCTCATGAGAAGATTCCCTAATCTTGATATGGAAGCAGTAAAAGAACAATTTCCATCAGTAAATATAGAAAAGATTCGTAACAGTAAAAAAGCAAGAGGCCATAAAGAAAATACTATTTAATATATGACATATTTCAGAAAAACCTCATGCATAAAGATAATTTTTCTTTTCTAATTGACTAGTAAACCCTCATAATATTTTTCATGAAGATATCAGACAATGATAAAAGTGGATATTTTTTCATGGAAGCCCACTAGATCATGGAAGTTAAAAAAAAAAAGGTAAAATTAAGATGTTTTACTACATAAATATACCATTGTACAGTACATTCACTCCAGAAACCTAAATGTCCACTGTGGTATTCCACAATTGTCATTTAATTGAACTATAATGAACATAACAAGGAATGATGTGGAGATACTTTTCAGAGCAGTGGTTTATGAAGTGAAGCAGCGATTTTGATGAATTAATTTAACTAATTTCTTTGAATGTCATGAAGATGTTTTCAAGCTTAGTAATAATTATCAAGGCAGTTGAAAAATTATTTGTCACTCCTGATGAGTTAGTGGTTGCCATGCTTGTAAGTAGTTCCGATGTTTACAGGATTTAACCTAACTGGGGTGAATTGATTTTTAAAGGTGTAAATGAGAATGTCTTTCCTTCAGAATTAAAGTAAAGCAATGGATCCCATGTCGTAGATATTTTTGGCATGTTACGAGGGTGAATAAAATATAAACCGGAATTATTGTTTACAATTTTATTGAATTAACAAAAAAATACAAAACCACCACCTCATTTTTCTACATAGTCTCCTGCATTTCCAACACACTTTTGCCATCGAGTTGGCAACATTTTGATGCCATCCTTGAAGAATGAGGGATGATGTGTAGTCAGGCAGTTGCGCCGAACTCCTCTACTGCTGCATTGTCACCAAACCTCCTTCCTCCCAAATCTTCTTTCAGTGGCCCAAACAAATGGTAGTCACAGGGTGACAAATCTGAACTGTAAGGAGGATGTTTCAGAGGTGTCCAATGCATTTTCGTCAGTTTTTCTTGTGTCAACCGAGCAGTGTGTGACCTTACATTGTCATGCAGCACAATCACATTTCGGATCGGTTTCCGGCAGCGCTTGTTGCGATATGCTGCTTTCCGAAGCTTATTCCAATGTGTAAGCAATTTCAGAAATTGTTACGCGCCGATCCTCCTCAATAAGGTCCCGTACAACACGAATGTTGTCTGCAGTGATGCTTGTTCGTTGCTGTCTTTGGTGGGGCTCATTTTCCACTGAATCCTGGCACGCTAAAATTTTTTTGCACCAATCATACATCTGCATCTTCGAAAGGGTTGCTTCCCCGAACTGCGCATGGAGCCTTCTCAAAATTTCAGAAGATTTAGTGCCTTCTTTCGCCAAAAACTTAATAATTATGCATTGCACAACAGACGTGTGTACCTCTTGCTCACTCATGGCGTACTGAAACAAGTGGCCGCTCTTCGGAGTACGACACATCAAGATCCCTACTCCAGACACCTCCACCAACTTCCCCTCCAAACCGCAACCTTTGCAATTTGCTACGAGAGCCTCCAGATACAAATTCCGGTTTATATTTGATCCACCCTCGTATAAAGAATCCCTATCTTGCAATGAGAAATTTTTTAGCAACATTTGTCAGCCTTTTTTATGGCCGTAATTGAATTGTGCTAACGATTTAAGTAGTTAAAGAGCATCATTAAATAAAAATATTACCTTCTTTAAAAATTGTTAAATTCTATTGTTTTTTCTCACTCTCTCTCATTTATCTTATGTTTTATAATATTACTATCTGATTACCCAATATTACAGATATTTATTAATCTCAAAAACTAAGGATTTTGACTGTAATCTTGGTCATTTCGGACAAATTATTTTTCACCTCCTCTCACCTCTCCCCCCTGTCGAAGGAGATTGAATTTAAACTTAAACAGCATTGGGAGTGTCACTATTCATTAGGAAGACCACAACTACGATGGAAGGATGTCACCATATCCCGGACCTGTAGTAAATTAACATGCAACAAGCTGCCAGCTTTCATGCATAAAGGAAGAAGAAGAAGAACTATTCATCTTAGTAATCTTGAAAATGATGGTTTCGACACTAATATTGTTTCAATTATTTTTACATGGCTCCTCCTCCATGTGTTTTAGGGGTCAATCTTGAATTTAAATGACATTGGGACTCTCACTAATCAGCTTAATGACCCCAAAAACAATGGAATTTACATTAAATCTCAGTCTTTTTAGACATTTTATGTTTCATACTCCTTACACTCCTAGGAGTGCTAGGTGACAAACTTGGGTTTAAACGTAGCTGGAATTGTCACCAATTAGCTTAGTGACCTCAAAAACTATCGGCTAGACACTAAAATCGGTGAGATTTATTATTATTACATATCACTCCCTTCCCCCACACTGTCTTTTCTACATACATTTAGTTGTATGTGTAAAGAGATTGAATTTGGTAATATAATTATACCTCTCATCATATTTTATTTTTTCATTTGGAACATGTGATGACAAACATTAAGGGCCGCATGCAAATACATTAGTCTCTACTCAAATTACTTCCAATCACCGGTGAGCTGACTTTCCGTGAGCAAGTGTATAGATCGAATTAGTGACCCACTAACTGGTCATGAACGAAAGTCGTCACTTTTGTAATATTGGCAAGAAATTACCCAGAATTCTCAGTGATAAAACCACTTCCGTTATTTTCGTCTGCTAGAGGAATGCATTTATGCTTGCGTCCTGCAAATAATACTGTGTATGACGACGTCGTGCGATATTATGCCAATTCTCCTGTTCAGTTGAATTCTTTGGTAGACTCTATCAAATTCCTCTTCTCCGTGTATACCGAAAACATGATCGAAGTCTTCAAGGTCCGATATCTTGGATAAAGTAGCAAGGTACGCGGCAAGGTTTCAAACTACATCGGTCCCCATTGGGTTGCTCACGATTCGTTCTCTGCAAAGTCACCTCGCCAGGTAGCTTAGGAATTTCGACAATTATTATCGCATGAACAGATTTTTGAGTATGCAAAAACATCTTTGGATGCAACTTTCTCAGCAGAGAACGACTTTTAAGGTCTAATGCGTTCATAGATACAACCCTAAATCTCCATCATCAGAACCTTGTTCTGTTTAGATGGAGGAGGAAGCAGTGTCCACCATGACAGAACAATGATGTAGTAAATACTGAGGAGGAGAATTAATTACTCTGAAATCAGTCTAAAAAGAAGACAAATATGAGGTGAGGTGATACATTTATAATATCTAATTATTAACACCTCATAGAGATACTTCTTATTAAGTTTAAAAGAAAAAATTATGTCTGAACTAGGATTTGAACCCAGGAACTCCAGCTTTATAAGTTAGCACACTAACCAGGTGTGCTATTCAGACATTTCAGGAGCAGTCACAAATTTCTCTCTATTTGAAATCCCCATAAACGTAGTGAACTTCTATTTATTTGCAACAGGTTGCTTCTTCTAAGAAGACATTATGATGGGATTTTTCCATACTATATTAGTTAATTACGAATGTAATATTGAAATTATTAAAGTCAAACACAAATTCATAAGATTTATATAATAACAGTTAAGTCTCGTAGACTGTGATGGGCAGGACATGTGGCACGTATGGGAAATGAAAGACATGCATGGAAGCTTCAGGAATCAGAAAGATATATAGGGTGATTCAAAAGTCTCTTGACATTGTCCTCATATCCTTAATTTATGTATTTTTGTTAAGGGTTATTTAAAACTATGCTAACAATAGAAGAAAGATTAGCTGTCGTTTTTGCTCGTATATGAGCATTGACATACAGGCAGGTCCAAGAAGAATTCACTAGAAAGTTCAGAAAACCAGGTTTTCAATAGTTTGACACATAGATTAGTGAACATACCAATGAACAAAGAAAATTATGAAAGAGAAAAAGAACACATAATCAATGTAGCCACAAAAAATGGTTTTGCAATAAAAATGATACTCAAGAAAATAAACAAGTTCAAAAGACAAAAATTTATTAATCAAAGCACTCTTCTAAAAGTAAAAGAAGAAAATGTAAAATTTAGAAAATTCACATATCATCCATTAAAACACCACAAGTTTCAAAAAATGTTTAAAGATTTCTACATAAGGTTAGCACCCAAAAATGACTACAGCATCAGTAGACTGATTAGACCTAATAAGAATGAGAAAATTAAGGAAGAAAACAAATCAGGGATTTATCAAATTAAATGTGAAGAATGTGAGAAATTCTACATACGAAAAACTAAGAGAAACTTGAAAACTAGAGTGAAAGAACATCTCAGGAATGTCAAGAAAGGGGAAGTAGAAAAATCTGCAGTGGCTGCCCATGCATGGTCTGAAAAACATCTTATCGAGAAAGAAGCTAAATTATTAAAACAAATAGAAAAACCAAAAAGAACTTACTGTTTGGGAAAAGATCTACATTCAAAAGAGCGAAAAGAAGAAATTGATGAACTTTGAAATTCCCGGTAAGAATGACCTGGTTTTGAGGTTTTTCAGTCAGCCAATGAAAGGAGCGAAGGACAGCTCTTCAAGACGTCAGAACAACGGTCGTGACGATACTGAGGATGGAACAGAAACTATGTTCTGAAACTAGTTTATAGTCAAATAAGAAGAACAATATGAGGTGAGTGATAAAAAATTCTACCTTAGTAAATATTTGTCTTTGTATTTTGACGAAAAACCCGGCCAGGGTCGATGGATTTTTTTAGGCTGGAAAAATCCAAGGAGCAAGTCCTCCGGGAGGGACTTTAAGCCGTGGGTCCTGAGTCTGAAGATTTTCAGGCTCGTAAAAGATCCTTAAGCCTGAATGAAAAGGCCTCTAAGCTAAATTTACCGAATTTTCTCTTCCTAGTACTACCTTGGTTTCCTAGGTGTCAGTATGAGGCGGAACGCTGACCACGGACCACTTAAATGACATCTATACGAAAACAAGTGTAACTAAATTAGTATGGTTCAAATTCTTCCCTGTAGGGGGAGAGCGCCTAAATCTTTGTTAAGGGAAACATGGGCTTACAAGATACAAGAAGATTTAGATGAAAAATTAAAAATAAGGGATATTAAAAACGTGAATATGTGGAATCTTCTTCATTATGTGTATCCAGCCTTAGCTGATGACACAAATCCATTGCATACTTATGCTATAAGTTCCAATGGGGCTGCATCTGAACATGCAGCTTATGTGGGCATTCAAAGTGAGTGTCCACGAGGTTTAAAGAAAGAGATATAGGAAAGACAGAAATGAACCCTTCAAGCTTCGAATACTCTAATACCATCAGAGTTGAAGAAAACAAGAGGTCAGGCAAGGGAGTCTGGACAGGAAAGTTAAAAAGAGGGATCTGGTACTAGAAAAGGAAGAAATACAAAATTGGTTAAAGATAAAAGTAAGGAGCAAAACACAAGCAAGTGGAAGCAATGTTTTGCTCAACTTGGGCACCTTGTGGTCGCCATCCACATATCCCCTAGATTGGGACCCCTGAGCTAATATTTTCCAGTCATTTTCCGTATAATCTACTTCCCTCAAATCTACTTCCCACCTCTTTCTTGGTATACCAACTGGGCATTTTCCCTCTGGTTTTCCTACAAGAAGAATCCATGCACATATTTCATTGCCCATTCATGCCACATGTCCTGCGTATCACAATCTATGAGATTTAACTCTTTTCACTGTATCTAGCTTTCTATAAAGACTATAGTTCACTGTTATGTAGTCCTGTACATTCACCTGTCTGTTCATCTATCTTTGGTCCAGAAATTTTCCTAAGAATTTTATTCTCAAATACTCGTAATCTCCTTTCCTTCCTTAAAGTAAGAGTCCATGTTTTGCATCTGTTTAGTATAATAGATAGAATAACAGTTTTATGTATTTTCTGTTTAATATTTTTTGAATGGAGTTGGGACGTCAAGAGTCCCTGTTATGCATATCACACTTTTCCAGAATTGAGCCTATGTTTAATTTCATTGTGCATTTCATTCCTATTTGTGATTATTGTTCCTAAGTATTTTAATTCAGTCATTTCCTCAAAATCTTCATCATTTGTCATTAGCTGTCGATTTCCATTATATATTTCTATATGTGACCATATATCTAGTTTTATTGATATTTACTGCCAGTCCCAATTTCTTAGTGTTACTCAATAGTCTATGCATGTTGGCCTTTAGTATCTCCCCGCTATCGCCCAATAGTACTACATCATCAGCATAAACTAACAGTTTATTATTACTATTGAGTTATAGGCCTTCTTCATCCTCTTAGATATTTGATGGTATGCTCTAGTAACTAATACAAAATGAAATAGTAGAGGAGATAGTACATCTCCTTGCTTCAACCCATTGTGGATTTCAAAAGTATTAAAAAAATTGTTTGCGTACACTCACCCTGCATTTAAATACATTCATATAAGTCTAACTTTTTTAGGAATTCCAAACTCCAGCAGGATACCACATAACTTCTCTCACTTAATCGAAGTATGCTTTTTTGAAGTCTGCATATAGTTGATGTACACTACCATTATATTCCCATTTCTTTTCTAAAATCTGTCTTATACTAAAAAATCTGATCTGTTGTAGACCTGTTTCTTCTAAATGCACATTGATGATCTCTTAGAATGTCATCAATATAGGGAGTAAGTGTGCTTACTAATACAGTAAAACTTGTTTAATCCGGAACGTGAATAATGCGGAAATCTGTCCAATGTGAACAAATGTATTGGTCCCAGCGAAATAACAGTAATATTATGTGTATTTATTTTGTATAAAATGGAATCTGTCCAATGCGGAAACGGAAGGATATTTTTACACAATTAATGAAAAAAATGTTTATAAGGCGGAAAGACAGAGAAATAAATTAGTTTCCACTTCATTGAATGAACGTTAGGCAAAATAACAAAAAGGGATGATTTCTCCCGCAGGGCGAAGTAGATTTTCTACCTGTATCTAAAATTTTCTTTCGGCCTCACTGCACACCCTTTATGCAAAATACAGTTTCATTTAACAAATATTTGATGTGTGACATCTGTCTTACAAGTAACCAGTACACTGTAAAATCTTAAATTAGTTTAAGATCTGAGACCGATTGTGTACGTATCTTTCACAGGTAGCATTCTGAATTTCCGGAATAAAGATGGCTAAATCGTATTTATGATTGTCATTAAATAAAAAAGTGGAAGTGATTGAAGAAAAAGAAGGCCTCAGTACGCGAACTAATGACTAAATTTAAATGTGAAAATCCCCAAGTTTGTGAGATTTTAAAACACAAAGAAAAATAATTAATGAATGGATGCAATGGAATGATCAAACGAAAAGGAAAGCAAAATAAAATAAGAAATCAACAAAGTAGTGTGGGAGTGTTTTAAAAGTGCACGATCAAAAATCTCCAAATTTCTGGACCGATGCTCCAAAGTCAAACTTTAACTGTTGCTACATCCCTAGAGAATAACGATTTCAAGGCATCTTTAGGTTGACTGTACAGTTTTAAAAGACGACACAATGTAGTGTGGAATGAAATTTGCGGGAAATCAAAGGATGTGGACGAAAGTATAGTTAGTGAATGGAAACCGAAACTGAATTCTTTAATTTCATTTCAGGATATGGGCCTAAGAGACATTTTTAATGCTGACAAAACGGACTTTTTTTTGTGCGTTATCGTCGAAATTTCTCGTACATACTATGCTCCACTTTTCAACGGGAGTGGAACTACAATTAATCCATATGTAAAAAGACATGCTACTCTATAATCCAAGATTGATTAATTTTTTTTTTGTTTTTTATAATGCGGAATTTTGTCTAATGTGGAAAAAAACAATTGGTCCCATGCGATTCTGCTTTGAACAAGTTTTACTGTATATTTGTTAGAATTTTGGAATTTTGTACGAAGTTGATAGTAATGAGATGCCCCTGTAGTTGTTGCAATCAGTTTTATCTCCTTCCTTATAGATTGGTACGATAATAATCAATTTTTTTTCATTTATCTGGAAGACTTTTTTTTCAAATCATACTAAGCAACCAGCTTATCTTGTTCATCAAATTTTCTATCCCTGATTTTATCAATTCTTGCTGGGATTTCATCTGAACCTGATGCTTTATACATCTTCAATTTTTCTATCACCATTTCAACCTGTAATGCACTTGGTTCTGCGACTAGCATTTCTGCTGTCTGTAAATTATCCTCTTTAATATCCTGTTCTGTATGCAGATTTAATGCATATCCCCATTGTATCTTTACCTTGTGGTGGAGTGGCTTGCGTGCTTAAATGATCCCGAGAGCTATGCCGGCGGTAGCATTGCTGCCGGTAGAGATACCCATACTGGACCACTGGACTGGTCGAAGATGATAAGCCTGACGAAAAGAAAGTACCTTGGTCGAAAGAGGGTGATGATCTTTCACCGTAAAAATACAACCGTCTAGAAACAAGGACATGTATTCCATGTGGGTAAAATTTTCCGGAGGTGAAATAATCCCCCATTAGATTCTCCGGGCGGGGAATCTGGTGAGTTATCTCTGCGGAATATAGCAGACAGATATAAACAAATATTCGCACAAATGTGCGCATTCCTTTCATTATTATTTAGTGCGTCATCTCTGCTCGTGACCATAGAGCACGAAATTCATATGTTGTATGTTCGTTCTCTATGGTATGATCAGTTTGGCCGTGGGGCGTGGCTGAATCCAAACGTCATGGAAATTTGCTTGGAAACGTTTTCTTTACACTTGATGAACTATGGTTGATCAAATGGTATGTTTATATATTTTAGGATACCGAAAGTGATAGTCGCAATTTGAAATAGCATTTAGGACAATTAAAGTACCGGTATTCTATAATGGATTTTTGGGACGATGACAAAGCCATGACATGTCATTGATGCGTTAAGAAACAGCATATTGCATAGCCTGAAGGTTAGGGTTCATAACAATATTTTTAGTTTAGAAATCTATAAGTGATAGTCGCAATTTGAAATAGCATTTAGGACAATTAAAGTACCGGTATTCTATAATGGATTTTTGGGATGATGACAAAGCCATGGCATATCATTGATGCATTAAGAAACAGCCTATTGCATAGCCTGAAGGTTAGGGTTCATAACAATATTTTTAGTTTAGAAATCTATAAGTGATAGTCGCAATTTGAAATAGCATTTAGGACAATTAAAGTACCGGTATTCTATAATGGATTTTTGGGATGATGACAAAGCCATGACATGTCATTGATGCGTTACAATATAGCCTATTGCGTAGCCTGAAAGTTAGGGTTCATAACAATATTTTTAGTTTAGAAATCTATCTAAATCTGTGTTCTGTCGAGGTGCTAAGCCAAGCTACAGGAAGATTATTTTAAATTCTCTTTAAGTATCAGCATATTTGAAAGAAAAGGCCGCTAAAACTTCAGAATAGGTCAAGTACAAATGTCATTTATCTCCTAAAACCGTTTTTATTTTTAAAGGTTCATGTGGTAGCGGGGAAATTGATACAGGTTAGGTTGGATTAGGGAAGTCCCCAAAACCGAAAGTGGGTTAGTAACTGATATAATAAAAAAACCACTTAAACTTTCCTGATGTCTTATAGAAAAACAGTGCACATGCGCGAGTTTATAGAGCAAACGATAACCCACCATTGAACCATATATCGATTATTATCCTTGCCACACATAGATTATTATTGATATCATACTAAAGTCCATACAATACTAATAAAATTCATATCAAATTCCGTTGAGGTGATAACATAAAAGCTAAAAATTAAAATGTACCTTTTGGCATTGTCCTCAATGTTAAAATGGTGTATATAAAATTAACTGGAGTGCTTTCGGAAGTTAACTTCCATCCTCGGCATGTTGAGCTTCTGCTGCTCATTGTTGTTGTTTACGATGATGTATACTCCAACTGTTTGTAGCAGCAACTGACTTGTTTGTGACAATTTCGTATAATGGGTTTGACTGGGGTGTGTTCTCATTAAGAAGTGAGGTGTTGTTTATTTCATTTAGAATTTCGAGGTCTTCCAATATATTTATCCTAGCTGGAATGTTTTCTCAGTGGATTATTGTGAGAGTATTTTCAATTGTGTTCATTTGGTGACCTGCGTTAATGAGATGTTTAGCATAGCTTGATTTATCATCCACGTGTATAAAATCTTTTAGATGTTCCTTATATCTTGTATTGAAATTTCTGCTTGTCCTGCCAATATAAAATTTATTACAATCTTTACACGTTAGTTTGTAGACTCCCTTGTTGTTGAACAAGGGATAAATCAAGCTATGCTAAACATCACATTAACGCAGGTCACCAAATGAACACAATTGAAAATACTCTCACAATAATCCACAGACAAAATATTCCAGCTAGGATAAATATATTGGAGGACCTTGAAATTCTAAAGGAAATAACACCTCACTTCTTATTAAGAACGCACCCCAGTCAAACCCATCGATTGAGGGTCTTTCCACGTTTCAGCGGTTGCCCTTTTACCAGCCGGCTGCTGGCCCTTCACATCCACATGTGTCAATCACAGAGGTAGATGATCAACAGCCAGTGTAGGGGTGACATGTGGTTAGCATGTCGAGTCCGCCAGCCGTTATCACTGGTTCCTCAACCTGGAGCCGCTACTTATTGTAGCTACCCAATTGCCTCACGATGCTGGGTGGGCACCGGTCCCATACTGGCCGAAATACCACGAGAAAATTCCTTCCCCAATGGAGACTCGAACCAGCGCAAGTCCCGTAGCTCTGCGCCAAGGCTTCCTACCTTAACCGCTCGGCTACGGCGCGGGACAAACCCATTATACGAGATCGTCATAAACAAGTCAGTTGCTGCTACAAACAGTTGGAGTATACATCATCGTAAACAACAATGAGTAGCTGAAGCTGAACCTGCCGAGGGTGGAAGTTAACTTCCGAAAGTGCTCCAGTTAATTTTATATACACCATTTTAACAAGTTGAGGACAATGGCACCTGCCAAAAGGTACATTTTAATTTTTAACTTTTATCTTATAAAGTTCGTACAGCTTATGCTAGATGGCAGCACGTCACTATGAAATTTAAATGACAAATCTTTGCAATAAATCCCCAAATCTATGTTAAAGAAATATATTAATAATATTAAAATTACCAAATGTTTCGTTAAAAATGGGTGTACACTTACTTATCACTTCCTAATGCCGTACCAACCACCGATTAAAAATCATGGACTAAGTAATATACACTGTGGAGAAAATAGCAGTTAGCATCATAATATTGTCTAACAGTGTCATAATATTTTGATTTGTGTATTTAAATAAATACTTGAAAATTGTCGAACAATGTTATAAAAATTATCATAATGTCGGTTGAAAATGAGAGAAATCCTTCTTTCGAAAACTAGTTCCCGTGTTTGAAGAAACATAAAATATGAGGTAAGATGTTAAAATATGACTCATTAATTTACATTATAAAAATTGTTTGGAAAAGTTTAAAATATTAAAAAATGTTAGTAAATACAGAGGAAGAGCTATAGTTTACAACAATAAACTGAAAAATCAAGGGTAAGTAGAAGTGCAGTTCAGCCCTAAATTTAATTCAGAGGGACCCCCTATCTTGATCTTAGTAAAGCTATGTATGTACACACACACAGCAGGTCTACATTATAAGTTGTAACCTCTTGAGTGGGGTTTCTTAATTGGGTATGCCACTTGCTTCAGGGAGTAGCAAGCACATCCAGTTTGGCCTTCAAGGTACATGGATGCAGTAGTTAGGATTAAATTAACAAGATGTTGAGACCAATTTTGCTGGTGCATCATATTTTCATATATAAAATTTATTTTAAGTATGAGTCAAAAGTGTTAATAAATTTAAAAATACAAAGTTTGCCAAATAACTGTTTTATATGAATGAATAATATGTACCGGTATAAAACAATGACATAGAAAATTTGTGTTATAAAATTAACCTTTTCCTGTCCTTTATTATATGTAGGATGTTACAACAGAGGTACAACATGAATCTGAAGATAATGAAAATTCAAAAACAAGTGCTGATAATGAAAAGGAGCACAATGATATTGGGAATGAATTTCCTTTTGATACTCTTCCCATTAAGGTTGAATTAGAGGTAAGTAAAGATATTGGTAAATATGAGGAAACAAAGTATGGTGAACTTACAACATTTATAACTGAGCGCAACTATCCAAAGCGATAATTTAATTATTAAGTTTAAGGCCGAGCAATACTAAAATATAACTGAGATGTGATATTACTTTACAATAGACAAAAATTACAAGTTTAAGTTTTAGGGTGAGTTAGGTTTGTTAACTTATGAGTTTACAGACTGATAGATGTAAATATTGTGGCGAGTTTCAAGAGGGGTTCCACATTGTTGGTCCATTTCTCGAAATACCGCCTTTTTTAATGTTTGTTGATCTCTTAGTATGTGCACTCATAGCTGAGACATCTATTTCTCAAAACTTCACCCTTCTCGAAGGTTCTACTTCTAGAGTGTGCCATTGTTTGTGCATACACACCAGTTTCTAAGTCTTACATTTATAAGGGAGGGAAGATTACAAGCCATAGTTAGTTGTGAAGTTAGTTATGATTTGGAAGTGACCCATTGCTGTGATGGTGAATAGATAAGTGTATCAGCAAGGTGGAAGAGAGACTTACATTATACTGTGAACTTTAATGACTTACAGAAGAATAATTTTAGGTGATTGTACCCTCAGGGGTCCCCATCTAGGGGATATGTGGATGGCAATCACAAGGTGCCCAAGCTGAGCAAAACATTGCTTCTTCCACGTACTTGTGATTTGTTCCTTTTATCTTTAACCAATCTGGTATTTCTTCCTTTTCTAGTACCAGATCCCTCTTTTTACTTTCCTATCCAGTCTCCCTTGCCTGACCTCTTGTTTTCTTCAAAGGTATTAGAGTATTCGAGTCTGAAGGGTTAATTTCTGTCTTTCCTATATCTTTCTTTTAACCTTGTGGACACTCACCTTGAATGGCCACATAAGCTGCATGTCAAATGCAATCCCATTGCAACTTATAGCATAAGTATACAATGGATTTGTGTCATCAGCTATGGCTGGATACACATAATGAAGATGAATATAAAGGGAATTATTGTATAACCATTATAGAAAAATTGGAAAATATTACTGCAAATAGTGCAGTTGTCATTGAAATAATTATTAACATGGATCTGTATAACTTTGTCCCAAGAATTCAAGCTGCAAGTGGTGCACTATGTAACAGAAAATGGAAATAGGACAGCAGGAAGAAAGTTTGATGTGGATGAAAAAAATGTGCAACAGTGGATCCAAACAAAACATGCACTTGAAAACACATCACAACAGTGACAATATTTTCGTGGAAGGAATGTGAAATATCCACAGTTAGAAAGAGTTCTCCTGGATTACGTACAAAAAACAAGGGCAGACGGATTTTCTGTATCCGTCAAAATGATACAGTTCGAAGGCCTTAAGATAGCCAAGAATATAGAAATCCCATGCAATGAATTTAAGGCTAGTTACGGCTAGGCAAGGCGATTTATGGAGCGTCATGATCTTGTAATTCGGTGGCGTACATCAATAGCGCAGATACTTCCTGATATGTACCAGGAGAAACTGTTTGCATTCCAAAAAACATGTCCTCAACTTAAGGAAAACACATGATTATGGCCTAGGAGCAGAGACAAGACTGTGCATAAGGCTGGCGAAAAAACTGCAAGTGCAAACGGCAGGAGCAGAAAAGCAACGTTGCACCGTAATGCTTGGCATCACTGCTGATGGACAAAAACTTCCACCTTTTGTTATTTTTAAAAGGAAGACCTTGCCAAAAGAAAAACTGCCTCCAGGAATTTTGGTAAGAGTCCAAGAGAAAGGGTGGATGATCGAAGAACTGTACATGGATTGGTTGAAGTCAGTGTGGTTTCGGCAGCCAGGTACACCTTACGTTGGCGATCCATGTTGATAATAGACAGTTTCTAAGGTCATTTAATGGAAAGTGTAAAAATCAAAATGAAATATGAAAAGTGTGACATGGTTGTGATACCTGAAGGAATGACTGGCATGTTACAACCACTTGATGTTTCAATTAACTGCCCCTTTAAGACACATTTGCGACTTTTCTACCACAAATGGAGATGCACTTCCAAGGAAATGACATCGAGCGGACGATTGAAGAAACCTTCGCTCAATCAAATCTATGAATCGATTGTTGCAGCATGGGACTTAATACCACAAGATATGGTCACCAAGAGTTTTAAAGTGACACCTATTTCCAATGCAATGGATGGGACAGAACATGATGCATTGTGGACCGCCTCATCTGGAAGTGAGGACTCTAGTGGAAGTGATGGTAAAAGTGACATGGTCGAATCTCAGTGATGAACAATAAGTGCTGACAACATACATATTGGATACATATGTTATAATTAATTAGGTAAAATTGTTCTGAAATGAAGCACATTTTCTAGTTATTTTATGTATAAGCCGCACCCTAATTTTGAAGCTTATATATCAGGTAAAAAAGTGCAGCCTATACACGCTTAAATATGGTATATAAATTCTCAATAAAAATACTTTGAATCAAAGTTGTCAGCATAGATGGTAGTGACGGCTTTTGGCCTTCTGATGAAAGAGAATTATATAAGTGGAAAGAATTGTTGATGTACATATCGGAGTTTGGATGGTGTAATCGGTATCATACTAACGTGCAGAGTTACAGATCCATGGTTCGAGTCCCAATCCGAACGTTAATTTTTCTTTCTAAAATAAAACTATTATATTATTATGAAAAAAAATTGTATTTGTACTTTGTATTGTAATATTTATTTCTAGTATTATTTTATCAATTGTTATGCTTTCCAGGAATCTGACAGCATAGAACTGACAGTAGATTCTGATATTAATAGTCAGAATGTTAATAATCCTTCATCATTTAAAAATTATGGGGATCAACAAGTTAAATCTAACGTAAAAAAGAAAGTAAAAAAGTATCAGTCACCATTAGAAGCTTGTGAAAAGAATTTATCTAATAAAAACTGCAAAGTACAAACACAAGTATGTTCCAAAAGTGGTAGTTCTTCATATGTATGTAACATTTGTAACATGAAATTTTCTGAGAAAAACCAATTAATTGAACATTCAAGTACACATGTATACACATGTGATGTTTGTAACAAGATGTTTATCAACAAGCGTGGATATAATCGACATATGCGTAGCCATGAAGAGGAACCTCCTTATGTTTGTGATATATGTAAGAAATCATTTGTTCAAAAGAACGGTTTAGCTGTACATTTACGTACACTTTCGGGTGAATGTTCCTCAACGTGCAAAGTTTGTAACAAAACTTTTAGAGATAAATACTATCTAAAAATACATATGCGTTGTCATACTGGAGAACGCCCTTATACATGTGATATATGCAATAAGTCTTTTGCACAAAAGAATCAGTTATTTGCCCATGGACTCGTACATCGTGTGGAGAATTCTTGTAATAATGACATTTAAAATTAACATATGGCAATATATTTGAGTATTCTTACTTTAATTCAGTTATTACATACATTCTAAATGTACAGGGTTTATCATAAATTGTAACACAAACTGAAATAATAAAAAAAAACATATTAGAAGCAACAAATTCTCAGAAAACATGAGACTGCAAGTAAATCGTTTGCGAGTATAGGCCACGCAAGGGATTTAGAAGAATGTCCTTGATGGTCATTTAAGTGGGAGAGTCTACCCAGATTGCTGAGTATTGTAAATTCTCTGCCAGATATGTTCTAACAAAACAATCTCACTTGTACTACGTCTGAGTATGGTCAGTTGTAAATTTTAGTGAGAAGGGAGCTGTTACATTATAAACAATAGTTCTTAATGTATTCATGTAGACTTTCACGGCCGGAGTTGCTATGATGATCTTGATGAAGATTTTTGGGCTGTAGGCCGTGGTTGCGAGACTCAAGACAACCCTTGAGGATGCCAGATGCAGTCTCTGGCGAAACGTCGGGAAACTACAAGCCTCACGACCACGGTCTACAGCCCGAAAATCTTCATCAAGATCATAATAGTTCTTAATTTTAATATCTTGTACTTTTGCATCCTGCAGTTTTAAAATTGTAATATGACGTGAATGTAAATTATTTAATAATTTTGAAATATATTGTTTTATGTAACTCAATGCCTCTCACATTTTCGAAGTTAAAAGGAAAAACTGTTCAGAGTTAAATTTGGGAGATAATTTTTAATGTTCACATCACTAATCAGATATAAGAACATTTATCTTTATATAATTATTTTCAATTATATTTATAATTTTTTTAGGATTATGTGAAAGAGGAAGAAAAATAAAACTTTGTCTTAGTTGTTGACAATGTTTCATACAAATAAATAAAGCACCAACATCAAATTCCATGAAAAATAAATACAAGCCGAGTTAATTAAAATATACATACCGAGAAAAATTACTAAAACACATTTATATGATTCATTAATATACCAACACATAAAACCTACATAATTGACACAATATTAACCAAAAATAATCATGCAGTTTCAAGAATTCCATCTTAATTTAAATCCCATTTAATTATTTTGGGGAGATGTAATAGTGGGTTGGTAGTAAAAATGCCATTTTTAAATTTAAATATTTGACCAGCCTTATTGGCTAGTGGTCAGAGCTTCTGACTATGGTTCATGGGTCCCGGGTTTGATATCCAGTCAAACCACAGGAATTTTTTCTTAAAGGAAATTATTTCTATGGTCGCACATGGTCTGGATATAGGTTAAGTTTAGATTTAAGGACTCCCCTGGTGCTACATTCTCATTCATCACTTATATCTTTGGGCTAACATAACTCTGCCTTCCAGGTGCCCCAAGTTAAGAAGTTCATTACAATTCCGCCTTGCCAGAAATGTCATAAAGACAACAAACCTGGTGGCATTGGTATATATATATATATATATATATATATATTGAAAAGCTGTGTCGGTAAACTTTGAACATATTAGTAAAAGGAATGGGAAAACATATTCAATAAAGGCAGCAAACGCGAGTACTGGGAGACAGATGGAATCATGGGGAAAATAATTGAGAAGAATGAAAGTAATGATGAAGAGAGTGGTCATGAAATTTACCAAATGGAATATGGAGATGACAGGTCAAATGTAGAATACAAAGACTGTTAAAAATGTATATTAAATGTGAAATTTAGTGCTTCCTTAAAACTTTAACAGACTGCCATCGTTTATAAAAAAATACCATGTATATATATATATATATATATATAGTGAATGTACCTTGTCCGCATATAAACAAGAATCTATATTTATATTTAATTAATGTTGGAGTTATGGCTGAAGATGAACATGACTATGTTTGAAATCGCGATATCATGGAAGCATGAATCCTATGAGGTGAGTTGTTTTAAACAATATGTTCTCCGATGAATTTTAAAGAATGTATATTATTTAATAATTAACCTAATTTTAAAAATGGTTACCCAGTGACTGTATTTTCACTAGGAGCATGTTAGCAATGACATATGGTCTTATTTCTACTGGCCAGGCAGTTATCTGGTGAGTGCAAGACTCGTATCTATGCTCCCGTTACAAATTCCATTCATCAGGATATCTTGCTATACCTGTAATTGGTGATGTATGGCTATGATCCACCGCTGACTATATTGCTTGTACATAAGTATATCAAATACTTTCACTTCGTACATGTAGGTGTCATAGTCCTAGTAGCACATTAAACAACTTAAATGTTATTATACATCAGTTGCTTTTCATATTGGAGGTTTTAAAATTCTATCAAGTGTAACTAGGAATAATGATACAGTACTGAACAGTACACTCAAACCTGTTAAAGAAGGTGTTCAAAATGTCATCCTGGTATCTAGATGCAAGACCATACTCGTCTCTGCATTGAGTTTTGAATTCTTTTGAACACCCCTGGATACTGTTAGAATTCTTGGCAAGCATGTACAATTCTCTGCTTCAGTTCTTCAACTGTGTCAATGGGATTGCTGTACACTATGTTTTTGAGGTGAGCCCAGATATAAAAGTAAAAAATATTTAAATCAGGTGATCTTGAAGCCAAGGTACAGGCCCACCTCGACCTATCCATTTTTGATCATATCTGCACGTTAGATGTCAGTTCACAGTAGCAGCAAAATTTGCTGGTGCACCTGTACCACTGCTAAATGTTAAATCAACAGTCAGATGCCAGTTGACAATGAAAGGAATTTCCCTTTTGAAACTCATCCTGAGTGTCACTAAATGAGGTGAGGTGTAAAATCTGATTCATTTAACTATTATTAAATAAAACCACATATTGTTACTTCCCAAATATATCAATGTACCACATACTCTGACATTCCTGGGAGAACATCCTCAAGCAATCTTGGAAGATGATGCCGCAGAAAAAAAAGGCACCTCTGTCCATCGAGTTTTCCTGGAAGAATGTGTGGCCCAATGAGACGATCATCTGTACCCCTACCCATACATTCGAAGAGAAACATTGCTGATATGGTGACTCACAAACAGTATGTGGATTTACTTCGCTCCAGACATGTATATTATCTTCTTGTATCTTGTAAGCCCATGTTTCCCTTAACAGAGATTTAGGCGCTCTCCCCCTACAGGGAAGAATTTGAACCATACTAATTTAGTTACACTTGTTTTCGTATAGATGTCATTTGAGTGGCCCATGGTCAGCGTTCTGCCTCATACTGACATCTAGGAAACCAAGGTAGTACTAGGATGGGAAAATTCGGTAAATTTTGCTTAATGGCCTTTTTATTCAGGCTTAAGGATCTTTTACGAGCCTGAAATTCTTCAGACTCAGGACCCACGGCTTAAAGTCCTTCCCCGAGGACTTGCTCCTTGGATTTTTCCGTCCTAAAAAAATCCATCGACTCCGGCCGGGTTTGAACCTGCAACCCTCGGGACCAGAGGCAAGGAGCATAACCACTAGTCCACCGTGGCCGATACATGTATATTATGATAATTAAAAACATCATCTCAAGTGAATCCCACTTCATTGATAAATATAATGGTATTTGCAAAATGAGATTGATTAAAGTCTGTTGTTGCATCCACTGACTAAAATTCACTCTAGAATAAAAATCCAGAACACTGAGACATTGAAGGTGATAAGGTGAATTGTGATGTAAAAGTCTTCATACATTACTGTGGCTAGTCCATGCACTTGTGTGGCAATTCTCTTTGTCAACATTCCTAGAGAATGTTCTGCTGCTTCATATCCTCAACTTCAGGTATCATGTTTATAAGTCTACCAATGTGCAAAACTCCCATTTTCTCTCAGGTGCTGATGTACCCTTTGTGAATGTGCAACTTCCAGGGTGCCTTCGACCAGCATATGTTTCTTGTTTCAAGCTTGCAGCCTCCTATATATTGCTGTTAGCTGTACCGTTGATCGACATACTCTCCATTGATGTATGGATGTTCTATGTTGACTACTACAGTGCAACTGACATGCCTGCTGATAAATTTTCAGACTGTGTACTGAATAGTCCTGTTGGCTCGATTACAATTTCAACTCTTGGCAGTGTTAGATGTGTAAACAGAGAGGAAATGTTGTCCCGCTTTTAATGCTCAAGGAGAAAAATATATGATATTTACATTAGTGGATTGTAACTATACATTCACCAATTACTTGGAAAAGGTTTGTTCATGGACCTATCATTTGTGATATACTCTGTATAAAATAACATAAAAATACAAGATACAAAAAATTGTTAAAATATTGACATGAAATTTAAATCTATAAATTATTTTTAATGGTTATAATTGAATAAAAAATGTTATAGTTTAAAGTTACATGTTTATTTCACACAAATACATATGTAAATAAATTAAACTGCTCATTTGATACATTATTTTCATTGTTTATGTACATATGATAAAATATTTATATTCAATAATAAAGAAATAAGATTGGTCTGTGATAAATATAAGAATTTTGTTTTTGAGTTTGGATAATAAAAGAAAAATAAGAAACCAATTATAATTATAATCACAAATGTAGGTAGAGTTATCAGTGCACTACTGAAGAGTGACCTTTCATGTATGTATTATCTAAAAAGCATTTTATTAATGAAACAAATATATATTTTTAAAATAGTATTATCCAGTGTTGGAAAGTTTATATTTGAATATAACATAAAAATATTAGGCTTTATAGCTTAAAAAGGTAGTGTAAAATTCTCATTAAAGGCACTTCTTGAATAGAAGCCATCTGTTGACTATTAGTAGCACTGTTTGTGAGCCTTTGGACGATTAAAGAATTCTATATGAGGAAAGAAATGTTGATGATTGTATTGTGTCTTGAATGGCATAATGGACAGCATGCTGGTGCGTAGAACCAGAGATCTGGGGTTCAAGTGTTAATTTTTTATTTCAAAATAATATCCAGTATTGGAAAGTATTAATATTTAAATATAACATCAACATATTAAGCTTTATTGCTTAAGAAGGTAGTGTAAAATTCTCATTAAAAATACGTACTCCATGAATAGAAGCTGTCTATTGGCAGCGCCGTCTACCTGCTTTTGGACAATTAGAGAATTATATATGAGAATAGAAATTTTGACGTTTGTATCATGTCTTAAATTGTGTAATGGACAGCATATTGGTGCATAGAACCAGAGGTCCGAGGTTCAAGTCCCAGTTCAAGTATTAATTTTTCTTTTCAAAATAATATCCAGTATTGGAAAGTATTAATATTTAAATATAACATCAAAGTATGTATGTGTTCTATTGCCACCCACTGCACTTTACTTGCTTTAGGTTCCACACTGATCAGATAGATGGCATTAATATGGTCTGTTTTTAATTTACACACAACTTTGACAGACCACTTTACTTAGATGTATCCTTGTATTGTGTACAGAGAGGAGAGGAGTAGAGGATGAGTGTGTGTTATATGAGGGATGATAATGTTGATGAAGAGAAAGAAGAAGGTGAAACCCAGTGTTGGCACATCACCTACTCATGTTGAAAAGCACCATGCTTAATGTCCCAATCCGATAGACGAATTGCTATCAACAGTACCACATGCCTTCTCAACATACGAATTGTGGAGGGATTTCAAATTTAATGCAGAAATCGGGTGAACAATCTAGAAATTAAAAATTATATACCACCATTCCTCCTGGTCACAAGGCTGAAAATTTTACAATTAATTTTAGAATTAAAATGTTCAACCCCACTGAATATTAAACCTGGATCTATTTCTCAGAAAGCAAACAACTTATCACCTGAGCCAGCATGGCAGACAGATTACAAATGCTTAAGGTGGAACACAGTAGTTCAGGATAGTACAGTACAGTACAGTAGAATAGATTAGGTAGAACAGTATTTTTTATCAGTATAATATAAGGTGGAATAGGTTTCATTAACTTCAGGTATATAATGGGGGATATATACCCATCAATAGGAACCTCAAACTCAATGCTGTTCTTTTTGCAGACAATTTAGCTCTGCTGGCAATTTCCAAAAATGATTTGCAATGATCAATTTATGATTTACAAAAAGATAGGTGTCAAATTTAATATGGAAATATCAATTAACAAAACTAAAATTATGGCATTTCATGGGAAGGACCCCATACAAAGTAAAATCTGTCTCCAGAATAAAATTTTAGAGAGATCTAATCAATTTAAATATCTGGGATATTATCTCTCTATCTGAGATGAAAAGGATATCCCTGAAAAAATTACTAGTTATAATAAAAGTTTGGGAATTATTAATGAAGTTATGAAACCATCCTTTGTACAAAAAAAACACCAGATTACGTTTATATAACACTTTGGCTAGACCAGTGTTGACCTATGGTAGTGAAGCATGGACACTGAAAAGACAACATGAAAGCAGAATAACGGCTTGTGAAATGAGATTCATGCGCAGAACAGCAGGTTACACCAGATGGGATCGGAAAAGGAACACTGATATCTTAAAAGAATTGAAGACTATGCCAATTTTGGAATATATTAAACAGTACCAACTAAATTGGAAACACCATCTTGAAAGAATGAGTTCAAATCGGATCCCTAAAGCTATTTATAATTATATACCAAGAGGACGAAGATATCTGGGCCGTCCTATGAAACGCTGGAGGGAAAATTTTCAATAGGATCATAACAGGCCTTGGCCTAATACTTGGAAGGAGGAAGAAGAAGAACTTCAGGTATAAAGCAGAGTAAGATATGATGCCAGGTCATATTAAGAGTAGTAGAAATATACCCAATAATTTATCCATGATGTAGTAATGCATTTTTGTCAAGATATGCCTTCTTGGATCACATGCACCACCTAGACCTTAAGCTTTTCTATCTTCGACCTGATAATCCCATAATTTACTCAGGAAATCACCAATATGTGTTATAAACTCCACCCTCCCCTATGTTAATGCAACTCCGATTGAGGGTCTTTCCACTTTTCAGCGGTTGCCCTTTTACCTTCCGGCTGCTGGCCCTTCACATCCACATGTGTCAATCACAGAGGTAGATGATCAACAGCCAGTGTAGGGGTGACATGTGGTTAGCATGTCGAGTCCCCCAGCCGTTATAGCTGGTTCCTCAACCTGGAGCCGCTACTTATTGTAGCTACCCAATTGCCTCACGATGCTGGGTGGGCACCGGTCCCATACTGGCCGAAATACCATGAGAAAATTTCTTCCTCCATGGAGACTCGAACCAGCGCAAGTCCCGTAGCTCTGCGCCAAGGCTTCCTACCTTAACCGCTCGGCTATGGTGCGGGACTAATGCAACTCAAGGATAATTTTTATGGCTATACCTCTAAGCAAGTTGAGTAGTAAATTATATTGAAGTAGTAAATAAGATTAAAATATAGTTAAAAGATTTGGATAGTAAAGTATATCTGGATAAATTAAATAAGACAAAGTATATAACTACTGTAATTTGGGTCACGTATGGTTATGACAGATTGGCTCAAATTTACAGAAAATTAGGTTGTAAAATCATATTTTTCAATGTGGTAGTATTGAATTAGAATATATATATTTTAAAGAATCAATATGGCATTAATGGATGATTGAACATATAAATAGAATGTCAAACGACAGAATAGTTTTAAAATAGCTAGGGATAAATTCCCAACTGGGAAAAGAAATATTGGATGCCCGAAGAAAAGATGGAAAGATACAATTGAGCAATACATTGAAAAGAAACAGACACCTTGTCTATATTGGATGAAATAAGAAGAAGAATATGACGTTACATGATAATTAGGAATTCTGAATGTAAAAACAAAATTAGAATTTTTTAAGAACAAACTGAAACAAATAATAAAATCATAGAACTGGTTTGTTGAGTATATAACATGACACGTTAACAGAAGTCTGTTCCTGTCAGTGATCTATTGTGCTTGCATATAATCTCTCAAGATGGTTTTATATAATATCATTGACAGAATAGAATCAAAAGCTCAAACTACGACTTGATGTGTATCTTGAGTGAAGAACATATAGAGAGTCATTTGTTGGTTTCAATTTAAGGTTACTTATAAAGCAGAATGGTGAATCATTGACACCGTGATCTCAATAAACCTTCAAGCAAGACAGGAACCTGTCTAAATAGATTTCACAATTTAGTTTTTAGACAATCTACAGCAAGTGTCCTCAATCCTTTCAGAATGTCTGAACACACAGTATTCAAATCTGGGTGAAAATGTCCTTTATCCACCATGATCTTTATTTTTAATATTGACTTATGGCAACAGTCATGCAAGTAAATCATGTAACACCACACCAAATGCATAAACATCAGATTAAAAGCTATACATATTATCTTTCTGCATGCAGATAAGTTCTGGACCCATCCACGGAATTTGAACCTGTGGGCTGTTGGAACTCCTCTGAACCCAACTAATGATTCTTCACTATTACAAGATCAAGAATTGCCAATTTTAATAGTAAAATCATGAAAGCAGAACCAGATATTGTTACTTTTTAAATATCTGTGAATTATGTTCTTGGCATGAAGATAGTCCATTCCATGGGCTGTTTGTCTATCTCCATCAACTGAAAATTTTAATCTTTTTCTCTATCACATGTAGATGCTCGAGAGTCTTGAGCCCTTGTACCATTTCGTAACGATTGCCAACTGTGATTTGCTCATAAATCCCATAAATAATAAGATGTCGATATGTGACATATTCCTTAACACTGCAACTTGGTTTTTAAATGCTTGTAGCTGTGCCGGAGTTGAATCTTTCACATTCAAAGTCCTGATGGCAACTGGACCATACCACTGGCCCTTGTACACCATTCCAGAAAAATCCAAGCCAATCCTCGGACCAATTAGGATCTCATTGACCGGAATTTCCCAGTCTTATATTAATTCATGTTGGGTGTGAACTTCTTTACCATTTACAGCCAGACTATGCATTGTCAATACTTCAATTCCTCTACAAGTCGAATCCAGTGCAACATTACTAAGAAGCTCGTTCTCTATGACTAGCAAACTCCTCTAATGATGCAATGTCACCAATGTAACTGCATTTAGGCCAGGGCACTTTTCCAACTCAATAATTAGCAGAAAAATCATGGGAATTCAATGCAAATGTTTTGGAAAAAATTGGTGCAGCGAAATTAGGTGCAAAAAAATTCATAAAGGTGTCAAAACGAGGATTTTTCACTCTCCAGCTATGAAGAAAAATTAATTTGAAAAAACAAAACAAAAAATTCTTCATTTGGCACTCAAAATGATTTAAAAAAGAGCCCTGAATAGATAAAATTGGTTCACAAATTTTTGCCAAAAAAGTTAAAAATGATGTCATTTTTCATTATTGTATTACGCCTGGTAATTTTTGTAAAGAATTTTTTTGGGGGGGGAATAAATTGTAGTCCTTTTATGGGTCTATCATGAAAATTTTGTGCAAAAATATGTATTACCTTCTGCACAATTCTCTAAAATGTAAAAAAAAAAAAAAAAAAACAGGTCTCCATAATATGCTATTCATATGGCCAATAAAGGTCCCATAGAAAATGTTCAAAGTGTTTTTTTTTTTAATTAAGAATTGCTCTACAACCCTCCCATAGTTTAAAAATTCGTAAAGAACAAACACCTAAAAACTTGTTTAAAAATCGGACTATTTCAATCTGATGGGCCGTTGGAGGGAAGGACTGACATGGTGAGAGAATGCACCAGATCACTTTTCAGTGCTCGAGATAGCTCTTATCCGGCGGCGCGTAAAAACTGAAATCTACCAATTTTTTGGAGGTTTTTTTAGGTATTTAATTGTACTTTCCGTTCTGTGCTGTGATTGTGAAGTTGGAGTTTGTAATATACCAGCAGATGTTAGATGTGCAAATCCATCCATCCATAGTAATTTTACCCAAGGGCAGGTCTTTCACTGCAATCATAGTATTTTCATGCTATGCTTTGCAGGTTTACTAGGGAATTGTAGGTGTGGTAGCTTCCCGTTGCTTTCCACACCAATGAGGGATGATGATGGCCATATTATTTCGGGGACCGTTTGGGCCTGACATTTGTCTTACAGGTGAGTAAAAACCTCACCCAGAAAAACTTTCCCGACCGAGGATCGAACCCGGGCCCGCTGCGTGACGAGGCAGCACGCTACCTCGAGACCATAGCGGTGGACAATGTGCAATTAGTATCTGACAATTTAGTGGCACAGAGTATTCTCTATGGACGCCGTGTGCCTTGCATTTGTTTTATTTAGTTACATATTCTGTTACTACGAAACAGCGCTACCATTGTAGTTCATCGTAAACGACCGAAATTTTTTAGATGTCACTGTACTCAGTTTCCCCTCTATTCGAAGTTTCTCTATGGATCTATGGTATCAGCATCACGGTCCGTTTGATTCAATGGTATAGCGAACAGCCATACCATAGAGAAAGAGCCATACGTACTCTGTGATACGACACGTTCATATGGTAGATAAAGTGTATTTTAATATGGAAGATCGGAATATAATGGAGCCAGAAGAAATTGTTTGTATTCCCGGTAAGTTTAAATTATGTGTATTCTGTTAAATTGATTTTAACCAACTTCAAACTTTTGTTCAACATTCGGTTAGCTTTTCATTTTGGAAGTAATGTCATAAATTAAATTAAAAGTTATATAGTGTGCTTAAGCTCTGAAGGTTGGCTTAATCTCTAAATATTGACAAAATGTAAAATTGAATATTTTTATTATAATTATATAGAAATATGCCACTTTTGAATTAGGTGGTTTTGATGACTTCATGTAGAAGTATGCCGCTTTTGGCTTAAGTTCGGTGTCTAAGATTTTCCATATAACATTCTTATGCCACTGTTGTATCGTACACTTTTACCATTTCTAATAACGTTTCATATCTAAACATTTTGCAACGAATCTTTAAACATTTCTTACAATTTTTAAATATTTACGCAAATTGTGAATCAAGGTCTACACAATTGCAGTGCACATGCGCGAGATGAACGAATGCTTAATGTAACTTACGCTAGATGGCAGTGAAATCAGTGTACCAACATTCGCAATTAATTCCAAACAATATTTCAAGAAATTAACTTCATTTTGTTAGAATCCGAAGTGACACGTTTGTATAATCAAGATTAGTTTATAGATTATTAAATAATGTGCATGTAATTAATTTTGTTAGGTTAAAAAAAAGAGAAATTGGTGTGCGTTCATTTATTATAATAATCATGAACAAATCCATTTTAGGTCATATGGTCTATGATGATAAACCTAATGAAGATGGTCTTGATCTTTCCACTGATGTTTTGGTCTTCCTTGGTCCCTATGTCCAGTTGGAGTATATTGGAATGCCAATTTTGGAAGTCTATTTCTTTTCTTCATTTAGTATAAACGTTTGGGAATTTATTGCAAAAGTTGGTTATGCCTATTTTACTGTCATCTATCTGAAACCTACATTAAGCATCTGCACATCTCGCACATGTCCACTGTGATTTTGTAGAACTTAAAAAAATTGTGAGAGCCAGTTGTTTTCCCTGCTTTTTAACTAGGTAATATAGTGAATGATTTCAAATTTTTAGATAGTCATAAACAGCTTCAGGTTGAGAAAACCAGTTGAAAAGGCTGGTTGATACAACATGTCAGCCATGTGTAATCCCTATACTGCTAAAATTTACACATGTAGGCCCATAGCATCATGAAGTTTAGTTTATATACCAAATGAGTACTGAATCCCTTGTAGATGTAGTTCATTTAATTTTTGTATTCCATAACTATTTCTGACTACGGTATTGTATGATAGTGCAGATGACTAAATGCATATTACTATGGACCATAGGTTACAAACTATATCGGTTACCTTCCATTACATCTTTGACTACATCCCAGGTTTCCAATGTAATTGTTTTCTTTTATTGTGGCATCCACTGACATTAAAAAATGCCAGAAGTGTGTGACAATACATAACAGCTCCAGCAACATAGGTACCTAATTTTTATGATAAAACCACTATGTTGATCATCTTTGCATAGAAAGAGCAATATCAACATTATCATTTTGAGTCTTGCAGTGGTACTAGTACCACGGCATTTAAATGACACTGAAACCAGAGAAAATTAAATCCCTCGGCATGCCTGTGCAGGCAGATTTACAGGGGTGCTGCATTTAAATGACACTGAAAGCAGAGAAAATTAAATCCCTCGGCATGCCTGTGCAGGCAGATTTACAGGGGTGCTTTCTGGTTTAGAAAAACACCCCTGTAAATCTGCCAGCACAGGCATGCCGAGGGATTTAATTTTCTCCAGCTTTAGTGTCATTTAAATGGCGTAGTACTAGTACCACCGCCGGACTCAAAGTGTTAACTGATCTAAATCATATCACGGAAGTATGTGCACTCCCAAACACCTAACCGATTAATTTTATTTCCACCCTTAGTAGCAAAACTGATGATGGATATGCATTTTGGTACATGCAATAAAGTTGTTCATCTTGGCCCTGTTTCATTCCTTTTACACCACTTTGTATAATACGTTCCATCATTCTGGACATGTATCTGATATTTTTTTTTATAGGACAAAGGTTATGTTTGGCAGATAAAGATAATATTATATCTGGCTGTGGCACATATGAGAGGAATGGATATATTTATTCAACCCTTGTTGGAGTGGTGAAAGTTGTGAAAGAAGAAAAGGTATATTTTTTACTCTCATTTACTGGTATTGTTACATTAAATATATTTACAGCATTTCATATTTATTAAAATCACAGTTTAGTGATCTGAATCCTTTTCTCCAGAAAATTTTTTGATGGATGGTAAGTTTAAATCTACCAACCCAAATTTGTAGATATTATTTTATTTAATATCACTCTTTTAACATCTAAGATCATTAATCTCAAGATTCAGAGCTATATGTGAAAGAACCAATACATTTTGCTGAGAAGCCTCTTATTTCAGACTTGATGTTCTTTTGTGATCTTTGAAATTTATATTTTATAAATTTAACCTATGATTAGAGATCCACTTCCCATAACCTCAAAAAAAAAAAAAAGCATTTATGAATTGCGAAATCCTACAATAACACGAAATAACACCGAAATTTAAAATTTTCATAATGCATTTTTAAACATTTTGGATTCCATCTTCTTTTTAACTACCAAATCTGATGGCGCCATATCTACTTCCTCCGTGCACTCTTGCAAAGGGAAATGGTTGCAACACAGTTCACAACCTAGAGGTAATATTTTATGCCCCTCCATAGATTTTAAGTTCTATGGCCAATATGAATTCCAAGAAATACGAATTATATTAACATGTAAGATAAGTTTTTCCCCCTAAATTTTTGCAGACATAATTATCAATTTATATATCAATCATTATTAAGTAATGGAAGTAAATATCAGTAAAACTAAATATATGGTCACACCGTAGAAATTCAGTATATAATGGAAATGGGCAGCTAATGACAAATGAGGGAAATTTTGAGGAAGTGGCTGAATTCAAATACCTAGGAACAATAATCACAAATAGGAATGAGATGCACAAAGAAATTTAACATAGGCTCAATTCTGGAAATGCATGCTATTATGCATTGCAGAGACTTTTGATGTCCCAACTCCTTTCAAAAAACGTTAAGCTGAAAGTATATAAAACTATTATTCTACCACTTATATTATATGGGTGCGAAACATGGACTCTTACTTTAAGGGAGGAAAGGAGATTACGAGTATTTGAGAATAAAGTTCTTAGGAAAATTTTTGGACCAAAGAGAGATGAACAGACAGGTGAATGGAGAAGACTACATAACAATGAACTACTTGGTCTTTATAGGAAGCCAGATATAATAACAGTTAAGTCTTGTAGACTGCGATGGGCAGGACATGTTGCACGTATGGGGAATGAAAGACGTGCATGGAAGTTTCTTGTAGGAAAACCAGAGGGGAAAACGCCCAGTTGGTAGACCAAGAATGAGGTGGGAGAACAACATTAACTATGATTTGAGGGAAGTAGATTATACAGGGAATGATTGGAAAGCATTAGCTCAGGATAGGGATGTATGGAGAGCATATGTCCGCGCGGCCATGAGCCTACAGGTTTGATAGTGCCAGTGAGTAAGTAAGTAAGTAAGTATGTTCAAATCGGAAGAAAACATTTCTTTAAGCATATGCAGTAACCTGACAATAATGCAAGCACTGCCAATTCGAATAAACCAAAATGGACCATGAGTAATTATATCATATTGATAAATATTATCCCCAATTTAATTAAAACAATTTAATTACATAAACACATTTTTTTCTATTGGATTCCATACTGTATCTCTAACATGCATTGTAATTTTTTTTAGAGGAATTAAACCCAATGGGTACAACTTAGGACACGAAACACACACGCACACCCAGTCTCAAGGTTGAGATTTAAAAATCCCTTACCCTGCCAGGAATCGAACCCGGGTCACCAGAGTAGAAGATAGGGACCCTACCGACTACGCCACAGGGACGGACTGCATTGTAAATTTTGCTCACAAATTAGTGACTTCAGTTAAAATGCATTTTAGTGTATTAAAATCGATATCAATTGTACAAGCTAAAAGTTGACCTTAAACTACTGGATATGTCATTCTCATTGGGTTTAATATACTAGACTAGGATTAAAAAAGACTCAAATTTACATTTTTTAGAATAACACTGCCAAATTCCCATTAACATCAAAATCTTGAAATTTTAAAATGAATTGTCCCTAAAAATAAAATCACTTTCACGGATCTCTATCTATGCTATATGTTCTGCACCTTTTCTCCTTAGAATGTAGTTTTACTATAGATTTTGTCAAATCTATTGACTGTAGCTAGGTTTGAACCTACAAACCTACATCCAGGGATGAGCATGATAGCCATTTGATTCCTTTTATCCAAAGTAATATAACATGTAGGATGACTACCTCTGCAGATGTAGGATGAGAGACAAGAGTGCTCAAAAAAAAGGGATATTACATTATTTTGAGAGATACAGAATGGCATGAAATCAAATGTGTAATTACGTTGTCTTTCTTCTCTTATTAATAAAAAATTGTTTCCACAGATTTAACTTGACATGTTTCTATTACAAAATTCTAGACAAGGACATTTATTATAACATTATCTAAAAGTCGGCCGCGGTGACTGGTGGACTAGTGGTTATGCTCCTTGCCTCTGGTCCTGAGAGTTGCAGATTCAAACCCGGCTGGGGTCGATGGATTTTTTAGGATGGAAAAATCCAAGGAGCAAGTTCTCCGGGAGGGACTTTAAGCCATGGGTCCCGAGTCTGAAGATTTTCAAGCTCGTAAAAGATCCTTAAGGCTGAATAAAAAGGCCTCTAAGCAAAATTTACCGAATTTTCCCGTCCTAGCACTACCTTGGTTTCCTAGATGTCAGTATGAGGCAGAACGCTAACCACGGACCACTCAAATGACATCTATACGAAAACAAGTGTAACTAAATTAGTGTGTTAATAAATTAATGAGTCATTTTAACATCTTACCTCATATTTCATGTTTTTCAAACACGGTAACTATAGTTTTCAAATGATCTTGTCATTCATTTTCAACCGCCATTATGACTACCGGATATTCGTTGGAATCTCCCTCTATAACGTTGCCATCTGGTGTTGATTTGACAAACTTCGAGATATCGTTGCCATCTGGTGTTACCTATAGTTACCGTGTTTGAAAAACATGAAATATGAGGTAAGATGTTAAAATGACTCATTAATTTATTAATTAAGAACCTCATAATGTGTTTCCCAATTTTAACTTTGAATAAATTAGTGTGGTTCAAATTCTTCCCTGTAGGGGGGAGCACCTAATCTCTGTTAAGGGAAACATGGGCTTACAAGATACAAGAAGAAGATCAAACATAAAGAGCAGTATTTTTAGTGTTGTAGGCTTACAAACATATTTATAGACCTAATTTATCAATTTTAATTTTTTACACACACATATAGGTCCTATTATTTCTGTTTAAAACCATATTTCTTGTTCCTTACTGCTGCACATGCCTAAATATTCTTAACATTTAGGATCATATCGAAAAAGTCTTTACATTCTACATTATATTTTATATTCACTTGAAGCTTTGCTTTAAGTGTGTCCATGTGAAGCCTATGCCCCGAGCCATAACCAAGTGTTTAAGCAAAAGGCCTTGACAGAAAGCTGCAAGACTTGCACTGGTTCGAGTTTCCATGGAGATGGAATTTTGGCTAGTATGGGACCAGTGTCCATCCAGCATCATGAGAAATTTGGGTAGCTACAATAAGTACCTGCTCTAATGGCTGGGGGACCCGACATTCTGACCAGAAGTTACCCCTACACTGGCAGGATGATCATCTACCTATGTGATTAACACATGTAGATGTGAGGCCAACAACCGGCTGGTAGGCTGAGGATCTTGCACCATGGAGTAGTAGTGTTTGAAGCCTATTCCTAATATCTGTGACTGAAAGTTCTTTCAACAAATGCATTTCTTGATAGAATTGAGAATAAAGTGTAACAACATAGCTAGACTGATATTTTGTTTTCTACTGGAAGGACTTTTAGAATTGTCATCCATTTTTACTTAAAGATTTTTTACTTTCTTTTTTACTCCTATGCATCTTGGGTACCCATTGTGAGCACATTTTCAATACCGTAATCGATGTCACAATTTTGTAGTGAACACTGTGACAATTGTGGAAAAATTCAAGGAAAGTGAAGAAGAAATTGTGAACCTCCTGTACTCACAAATCTTTTCATCGACAGCATTCACCAAATCGTCATTGATCAAAGATGGTCGACCGGTATGCTATTTGTCATGCACAGAGACCACGACCTCGTTGAACTCCCTAACCCATTTCCTGACCATTCCATCACTAATGGCATCTTCACCATGCACCTCACTAAGTTGGTTTGATGTTTCTCACATTCAAGAAACGGATAACAGACCGTATCTCACAGTTGGCGGGGAACTCGATAACTTTAAACATTTCAACTGATCACAACTAACCACGCACATGGACTGAAGCTCTGAAACTGCATGCCCAGCTTGTCTGAGGAATGAAGAAGAAAACACGCATGTGCAAAATTACAATTGCAGCAATGGAACTTACTTTAAAAACATGCCTCGTATATGTTCTTATTCCAATTCAGTTAAGGTGTTTACTGATGCAGTTATGGCAACTTATCTAACCATGAACACAGAAGGAAGTTTAGGAATTAATTTTAAATCTTTCTTGTTTTGTTAAAAAGTTATGGTGGTCTAAGTTAATTTAATGTAAGTCTGAAGATTTGTATACTCCCGGATTTCACCATAATGAAAAGATAAAATTGTTTTATTTCTTTGTTTCAGTCATCTATCATTGAAGTACATAGTAGTAAGGAACAAACTATTTTACCTGCTCCTGGTGATATTGTAACAGCGGAGGTAATGCTATATTGCTATTAAGATTATAGTTAATCTTATATATAACAAGATTTGCTACCAGATTCCCAATATATAAGATTTGCTACCAGATTCCCAAATATATAATGGTCTTCGATGTTTTTTATTATTCATTTCATACATCTCAATGATGGATAAATCATATTTGAAGAGAAAAATTATATACCCAGACTGAGACTTGAACCAGGGACCTTTGGCTTTCCAGTCCAATGCTCTACCGACTGAGCTACAGAGGCGAGTTCCAATCTAAACACAAATTTTTCTCTTGTATATGTTGCATTTGGAGCATGGGAATTTACAATGTATATAAGAGAAAAAATTGTGTTTAGATTGGAACTCGCCCCAGTAGCTCAGTTGGTAGAGCATTAGCCTAGAAAGTCAAAGGTCCTGGGTTCGAGTCTCAGTCTGGGCATATAATTTTTCTCTTCAAATATGATATAATGGTCTAGCTGCTTAAATCAAGGCAGTACTTACCTCATTCATAATTCAGACAGTATTTTTTTTTACTCCAAGCACGACCGGCCTAGAAGGCTCTTGGCTGGCTGCTGGCCTCACATCCACATGTGTTAATCACAGAGGTAGACGATCATCTAGCCAGTGTAGGGGTGACATGTGGTCAGCATGTCGGGTCCCCCAGCCATTATAACTGGTCTTCTCAACCTGGAGTCGCTACTTATTGTAGCTACCCAAATACCTCACGATGCTGGGTGGGGGCACCGGTCCCATACTGGCCGAAATTCCATGAGAAAAATTTCTTCCCCCATGGAGGCTCGAACCAGCGCAAGTCCCATAGCTCTATGCCAAGGCTTCCTGCCTTAACGACTTGGCTACGGCACAGGACAGACATAATTCATTGAAGAAAATTTAAACATTGCAAATTAACCATATAATGGAATCTGCAAGCTTAGTCAATTTATGATTCCATTAACCACTTCACACTTTAAAGTAGAGTGTACCAGATATGTATTAACAATTTTAATACATTTTTAGGAACAATATTTATCCAATCAACATTTTGTTTAACTCCTTCACGAAATTATATTTAATTTAGCATTGTGATTCCTACAGTGTTATATTTTATAACGTTTCATTTATTTAAAGTATATGGAAGTAACACTATGAATTTTCAATGTAAAGTTGTACATAAGCCAAGTTGTTAAAAAAATTGTGATTATTAAGTAGCATAATCAGTGCAAATCTGAAATTTTGGAACTTACTAGATGGTTCCTTGTTGACTGTCTGGACAGTAAAAAAGTAACTTCTTCTTCCTTCCAAGTATTAGGCCAAGGCCTGTTACGATCCTATAGAAAATTTTCCCTCCAGCGTTTCATAGGACGGCCCAGTGATCTTCGTCCTCTTGGTATATAATTATAAACAGCTTCAAATTGGATCCCCAAAGCTGTTTATAATTATATACCAAGAGGACGAAGATCACTGGGCCGTCCTATGAAACGCTGGAGGGAAAATTTTCTATAGGATCGTAACAGGCCTTGGCCTAATACTTGGAAGGAAGAAGAAGAAGTTACTTTTTTACTGTCCAGACAGTCAACAAGGAACCATCTAGTAAAAAGTAACAATTCTTTTAAATTAACTCATCAGGAATTATGCTTTAAAAAAAAGTCCTTTTTAACATTTCTTGCAATCTGGCAGACTTTACACTAAATAAATTGTTTTGTTATAAACGAGCATAGATAATATTTAATTTTAGGAAGTGATATTTTGAGGTTATTTTAATTATATTATTTTTAGTCTGATCATCTTACCTCAATATTAATGTTGATTTGTTCTTGGACATGTTTCAAAACAATTCTGTTTTTGTTTTGAAACATGTCCAAGAACAATTCAACATTAATATTGAGGTAAGATAATATGACTAAAAATAATATAATGAGAATAGATAATCTATTTTATTTTATTCTCAAAATTGATAGGAAGTAATTTAGGTAATTTATCAAGAGATTGAATCAGTAATATACACTTCATTCCATATTTTGCCCTTTCATCTGGAAATATCCTCCAAAAATATGTTTATATGAGAGAAAAAGTATTACCAATTCAATCTCTTGTCGAATCTTTTTTATTTTCTGTAAATATTTTAACTTGTGAACACAGGCTGTCACTCATCTTCAATGATTTTATGAGCTAATTATAGCCTATAATAAAACCAAAATATGTAAAGATTTAAAAAAATTAATTCTCTAATTAACATATATATCACAATTGACTTATTTTACAGGTTACTATAGTAAATCAAAAGTACTGCAAATGTATAATAAAATGTATAGGAGATACAGTGTTGACACGCCCTTACAGGGCATTTTTACGTAAAGAAGATGTTCGAGCGACGGAGAAAGATCGAGTGGAGATGATAAAGAGCTTCAGACCAGGAGACATCATTTTAGCAAGAGTTGTATCCTTTATTCTATATTATTGGAAATTGTCACCAGCAATTGTAATAATAACAATAATAACACTGGGGAACAGTGATTTTGGTGCCTTAATGTTTTCACCTATTTATGGGTATATTTGGGTCACTGATTCCAAAGATGATTTCAGTTTCGTCCTATCAGCTCTAGTTTTTGAGATAGAGTTTATTCAAATTATATACCAGTTCAAAAATACTGGTCCACATATACAACTATATTACTCGCATACAATTAAATACAAAAGAACAAATACTTTCTTTTTCATGAAACAACTGTATCTATATAACTACCATAATTTATTTACACATTAGTCTCGTTAGAATCATTAATTTTCCTCCATCAGGTCGCAGAATCCCCGTTTCTGTGATTTCCTCCGATGCAATGATCTTGGACATTCTCGGTGGATGCTCCAACAGTAGTCCGCCATCATATGTATATCCCACCGTCCACGATACCTTTCTTCCATTGTACTTAATTCCTGGTGAAAACGCTCACCCTGTTCCTCACTTACATCTCCAAGATTGTCTGGAAATCGATCCAAATGACTGTGTAGGTAGTGTAATTTGATGCTCATGTTACAACCTAGTGCACAAAAAGCAGTGAGCATATTCTCCACTAGTTCATCACTATTAGGAGACTTATAGTTTCCAAGGAAATTCTTCACTACCATACAGAACGAAGACCATGCGGCTGCTTCAGTATCATTCATTGAGTCTTGAAATTGATGGTCATTAATAAGTTGGCGGATTTGTGGTCCATCCAATATACCTGCTTTTATTTTTTCCTTACTCAGTGCAGGAAATTTTGTACATATGTAGCCAAAACATGTTCCATCTCTATTCAACGCCTTGATGAACTGTTTCATTAAACCAAGTTTAATATGCAGTGGTGGCAAGATGATGTTGTTTCTGTCAACCAAAGGTTCTGCAACGATGTTTTTTCTCCAACGGTCATGCTTTCTCTAAGAGGCCAATGCCTTCTCACCCAATGTTGATCTTTGGCTCTAGAGTCCCATAAACATATAAAGCATGGGTATTTGGTGTACCCACCTTGTTGTCCTAGAAGAAAATTCACCATCTTGAGATCGACACACATTACCCATTGGTGATCACGGTAAGAGATCTTCTCTAGCACTGTAGCTATTGTATGTTGATTTTCACGCATAGAAACTGAGTGACCAATTGGGATTGACCTGTATATGTTCCCATTATGCAAAAGAACACATTTTAGGCTGCGTTTGGAGCTATCTATAAATAACCGCCATTCACTTGGTGTGTATTTTCTTACACCCAGCTTCATTAACAGTCCTTCAACATTCATACAAAAAACAAATTGATTTTCTACTGTGAAGAATGGCAGGAAGTCTGTTTCTCTTTTGCGATAGACTGTGACCTTTGTTCCCGGTAACAGACATTGTTTTCTCTGCCAGCCTGGAAGCTAACAACTCAGATGACTTCTTTGGAAGACTTAGATCCCTTATGAGGTCGTTCAGTTCCGCTTGACTAAAACCGGATGAAACTGATGAAGGTCCTGGGAAATCGCTGTCATTTCCCTCAGAATAGCTTTCAGTTGAATCATCCTCTTCTTCTGGTGACTCTGGAAGACTGGTAAAAATTGGAACAGGTATCTCCTCTGAATGTGGAACAGGGCGTCTTGCGGAGCGTAGATTGGGATATACCCATCTATTCCGGTTTTTGCTATTGATGCCCTTTACATTGACTGAACAAAAATAGCAGTCATCACTATGGTTAATTTGTTCTCGCCAGATCATTGGTTCCCCAAATTTCAAGCATTTCCGTTTCCCATTTGTCCATTGTCGTAGATGCTCTGTGCACGTTTTACATACAATGTGAGGTGCCCAAGGCTTATCTTGATCTCCCAGTTGTACTTTGAAATAGGCCAAATAAGCTCTTCTTACAAAGTCAGTTATAGGTTTTCTTTGTTGAGTGAATGTGTACTCCCCACAGATGAAACAAAACACATCAGGATTATTCACACATTTTCTTCGTGTTGAAGCCATGTCAGTCTAGAAAAAGGATAAACAATTGTCAAATTAGTAAAATTACATATGCAAACGGCAACAACAACATGAATATAACTTGGATTAAATCAATTAGTATTATGCAAACAATCGATTTACAATGGTGGTACATAAGAGCAGTATCATCAATATCTTGCAAACTAGAGCTGCTGCAACAAAATGGATGACATTTTTGGAATCAGCAGTGCCGAAATACCCAGAATCAGGTGAAAAATTTCAGGCACCAAGAAAAAAATATTTTTTTGTTCCCCAGTGTAATTAAAATGAAACTTTTGTATAAGACTGATTATAATATGTGCTGCTGTTGTAGTAGACAACTGGAAGCGAGCCTGGTAATATAGAGAATTAATTTTATCCCCTCTTTATTCACTATTATATTTGCTGGATGTTTAATTTATAATGGTGTGAGCAGACAGTGGTTGTTCTGTGGAAATGTTAAGTATGAGATTAGCATTAGGATAGTATTGGGAATTTGTATTTGTACCTGAAACTTTCAGTGTGTCCCACATAGATCCATTGCAAGCCCATCATCATTAGGCACATTTAATGGGTATTAGCAAAACTTACATTTTCAATTTCTAAGATCATAATAATTTATTATTTTGCATTCCATCCCTTAATTTAGATACATAGGAAATAGAAGTGATACAAATGAAGTTTGTAAGGCTATTATTAGGCTTACAAGATTGGATCATCAAAGAAATTCTGATATCAGGGAGAAAGTAAAAGTAGAGAGTGTAGTAGATGATGTAAATAAATAAGGTGAGTTTGTAACATCTCATCTCATAAAAGTTGAGTTCTTTTGGACATGTTTCAATGTGCCTGCATATCATCATCAGCTTGTCCAGACTGTTGAACTTTACATTGTCAGCCCTGAATGACATTTCCCTTTCCATCTTTTGGTAGACTGAAGAATTTGCAAATCAATTCCTTTTTCCAGGAATTTCTAAAGTCATGATTCTATCTCTGTTCATTTGGATGTAGATCTTCTCTCAAATGATGAATTGTTACGTATTTTCTGTTTTAATAATTTGGTGTTCACATCTATTTTATGTTTTTTCTGACCAAACGTGAGCAGCTACTACAGATTTTTCTACTTCTCTGTTTTTTACATTTCTATTGTGTTCTTTTGTTCTAATAGTCAATTTTTTCTTCATTTTTCCTATGTGTAATATCACAATCAGCACATTTATAAATAAAATTAACACAAATGAAAAGATTGATAATGGCAAAAAAAAAGAAGGGAATATATCAGATAAAATTGCTGATTGTGATGGGCAGGACATGTAGCATGAATTGGGAATGAAAGAAAGGATTGAAACTCTTTGTAGGAAAACCTGAACGCCCAGTAAGTAGACCAAGCATGAGGTGGGGAATAACATTAACCTTGATTTAAGGGAAGTAGATCCCTACAGGGGGAGATTGGAACACAGCTCAGGATAGGGATGTATGGAGAGCTTATGTCTGTGAAGCAATGAACTATGGGTTATTGATGCTGATTGGTTAAAAAGGAGGAACAGAGGAGAACACCGGCCGGAGTAGTGAGAGATGTACAGTCAAAATAAGAATGTATTGCCACTACATTTTGTTGCACTACCAAAATACAGTTAGTATACTGTTGCAATCAATCATATGACACTATCTCTATTTCCAGATTCTTATGTCTTGTATATTCAGTGATATATACCGTATTTTATGGACTATAAAACACACTTTCTTTTTTCGAAAAATTGCCTCCAAAATTCAGGTGTGGCCTTATACTCGAAATTAATGTAAAAATGTCCAGGGTTTGGCTTAAAATTTCCGCCAGTCTTAAAAATGGCCATATATTCGATATCGCAGGAAACTTATCTCTATCTGACATCATTGGATTCAACTGGCAGCAGCATTGGACCAATGCAACGAACATAAGTTGTGGGGATTCACACGCTTGCTAACTCTGTCTCCCTCCTGCCCTGCCATCACAAACCCAGAATACTGTCTAGCCTATGATGCGTCATTGCAGTTTACGATGCCAGTGAACTTGAACAAATGGATGATGGATGAAACCCAACATGAATTCACTCCAAAGGGAGCTTTGAAACGATATGCAATCAAACAAGTGTGTCTGTCAGTGGATAAAAAAGTCATGGCCTAGAGTGGAGAGAAGACATTATTGTTAAATCTTTCAAGCAGTGTGGCGTAAGTAACACTCTCAATGGCAGTGAAGACAATCTTATATAAGAAGAGGACAACGATGACGGCGAAGAAGAAGAGAAGAAGAAGAAGAAAGTTCAGGGATTTTAAAGATCAGAACGGTTTTATAAACTAAGACTTTTTTTAGTCTGGCTTTGCAATCTAATAATAAAAATGGTAGAAATATTTTTTTTTAAATTGCTTTAAAAATTAAGGTGTATCTTATAGTCCGTAAAATATGGTATTATAAAATTTAGAACATGTTTTAAATGTGTATATTTATTCCTTAACATATAAACTCAGCTTCCTTTAACAGAAGTTCATACATACCACTTATCGACAGCAGAAAATGAACTAGGTGTTGTAATAGCACATAGTGAAGCAGGTAAGCTATAAGCCTTCGGACAAACGAGAATTGTATAAGTTGAAGGTAATGTTAATGTTTGTATAATCCGTTTGAATGGTACAATGCACAGCCACTTGTACGGAGAACGAGAGGTTCAGAGTTCAAATCCCAGTTCAAACAATAATTTTTCTTTCTTTAATTAGATTCTATCCAGGATTGGGAAATGTTAATTTAAATAAAAACATCAAAAATATTATTATAAATTCTCAATAAAAATACTTCTGAATAAGTTTAAGGAAATGTTAATGATTGTATCATTGTTTGAATGATGTAATGGACAGCGCACACATACGGAGAACGAGAGGTCCAGGGTTCAAATCCCAGTTCAAACATTAATTTTTCTTTATGTAGCAGGGCTTTATTGGGAAGTGAGAGGACTAATGGTGTAAACAAAGCTCCAGCCATTTGAAAACAACAACACATTAATTTTTCTTTCATAAATTAGATTCTTCTATTCAGGATTGGAAAGTCTTAATCTAAATAAAAATTTTGAAAAGATGGTAACAAATTTGATATATATACAGGGTGTTACAAAAATTTTACATGCTGAGGATGGAGCATGTGTTCTGAAAATATTTCAAATCTTACAGCCTCTATAAACTCGAGGACAACTGAGATCTCAGTATCTATTTTATATTTACATTTTAAAAATGTAACAAAAAGGTATGTCAAAAATCTGGGAAAACATTTCTTGCTTGTAGGACATTAAAAAGTCTTATATTGACATAGGTCCAGAAATGCTTTATTTCCTTTTTAGAGCACTTTTTCTACAGCTGAACCTTATACAAGAACACTCAATAACAGAACCATGGGGAAACAGGAAATCACAGAGAATGTTCAAAATGGCCTCCATTAACTCCAATACATGCATCAACCTGCCATTGCATGGAGTCCCTAATGTGCTGATGTAGACCTGGAGAATTTCATATTGTCTGACAACCTTCCAGAATATGAACACAAAGAGTCTCTACATCTTGAACTGGAGTTGCATAAACAAGAGATTTCAAATGTCCCCACAAATAAAAATCTAGTGGGGCTATGACCACAGGACAGGAATGTATTACACATCTCACTGTGTAACCAAAGTTGTAGAAAAAGAGCTCTACCAAGGAAATAAACAATTTCTGTACCTATGTTCATATAACATTTTTTTATCCTTTATCTGTAAGTAATGCTTTTAGATATATTTTTGTTTCATCCTGTGTATATATATATATGTAACTATAAGAACAAACTTTAGTCAGCCGTCAGTTGAATTTGCTTGTTTCATTGACCTAGTATCATACTAGGCTGGCAGAACAGTAGACTGTTAATAAATTAAGTAAATTAGGAAAGGTAGCAAAGCCTCGGACTTAGGATTAAATGTTGCAGTTACATTCCCATGCAGTAAACAAATGGACATACTTTCTTCACTTGTTTGTGTTCAGAGTGGTGATTGGTTAATTTATCCTTGGTCAATTTATCCTCCTTTAAAATTAGTACCAGGAACTTTTCTGTTGGTAATGAGCTATCTCCTTGTGCTGATAATAATATGTAAATCTTTGGATCCATATCCCACAAAACTTTCATGACCTCTTAATGGTGTGTTTTATCCTTGTATTCAAATTAATGTTGAAAAAAAGATAAAATATTAGAACATTTGAAAATGTTATATAATAAAATAATACAAAATTCCATCAAATAGGATTACTTTTCTCCTATAGGGTTATGTTGCTACAATATAAAAAAAAGTCAAAGAGTAATGTGAAGAGTAAATTCCTCATATCCTTTTTCTTCTAGACTGCAGTTTCGGAGCTTATCTCCATCATCAGTAAGCCTCTAGTCGACCAGTGTTATGTCGTTTCTTGGCGCCAAGACTAGAGGCTACTGATGATGGAGAACTCCGAAACTGCAGTCTAGAAGAAAAAGGATTTGAGGTGAGGTAATAAAAACATTAATTTAATTCTTAAATTAAACCTCATAGTGTTCTTTCTCTGTGAAAGTTAAATATTCCCGTTCAATTATTAACTCCTTTCATTTAATTATGCTTTTCACCTACTATTCTAATTCCTAGCTAAGTTCCATTTGTACTGTAAATAAACTTGCATAAGATATTACTCCATCTATGGGAAACCATTGGTGCTACTTTTACTCACCATATGATTGAATTATGTATGGAACTATCACCGATAAAAACATTATTCTTAGGTAACATTGTATTTTAAGGGAAATAAGACTGAATACAAGGTAAGATGATACCAATAAGTAGAAACTTCCTCCATTTCTTATTTATTTATGACAAAAAAAATATATGGGTCTATCTAATCAGAGTTTATGCTTTTTTCATTATGTTGAAAGGTAATTCTAAGATTTAAATACATGATCTTATTATGATTTCAGGAGCAGCAATGGTACCTGTTAGTTGGACAGAGATGCAGTGCCCTAAAACCTATGTGAGAGAACATCGCAAAGTAGCAAAAGTTGCCCCGGAATCAATAATTGTTGATTAGATTAATAAAATTTCCATTTTTATATATTCACAGGGTTATATTTCATTAATTTATATTTAAAAAATCATATCTGCCTTTCATCCCTTCCATACCTCCCATTATCTTACTTATTTTTTCTCTCCTTTGAATAAAGTTTTTCTTTTTTTTATATTCATGAAATTATACAGTATATCTGATACATGTGTCATGAAGGTCATTTGCCAAGTGGGAGATCATGCGTCTACCACTAAGCGAGCTTGCATGTTCTTATAGGTTAATTGTTAAAACTTAGATATGCATTACACTATACACATTTTGGTGCTTAACCTGTTTCTTAGAAGGTGTTGTATGTGCTGCCCATTTTTTCTTTTCCATGTTTTACTCCTCAGGAAATTTTTATTCACACACACACAAGATTTTCTTTTAGTTCATCTACCATATGGCAGTGATGGGTGTTTGAGTATATTTGCCATCTGTGAGTCTGGTGCCTTTCACGTACGTGCACTGTAGTGTGCTAGCAGCTATGAGGTAGTCAGTCATAGAATGACAGTACCGCAAATTGTGTGTGCAATCTATATGTGTACTACTCTCATAGTATGCTGTACAACGGAGGCTTATGTCTGCCCAACCTGGCATATGGAGATTACTTTTATAAACTTTATTATTTTAGCATTCTGTCCACCGCTGTGGTCTCGAGGTAGCGTGCTGCCTTGTCATGCAGTGGGTCTGGGTTTGATCCCCGCTTGGGACAAGTTTCCTGGGTGAGGTTTTTTTTTGGGGGGGTCTTCCTCGCCTGTAAGACAAATCTCAGGATACTTTAAGGCCCAAACATCATCTGGCCATCATTATTATATTCACCTCATTAGATTTAGTTTTAAGGCCTCTCCTGGTGCATCATTACCCATCGTCATCACCCATCACATCATTGGGGCACCGTAACCCTGCCTTCCAGGCATCCCAACCTCAGAAGTGGGTTACAATATGCCAATGCCAGGAGAGAATACCTGAAATGTCGAATGACAAACAGGTGGCATTGAACAAAAAAAAATAGCATTCTTCTTGAATAAAAATCACAAGGTGTGAGACCTAGGGATCTGGCAGGCTATAAATTCCTGGTTATAATTCTGTCCTGAAATATGCAATGCATTTTGATAATGGAATCATGTGCAATATGGGCTGTTGCAATGTCTCGGAAATACCTCCAGAAATGCTCTGCATACTATGTTAACTCATCACATAGAGGTTCCAAAAGTCACTGGTGTATCTGCACTATTTACTGTTTCTTGATAGAATATTGGTCCAATAATATTCTAAGCAACTGATGGTACACCTCACCCCTACTTTTGCATATCTCATTGTATTTTCAACAAGACAATGGAAGAGCTCACAGTGCACGTAATCCATAACTGAGTGTGCCAGATATTTGGGCACAGAATTATAAGCAGATCTCAAACTATGATTTTTATTTATTTATAGGGAATACAAAGAATAAATTGATAAAACTAATCACCATTAAGCTAAATGAACTAAAAGAATATATACAAAAAATAATTAGGTCCATAGAAGTAGTATGTACAAATGAACATTTCTTGAGAAGGTGTGAAACTTGCATAAGAGAAAATGGATAGCACATACAATATCTGTAAGCAGGTTAAACATCAAAATGTGTATAGTGTAATGTACACTTAAGTTTTTGACAATTAATTTGTGAGAGCATGCAAGCTTCTTTATTGGCAGACACATGGCCTTCCATCCAGGAGATGGACAGGCAATATTCATGACCTGTAGTTTGTTGGTTTCCAAAAATCATACACATCTTATCTCCCTTTTCCTTTATTTCTCTTTTTTTTTCCTTCTCCCTATTCTTTGCATTACAGTATCATCATCATCCATGCAAGTATTAGGCCTTGTGGCCTGCTACGGTATCAAAGAGGAATTTTCCATCCAGCGCTTTTTTGGACGTCCCAGCAATCTTTTGCCTTGGGGGCAGTAGCGAATATGGTTTTTGGAATTCTATGAGATGGCATTCGTTGAAGATGGGCTTTCCAGTTGTTCTGGTAGTTTTGTATATGGTGAAGAATGGGTTCTACATCCAACTCTTCCATAATTTCCTCATTTCTTTTATGGTCCCACTTTGTGTAGCCTGCTGTTCGGCATATAAATCGCATATCATTTACTGTTATTCGGCTTTCATCTCTTCTTCGTATTGTCCATGCTTCACTGCCATATCTTAATACTGGTCTTGCGAGAACCTTATAAAGCCATAATCTTGTGTTCTGCATTACAGTAAAAGCTCCTTATTCACAGGTTAAAAAATTGCAACACAGTTCCTGTATTCGCGGCTAAACATTTCTTTAATCGTGGATCCAGTCGGTATATTAAAAGGATTAGTATCCTATATTAATGCATTGGCAACTTTTTTTACTGCAAGTATGTGACAAGGTGACTTTTACAAAGAGTGATTCAAACCAAATGGACAAATTAATATCAAAATGAAACAAACCTTACTGTCACTAAGCCTAAAGTTCGTTGTTAGAAGCTACTGCTGTTGTATTTCACGCACCACTATATCCGTTATAAATGCAGCCCTTATCACGATCAGGGTTTTATTGTTTCAACTTGTCATTCGTTGCAATAATTTTGATTGAATAACACATGTCTCTTCTGCTTTGTTGCCAATTTATAATGTCGAGTAAAAGGAAAGAAAATTAGTTCCGAAGCAGAAAAAAGTTGTTGCCGCTTAAAGTAAAAACCGAAATGCTTGACTGTTTATGCATTGGGGAGTCGTTTACGTCAATATCACACTGTTTCAATGTTAATTAATCAACTGTATGATTTATCAAGAAACCCAAAGACAATAAGGAATTATATCGCTGAATATCATTCTGAATTGAAAGATCTTTTAAAAGCGGCAAAACAGGAAAAAATTAGTGACTTCTTTAAGCCCTTGCCTAAGCCTAACAATAATAAATAATAATCTCTCATTATTAGTCGTTCAAAATATCTCTGCAGGCGGAAGAATTGTGAAGCTTTCTTTGTTGCTACACGTGACGTCATCTAAAGCAGTGTTCACTGTCAGCGTCCCACATCCCGTTCCCCTCTGCACTCCTAGATAGCAGCGTCACGTGTTCTATTCCTGCATAAACACACTGCAGTGCCCTCCGTCAACAACTGCGCTTACTCCTTGAACGGGTAATAATTGGTTTTACTTTGATAATTTTTATTTTATTCTACAACCTTGGAACATATCCCCTATATACCCATACAAATTACCATTCCATATTCGCAGTATTTTTGCAGAACATATCCACCACGAATAAAGAGCTTTTACTGTATATTATTTTTTTCTCTCTTTAAAAAAAGGTTTCCTTTTCTTATATTCAGGAAATTATATTTACTTAATGTTTTGAAGAATCATACACATCTTTTTTCTCCATTCTTCCAATTTCTTATTTATTTTTCTCTCAGAATTATTTTTTCCTTATATTTGTGAGATGATATTTGTTTCCAAAAATCATACACCTTTTTTTTTTTCCCTCCACCCTTCCCTTTATCTTATTTATGAAGGTGGAACAGAAAGTAATGCACAATAACCTTTTTGTTTTTCCTTTACATACAATAGGAGTGATGGGGCTGCTCCTCGCCTCTGGTCCCGAGGGTCGTGGGTTCAAACCCGGCCAGGGTCGATGGGTTTTTTAGGATGGAAAAATCCAAGGAGCAAGTCCTCCGGGAGGGACTTTAAGCCGTGGGTCCCGAGTCTGAAATTTTTCAGGCTCATAAAAGATCCTTAAGCCTGGATGAAAAGACCTCTAAGCAAAATTTACCGAATTTTCCCATCCTAGTACTACCTTGGATGTCAGTATGAGGCGGAACGCTGACCACGGACCATTCAAATGACATCTATACGAAAACAAGTGTAACTAAATTAGTATGGTTCAAATTCTTCCCTGTAGGGGGAGAGTGCCTAAATCTCTGTTAAAGGAAACATGGCCTTACAAGATACAAGAAGAAGGAGTGTAGGGATAGCCACACTACTTCCTTTTCAAGCCTTTGTCAAAGAATGCAGAAAACCATAAGATGCATTTTGTCGTGCATCAATGTAATGTTCTTGTATGTAGAATCTGGATTTTTAATGAGATCTGTTATACATGATGTGAACTCATCAGCTGCAACTCCCCTGTTACAGTCATGCCAAACATATGGAGTAACCTCTCTATCATTGAGTAAATAGAAAAATTGTATAATTAAAGCTTATGTTTGTAGTAAATACTAGAAGTTAGTAACTTAGGGCAGAGTAGGACACTTTAGAGGTCCATAACTATCGCTAACCTTTCTGTACATGCAGAATCTTTAGCTAGTTTTTGGCAATATGTGCAGCTTCTTTTTTACACGCTTTATATTAGCTTGACCTGTATCTATCTATGTAACAATCTTTCAATGCGATTTTCACCCACTTAAAATCACTGAATCGACTTGAAACTTTGTATACTTGTGAAAGACCCGTGACAATACAATAATTTCATATTTTGTTTCTTAACTCGTGGCCAGAATCATCAGAAAATAAAAAAAATGTGTATTTGTATCTATGTAACGGAATTTTTGAACACGATTTTCACCCACTTAGAAACATTGGATCAACTTGAAATGTATACTTGTAAGGACCCGTGACAATATAATATTTTCATATTTGTTTCTAAAATCCTGGGTAGGATCGTCCGAAAATCAAAAAAAGTGTCTTTGTATCAATGTAATGGAATCTTTATCCACGATTTTCACCCACTTAGAAACATTGGATCGACATGAAACTTTGTATACTTGTAAAAGACCCGTGACAATATAATAATTTCAAATTTCGTTTTTAAAATCCTGGCCAGAATCATCAGAAAATCAAAAAAATGAAAACTGGTATAATAGGTTGCGGACTTGTCGACTTTTTAGTCAATCGTTGGAAGAGCGGTGAACTCTAGTGGTATTTAATTTCAGTAATCCATAGGTCGCTGATTCAAATCCAGTTGGGAGGTATTTTATTTCTAGAAGAGTATTACTTTTAGCTCATACTACAATAGTATCGAATTTAAAGATATTTACATTTTTATCTTATTCTGTAAAATATTAAAAATAAATAAGTTTTAAAAAACTAAAACAACACGCTTTATTAGAAAACCGAACTAAAAAAATTAAAAATAATTTTAATTTCCAACACGCTTGGGATAAATAATTTTACCATCAAAAGCGTGGGGTGCTTTTTATGATTTTTACATTTTCTTCATAGAGAGTTTACTTTTACCAATATCTGTTTATTATCAAATATATTAATTGATAAAGAGCACCCCTCGCTTTTGATGGTAAAATTATTTATCCCAAGCGTGTTGGAAATTAAAATTATTTTTCATTTTTTTAGTTCGGTTTTCTAATAAAGCGTGTTGTTTTAGTTTTTTAAAACTATTATTTATTCTTCATATAGTCCTGGTATTCTTTCTCAGATACTGGTACTGCACCTGTTTTATGACTACAATATAGGTAACATTGACCTATTTGTGACTTGTGAATGGCAATGTTTCTATGAAAAAAGTTTTTGAAAGGTAATTTTCTTTGCACTATATGGAATAAACTTAGTGCATGTGCGACTTAGAATTATATGCAGATTCTACATATAGCTTTGGTGAACTTTTCTACAGTAGTGACTAGGGATTTTAGGTAAGAAATTTAACCATGTTTTCAGAGAAAAATGTTTGCCTAGACCGAGATTCGAACCCGGAACCCTTGGCTTTCCGAGCCAAGTGCTCTACCAACTGAGCTACCGAGGCGAGTTGCGATCTAGACGCAAATTTTTCTCTTATATTTTCTGCATATTTGCATCTAGATCGCAACTCACCTTGGTAGCTCAGTTGGTAGAGCACTTGGCCCAGAAAGCGAAGGGTCCCGGGTTCGAGTCTCGGTCTAGGCAAAAAAAAAAATTTCTCTTTAAATATAATTTATCCTTCAGTGAGAAGTGTTAAATTAATAATAAAATCGTCATGTTTTCAGATTTCCTTCATGATCAATCATCATTCTTTTTCTCAGACCTGTATGAGACATGGATCTAACTGTAGCGTCAAGATCATTTTCCTCACTATCATCTGTACCATCAGTTGATTTTTCATTCTGAATCATGATTTGAAATAATATTCTATCCTCAGTGTACTTGTAAATAAAGTGACATACACTTTCGTCATTCATAGTCCCTACATCATAACCATTGCCCCTATATCAAAACCATGCCCTTTTTAGGTTGCTTATTATTAACTCTATCTTCCCTCCTCTTTGTAATTTGTCTTGAGTTCACCAACTCCTTAACTAAAGTTATTTAATTCTGGCCACAATAGTATTTTCCAAAATTCATTAAATTCCCACTGCCTGTCACAAAAAAAAAATTACTTTTGCTTTTACGTTTAATAATGAAATTGACTTCTTTTTTGTGAATGTTGGCTTATACTTGTATAATGAAAAACTCCTCCAATTCTGAGAAATTAACAATTTTATGCAGAATAATAAGCACCCAAGATTTAGGAGAATCTCTGTTCTAGCCTATTACAGTTAAATTGACTTTTTCCAATGCTTCCTTGGACGGTTCCAGATTCCATCTTCCTGTTGCTTTGCAGATGTCTTGGAATGTGGAATGTTGGCATCCCCAATACATGGGAATTCCATGTACTTCTATAATCCAAATTTTTTTGATGAAGGGGAAAGATAAAATTTTAATATAAGTACCCGACATATCAGTCATCCTCAACTAAATTAAATTTCTCTTTACGAAACTTCAAGTATTTAAAACGTAGACAACTGATATATAAGGTACTTATTTTATTATATAACCTCAATGGTGTTTTACAATGAATTTTGGAAGTAATGAAGAAAAAGATGTTGATATCAATGCAGATATTTTTGTTTTATATTTTATCTAATTTAGAAGTAATGAAGGAAAAGATGTTGATATCAATGCAGATATTTTTTGTTTTATATTTTATCTAATTTAGAACATCCCTTAATGGATCTTAAAAATTTCATTTCTGCTGATTGTATTTTATTCCAGTCTCCCTTTTGCAGTGTGCAAGTTTCAATAATGACCTGCTTAGTTATTTATATCAGACGTGTAAGATCTGTTCTCTAAAACTGCCAATGTGCCTGATTCTTCAATCTATCTATGACATAGCCCAGCGTTGAGCCATAGCCTCTCTGTTAGGAGTTAACGGACCAAATTCATTTAGTTACCTTATTTATCCATAGATGTCATGAGTGGCATGCGGTCAACACACTGACTCAATGAGACATTTAGCAGGCAACTAAGATATTACTAGGTTGTTTGAGATTGGTAAATTTTGCTTAGAGACTTTTATTAGGACTTATGGATCGTTTACAAGCCAGAAAATCAGATTTGTGACCCACGGCTTTGAAGTCCCTTCCGGTGGACTTCCGTCCTAAAAAATCCTCGATCCCGGCTGGGTTTGAACCCGCGACCCTTGGGACCATAGGCAAGGCGCCTAACCACTAGTCCACTGCAGCTGTTTGGGGACAACTGGTTACAGAAGTTTGGATATAAAGCCAATTCGTCGTAAAAATAATCCATTATAATTAAAATTGATTACAGAGGCAATTGGTTACAAACACAATTCTTCACATGTTTAAAAATGCTCACAAGAGATAATTCGTTTTAATTGAAATTGGTTGGTCAAAAAAGTATTCGCCATATAACTAAAATTTGTCAACGATAATTTTTCTAATAATTAAAAATTAAGTATAATGTGTTTTATAATTAAAATTGGCCAAGAAACAAAATAAAAAGAAAACGAACAATTCTCGAACTTACAGCCTAAAATTATAGGAGCTTTTCTATAAGATTTGTGGGAAGGAGACATTTTTTTGTACCAAAATCTCACATGGGCGGTATTTCCCTGACACATGCCTGACACCGGCAACGAAGATTTGTACCATAGAGAACCGATTTGTACGCGGCCTACTTGATCATCTTTAGATTTTGAATACGTGTCAATGAATATTCCATGAAGTAGTAGAGTAATCTTATCAGTCGGTGTTGTTTACCTAATTGATAAATGCCTCGTTCTCTATGGTAAAGGCAAGTTATATATAATTTCGCCTGCCAACTGTACAGAACACACATTAGTATAGTAAAAAAGAGGCTTTCAGCTTTCTTTAATAGTGCCTTGCCATAGATCATGCTGTGAAGCTATAATGTAAGAACAATGAGAAGTGAATTGACACGTTTAGCCTACGTTGAAAAAAAGTTTGACAAGTTGTGTTGGGTGTTGTATCACATGTAATGTAAATATTAACACCTTTTGCTGTTGTTTACAAAATTACGTGTTCGGCAGTATAATTAAATTTATCGTGGTTAGGAGACAATTTGTGGACAATTATATACATTATTTTATTTTGAATCTGTTTATCCTACCTCAATATTAACGTTGATTGTTCTTGGACATGTTTCGATTGAATCCCAAACATCTTCAGCATCTTGCCCAGACTACTTTTATTAACTAATTACAATTATATACATTTGTGAGCTATAAAAATGGATCCACAGAAGAAGATGACACTTTTAAAATACACGAGTTTAGTGACATTGACATTACAAAATGCAATTCTAGGTTTAAGTATGAGATATGCAAGAACGAGATCCGGAGATATGTTCCTTTCTACAGCTGTTGTAATGTCAGAGGTTGTTAAACTCTTTACTTGCCTTGAGTTTGTGTATCAAGAAGAAGGTTATAATATTAAAAGAGCAATAGGAGTTATAAATGATATTGTTGTAAAGCAACCAATAGATACACTTAAAGTTTGTGTTCCTTCACTTGTTTATATAATTCAGAACAATTTATTATATGTATCAGCATCTCATCTAGATGCAGCTACGTATCAAGTGACATATCAGTTGAAAATTTTAACTACAGCAATGTTTACTGTACTCATTCTGCGGAGAAGTCTTTTTCCTCTTCAGTGGGGTGCACTTGTCATTCTTCTGGTAGGAGTTGTGATGGTACAACTTGCTCATACAGATACTCCGAATCTGCCTTCTGGTTTGGAACAGAATAGACTGTTGGGATTTGGTGCTGCACTTTCAGCTTGTGTTTTATCTGGATTTGCAGGAATTTATTTTGAAAAAATATTGAAAGGTTCAGATATATCTGTCTGGATGAGAAATGTACAACTTAGTTTTTTATCACTTCCATTTGGACTCATTACTTGCTTCATATCGGATGGAAATAAAATTTATAATAGTGGTTTCTTTTTTGGTTATGATTTGTTTGTGTGGTATCTTGTGGTATTACAGGCTGGTGGAGGATTAGTGGTTGCAATGGTAGTTAAATATGCTGATAATATATTAAAAGGCTTTGCTACATCTCTTGCTATTGTGATATCATGCATTGCATCTATATATCTGTTTGATTTTCATATTACTCTCCAGTTTGTTTTTGGTGCAGCTCTTGTAATATGCTCCATTTTTATGTATAACCATAAGCCCGTACAACGAGATACTCAAAGCATACAGAATCTTAAAGTGTGACACAAGCCTATAGTAGGAATAAAATGCTCTCGAACTACCATGTAACATGAATCATAGAAATAACTAAATAATTAACCATAATGTTCCAATACCAGTATTTAAAAAAGTTGTTTTGAAAAAAAGTTCAGATTACCTCGACCAATGAATTTTTCTAAGTTCTACAGAATCATAGTGTGCATTCGTGAACACTTAAAGAAACTTCTGCTAGATGACGGACATATGTGTGAAATCAGCATGACCAACCTTTGCAATAAATTCCCAAACGTTTATAAGATATGCATGTATACCAACTTCCTCCTTCCTAACCTAACAAAATAAATTACATGCATATTATTTAAAGAAGCGTAAACTGATCTGCTGTACACTAACTTGTCCAATCGGAACCTATCAATATGAAGTGAATGAACATCCATTTCTTAAAATATATTTTTTAATATTGGTAATTCAGATTTCTTAGATATCTCTGCCATCTGGTGGAAGTTTCTTTAAGCATTAGCACATACGGTAGAACTTTGAAAAAAATCATTTGAGATAAATGCTCTAATTTGCATGTGTAGATAAATATTTAATAATTGTAAAAAAAGGTTATAAGTACCGGTATTATTGCAAAACGTTTAAAATAGTACAAAATGTTAGTAAATATGGCAAAAGTAGGTAGAGCAACAGTATTACAAGAATGTTGTATGGAAAATCATAAGTCGAGGTATTCTAAACTTGAGCCATCATTTTGAATCACCAATGAGGTTATTACATATAAAGGTTAAAATTATAAAAGTATTTCTGAGATCTCAGTCATCCTCAACTATGTAAAACTTTGTTGATAGACCTTTCAGATAAATTCTATCTTCAGATGCTGATAAGTAGAGCGAGGATTTATATGAAGAAAATTTTACCAAAATATGAAATCAAAATAAGAAAATATGAAAAATATGAAAATTGTAACACGAAAATATTATGAAGCTATTATTTATTAACGTTATTACATATATTTTCATATACATACATTCGGTATAATATATGGGATCCAACAGCATGTAAATGAGACAAGTAGACCTTATTTGTGGTTCAAAAATTCAAGATATTCACTATATATCTTATTTTAATTAGCTTTTCATTAATTCCATGCCCGTAGAAAGATCATGCTTACGATTTGAAACATTGTTAATAAATAGATCATGTCTACTGGAATATATATATATATATATATATATAAAACACAATCCAACAATCCATTAATTTATTCATTGATATTTAATTATGAATTTCAAAATCCAAGGAACAAAACATAGCAACCAAAACAAACAGACTTGCATGAAATATAGCACTAAAAATTTAGATTAGGTACAATTTGGCATGATTACTATTCTCATTGCATAAAGATATCAAACTCCAGTAATTGTTTTTATTATTAATTTAACATTTCAAATATAATTTATCTTCCAGTAATTGTATATGTAGCAATAACCTTAAATTAGTTGTTGGTATTGATATACGTATATAAAAAAGAATTAATTATTTATTCAATTATATTATGAATATAATATAATATAATATAATTATAATCTTCCCTCTGCATGTGTGTGTCACTACATAAAAATACTAGCAACCCAACAGAAATTACATTCGTTATACATACGTAATAAAATTCTAAGCATTTTAGCATAAATGGGTTGATATGCATGTTATAGTGTGCCACAGGTTACAAACAATTTTTATTTTTATCATCTTCTATTGCGACATCTATCAACATACTCTGGTACTACATACTGCTTTGTTAAATCCATCCATCCTTGAACCTTGGTGTCCCCAATCTTCATCCTTCATTCTTCTCTGTTTTTAGTCAATGCCTTCCAATTCCTTACTCCCAAAAGTGTAGTAGCATCTGTAAAAACCGTAACCTCTCATCTTTTTTCTTGGTTGTCCCACTGCCCTCTTTCCTCCAAAGTGTGCCTGGCCTTCGTTCATTCATTCTTACTACATGACTAGCGCAGTGGACTCTTCTCAGTCTAATAAAATCTGATATTTGTTCTCTGTATAGCTGTCTCACTTTTTTATTTCTTCTAATTCTTCAATTTCCTTGATCGTTAATTGGACTACAGATTTTCCTGATTATTTTCCTATTCCATTATTAAATCACTTGATTTATTAAACACATTATTTCAGCAAATAAAATTTAGACTACTACATTACCAACATGACAGTATTAACTTAGGTTAATTTAGTTTGTTAGGCAGCTTCCTTTACTTTACACTACGAAGTTATGTGAGTTCTGTATCCTCTTTCACAGCAGTGTTCCAGATGACATTAATAATGAACAAACCAGCAATAGCCAGAAGAGAGAGCATATGCATATATGCATATTCTGCTTGTAGGCCTAATTAAATTGCAAATAATGAATATATATCGGTATCATGGAAAAAGCGTAAACATCTGATTAGGTAATACTATAATGATAATAATAATAATTTTTTATTTATTTTGTCAAAGTTAAGGCCATAAGGCCTTCTCTTCCACTCAGTCAGCACAAATTACAAATACTGTTTACAGTATAGATTATCTGGGTAGGTCCATATATAATTTGTTGTCATAAATAAATAAGAAATGGAAGTTACTAATTGATACCATCTTATCTTGTATTCAGTCTTATCTTCCATAAAATATGATATAATGTAAGAAAAATGTTTCTATTATTGACACTTTCATAGACAGTTCACTCATATGGCGGGTAAAAGTAGCACCACAGTCCTCCCAATAGACGAAGTTGGTAGAGTAATACGTTATATAGGTTTGTTTACAGTACAACTGGAACTTGACTCGGATATAGTTAGAAAGGAGATGATTTAGCTCTCCTGGCACTTGCTGAAAATGATTTGCAACAATAAATTTATAATTTACAAAAAATAGCTGCCAAATTTAATATGGAAATATCAATTAACAAAACTAAAATTATGACATTTCATGGGAAGGACCCCATACAAAGTAAAATCTGTCTGCAGAAGAGATCTAATCAATTTAAATATCTTGGATATTATCTCTCTATCTGGGGTGAAAAGGATATCCCTGAAAAAATTACTAGTTATAACAAAAGTTTGAGAATTATTAATCAAATTATGAAACTATCCCTTATACAAAAAAACACCAGATTATGTTTATATAATACTTTGGCTAGACCAGTGTTGACCTATGGAAGTGAAGCATAGACACTAAAAAGACAACATGAAAGCAGAATAACGGCTTGTGAAATGAGATTCATGCGCAGAACAGCAGGTTACACCAGATGGGATCGGAAAAGGAACACCGATATCTTAAAAGAATTGAAGACTACACCAATTTTGGAATACATTAAACAGTACCAACTAAATTGGAAACACCATCTTGAAAGAATGAGTTCAAATCATTCAGATCCCCAAAGCTGTTTATAATTATATACCAAGAGGACGAAGATATCTGGGCCGTCCTATGAAATGCTGGAGGGAAAATTTTCTATGGATCGTAACAGACCTTGGCCTAATACTTGGAAGAAAGAAGAAGAAGATAGTTAGAAAGGAAATTTAAGATCTCTGCTGGGAAACAAGAGAAAAATAGCACAAACCAATTAAAAGCCTCGTTACCATTAGACAACAGTAACACATTGGTGAACACTTTCAGAAGTGTATAACTATCCAAAAAATTTCATTACTCAGGACAGGATTTTCTCTATATGTTTGGTTTATTTTTTACTCTACTAGTAAACTGTTATTTACCTTTATAAATTACTATGATGGAACAATATAGACTCCAAACTAGTTTGAAAGTTATCCAATTGCGAATTCCAGTTTAAGAAAATATTTTCTTCTCTTCAAAAGATCTCTTCACTCTTCCTGCAAATTAAATTTCTCACCTCTGGTTTCAAAAATTCAGCGTTCAAATCAGGCCAGGGTTGATGGATTTTTAAGGATGTAGATTCCAGAATATGACTTCCTTCCAAAAGGAAGTGAAACCATTGGGTTCTGTGACTTTATTTACAGGACATAAAATATCCTCAGGCTTGAATTAAAAGACTTTAGAATAATGTTTGACAGTCTTTTTACACCCATATTTTAATTATAATATGTATAATCTGAGTTGTTACAGAGCATTGTTTGTTAACCATTAAATTTGCAATATGTCTTATAGGATACATCAATTGTTTTAATTTATCTAATAGTTTTAATAAAACAGAAGAAAGCTAATGATAAGAAATTACTGAAATGTGTGCTGAATTACACAATATACCTAATAATGACAGTTATGCACAATTTCATTTTCAGTGCGGTCTGCCACATTTAATTAACTTATCATCATCATAGTACATTCACGAATTTAGGCCATTTGTTGACTTGTTTCGGCCTCAAGAGAAACTCCATCCAGAAGTCTTTTGAGTGGACGTCCTGGTCTTCTTCTTCTTCTTGCAGGTTGATATCTTAACATTTGTTTGGGTATCCTGTGATCTTCCATTCGATGAACATGTTGCATCCATCTTGACTCATAATCAGAAATTTTGTTTTCTAAAGGTTCCATGTGTAATTCTTCCAAGATGTCTTCATTTTTTTTGTGATCTAGTAATGTGTATCCTGCAGTCCTCCGAAGGTATCTCAAAATTCAGCAGATCTAAGTCTCTGTATATCCTTCTGTTTCAACGTCCATACTTCGCTACCATACAAAAGAGTTGGAAGAGCCAGTGTTTTATACACTTTTAGTCTTGAATTTTTTTGGACTAACTGTGGCTTGAAGATACAATTTATTAACCCTAAAATTCTTAAAAATTTAGATATTTTTGCATTTACATCCTTTTCTTCTTCATATGAGATATTGCATCCTAGATATGTAAAATTATTCACCTGCTCCAAAATTTTATTTTCAAGTACAATTTTGCTTCCGACAGGATCTACATCTTGAAATGCCATAATTTTTGTTTTCTCTGTAGATATCTTCAATCCATATTCTTCTGTAATTTTGTTAATTTAAATAGCTAATATGAGAAATTACTATTTTGCCAATTTAAGGGTTAAGTAAATTTACCAATGTTATCAAAGAAATTGAATTGGTTCCTTTACACCTCATCTCATAATTATTATCTATCTCTGTTAGACTGGTTTCGAAGAATCACCTTCATCCTCAGCCAATAACCAACTCAGTTCTTGTTAAATTCTAATAAACCTCAATTTTGAGTTAAATTATAGTGTTATCCTAATGTAACATCACAAAATTGTTCTATTTAATAGTTTTTTTAAGAATATTAATTTGTACTTTATATCTAATTACCTATGGTATGCGAGTCAGCTGATAGGTAATCACTGACAATCAGACTGAAATTTTTTACTGAATTCCTAATACTTTGCTTGGTGGAATGAGATAGATCCTACTATAGGCTTATATTATCCAAGAATACGTTCTTGCTTCTTTTGTTGACAGTTATAGCTTATAACTGTTTAATATCATACAACAATTTAAATATAATTAAAAATATAATCTTATTTATACAATGGATGTGGTATAGTAAATTAATTATTTTTTTAAACAGGAGATATACCTATGCACAATTTTATTTTAAGTATATATAAGCAAATTAATCTTTAAAATTTAATACTAGTTTGCTGTCTGCATGAACATTACAATATCATTATTATTGTAAAGACTTAATTGTATAAATAACAGCGTATATAAGAGAAAAATTTATGTTTAGATTGGAACTCACCCAGATAACTCAGTTGGTAGAGCATTGACCTAGAAAGCCAAAACTCCTGGGTTCGAGTCCCAGTCTGAGCATATGTTTTTTCTCTTCAAATATGTATGATATTAGTTTAAATGAAGAATTCTTATTATGAAGAATCTATCACAATTTTATTATTTCTGAACTATATCATTTACCAACTACTCAGTATTTCGGGTAATTGGGTTTGGTTTAGGGGTTAGATTTACCATGGTGTGGGGTAGTTTAGAATATAATTTATTATAAATAGAGTTAGGGTAACAGTTGGTAACAGTGTATATTTCCATATAGTCCTTTATTGACTCTGTGATAGATTCTTCACAAATACTTTAATGCTTAGGTTTATATAATTACATATGCATTCTCATGCTTTGGTGAACTTCAGAATATCATAAGACACATGCCAGTAAATAGTTTAAAGTAGCTATGGTTAATATTTAATTTTAGGAAGTGATATTTTGGGGTTATTTTAATTATATTATTTTTAGTCTGATCATCTTACCTCAATATTAATGTTGATTTGTTCTTGGACATGTTTCAAAACAATTCTGTTTTATCGTCAGCTTGTCCAGACTGGTTTGATTTATGTTGCACACCCTGGATGTCGATGTCAGCTCCATCCTGTTGTTGGCCAAAGAACCTCCAAACAAGATCACACTCCATCGGTATTTCAAAATTCATAACTCTGTTTTTGTTCTTCTGAATATAGATTTTTTTCCCAAATAGTCAGCTCTTTTCTATTTTCTAACTGTTTTAATAATTTAGTGTCTGAATTTATATTATGTTTTTCAGACCAAACATGAGCAGCAACTGCAGATTTTTCTATTTCCCCATTTTTAATATTTCTTATGTGTTCTTTGGTTCTAATTTTTAAGTTTCTTTTTGTTTTTCCTATATACATCTTTTCACAACCCATGCATTCAATTTGATATATTCCTGACTTTTTATTTTTATCAGTTTTTTTCATTTTTGTTGGTTTTTATTAGTTTATTTAAACTGTAGTTATTTTTCGGTGCTAATTTAATATTAAACTTCTCAAATATCTTTTGGAATTTATTGTGTACCCAAGGGTGATATGTGAATTTCCTATATTTTTTCAAAGGTGATTCTTCTTTTTCAAGAGTACTTCTGTTTATCATTTTTGTTTTTTATACTTTTCTATCCTTTTATGTACCATTTTTACATCAAACCCGTTTTCTCTTGCTACTTTGATTATGTGTTTTTTCTCCTGTTTGAAATCTTCTTCTTTTAAGGGTAAGTTTACCAATCTATGAGTTAAACTATTAAAGGCTGCTAATTTATGTCCAATTGGATTGAACCCTGTTGATTTAATAAAATTTTCCATATGAGTTTCTTTCCTATGAATCCCAAATTCAATTTTTCTTTTTTCTTCGTTTCTGACCAATTTAAGGTCCAAAAAAGATATTTGTTTATTTTCTTCTATTTCTTTGGTAAATTTGATGTTTGTTCTCTGTAAATTTTACAGTTTCAAGGAATCTTCTACATGTTTTTCTTTTACAATACAAATATCATCTACATATATGGGGAAATAGAAAAATCTGCAGTTGCTGTTCATGTTTGGTCTGAAAAACATAATATAAATTCAGATACTAAATTATTAAAACAGTTAGAAAATACAAAAGAGCTGACTATTTGGGAAAAAATCTATATTCAGAAGAACAAAAACAGAGTTATGAATTTTGAAATACTGACGGAGCGTGACCTTGTTTGGAGGTTCTTTGAAGGCCAACCACAGGATGGAGCCGACATCGACATCCAGGGTGTGCAACATGTATCAAACCAGTCTGGACAAGCTGACGATAAAACAGAATTGTTTTGAAACATGTCCAAGAACAAATCAACATTAATATTGAGGTAAGATGATCAGACTAAAAATAATATAGCTATGGTTAAACCTGACGGTTCTGGCATACTAGTGCTTACCATGGTCATCTCTGATTAAGTTTTTAAGTTCAAAGCTGGTTGGGGGTGATGGATTTTTAAGGACATAAAAATCTTGAGTACAATTTCTTTTGGAAGGAAAATAAAGATATTGGCCATTCTTGATGTAAGGTAATACTCAAACATTTGGACTTTATTAATAGTATTAAAATGTTTTTTTCCAATCTTAGAGATTCATCATGACCATGTGCAATATCATAAGAAGAATACATTATTGATGTTTTATTTTAGGAAGTGATATTTTGAGGTTACTTTAATTAAATTATTTTTAGTCTGATCATCTTACCTCAATATAAATATTGGTTTGTTCTTGAACATGTTTCGGTTATATCATCAGCATCTTGCCCGAAACATATTCAATAACAAATCAACATTAATATTGATGTAAGATGATCAGACTAAAAATAATTTAATACATTATTGTTTTAGGTGCCATATAATAAGAATATCATGTCAATGAAGAGATAAAATAAAAACTATATTTTTATATATTAGATGTTTAATATACGATCTCAAATTTCGTGTAATGTTGGATAATTGTTAATATAAAACAGTAGTTGGCAGGTTCTAAAACAATAATTGTGAATTCCAATAGTCAATCTTGCTGCATTTGTGATATGAACTGTATACCATACTCACAATTACGTAGTATGTAGTAAGCAGGTAAAATTCTGTGACATTCCACCTCTGAATGTGAATTCTCTCATAACAGATTACAGCTGATCTAAGATTTGGCATCACAAAGCATGGAACCTACCCACCACTAGCATAAGCTACACTAATATGTATCAAGCAATATATTTTTAATTCTGACTTGATAACATTTTATCAGAAGATATATTTAGAGTAAAATTTATGTGAATTTTGACAGTATTTAAAGTACCATAGTATTGAATATACTTGAGTTGGTTGCTATTACTTTATGTTAAAATTTTGGGTAACACTGTAATAATTGATGTGAAGTATTTTCTATCAAAACCATATTGGTACTTATTTACTTATTCTGTAATTGGTAAATGCAATGTTTATATATGTATAAGTCAGTTAAATGATGTATTAAAATGTTAAACAAGTATGTGCATAATAAAATTGATTATAAATAGTTTAATTTAAGGTGTGTAGAACGAAGGTTCTCGACTTTTAGCACATGGGGTTGTGTAAGAGAGAGAAACATTTCCATCTAAATTAAGATGCCTAGATAGCTCAATGGTTTTGAGCACTGGAATGGAAAACCAGAGATTGTGAATTCAAGCCCCAGTTTTGGTGTAAATGTTTCTCTTAAAATTATATTTGGCCTTCCATATAAGTGACAAAGTTAAAATTAAAACATAAATAATGTAAGATTAAATTAAAATATTTTAATTTCATCTTAAATTAAACCTCATAATGATTTTTTCCTCTAAAAGTTCAATATCAAAAATATAAGCTTACTGGCTAAAAAATTTGTGTTAAAATAATAATATTCTTGTAATCTTGTAAGCCCATGTTTCCCTTAAGACATTTAGGCGCTCTCCCCCTACAGGGAAGAATTTGGACCATACTAATTTAGTTACACTTGTTTTCGTATAGATGTTATTTGAGTGGTCCGTGGTCAGCGTTCCGCCTCATACTGACATCTAGGAAATCAAGGTAGTACTAGGACGGGAAAATTTGGTAAATTTTGCTTAGAGGCCTTTTCTTTCAGGCTTAAGGATCTTTTATGAGCCTGAAAATCTTCAGACTTGAGATGCACAACTTAAAGTCCCTCCTGGAGGAGTTGCTCCAATGGATTTTCCATCCTAAAAAATCCATCGACCCTGGCTGGATTTGAACCCGCAACCCTTGGGAGAAGGGGGAAGGAGTCAAAATCTTATATTATTTATTCAGGGGAAGGCTATATCAGGTGCCCCCCAGAGGCAAGGAGCATAACCACTAGTCCACCGTGGCCAAATATAATAATAGTAAATTTAGTAAACATTGAACATACAAATATTTTCTGAATAGGGGTGGGGTGAGGATCATGCCTGTTGATAAGCAATTGTTTCCTGTCAGACAGAAAGTAAATTGGTGGATTTAGCTGGTTTTGACACAACTCTCCAGCCATACAATACACAGGATTCAGTAATTACTTGTTTGCTATAGTTACTGCCTAATAAATTTTAGTGCACCCAATCACAAAAAAATAAATAAACAAGATGAATTTCTCAATGTCTTTATTTAAAATCTAATCTGACCTGTAGAATTACCCAGTTTAAATTCTTGCATCACAGTACTGTATAACTTGTAACTGTATTAATATTAAATTATTAATCATCATAGTGTTACTTCCTATTAAGTAATAACTTATAACCTACGTAACTTTATAAGCCCTTTACAGACTAGTAAGAAATTTTAATTTTCTGAGAAAGACAGCTGTGAGATTTTATTTTTATTACAGTATACATAATTTCAGCATGCTTTTACAAAAAAAGCCAGAAAATAGAATATTACAGTACCATGTACCATAATATTCACAAAAATGGATACAACTTTCGCCAACATATAAGTAAACCATGACAAACCAATCAATCATTTTGCAAGTGAAGAAGTAAGAGTAATCAATGGAAATTATATGGGCCTAAATGATAAGTTAATATCATAGTTATTAAATTAATATTAAGAAGCTAAAGCTATTACTATGATTGAAATAAGTAAATTAATGTGCATAACTAAGCTATTGTAATCAATAGTAAAGAGAAAAAATTTTGCCTGAACCAGGAATTGAACCCCGAACCTTCAGGAAATGGGGGAAGATTCAGGGTTCAATTCCTGGTTCGGGCAAAAAATTTTCTCTTTACCATTGATTATAATATCATAGTACTTATGGGGCACGCCGTAGCATAGTGGTTAAGGCACTGAGCTACAAGCCAGAGGGTCGAGGGTTCAAGTCCCGTTGGGGTCAGGATTTTTAAACTGGCCCAAACCCTCTGGTGGCACCATGGCCCTGGGGTCGACTCAGCCTCTAATGGAAATGAGTACCAGATGCTTGTTCTGGGGGTAAAGGCAGCCGTCATGCAGGGCTGACAACCCGGCTGACATAAAGTGCCGATTGTCTAGAAAAAGTGGGAGCCTTAACCTCCTACTACCCCAGGGGCCTCCGGACCTGTTGTGGGATCACTTTACTTATCATAGTACTTATTTCATTATAAGGCTAAATAATAATAAATTGATGTTACAAAAATACATTTTTAATAGTTGTGATATAAGCTTGCATTTCATTTTTTCTATTGGGGATACTGATTGAAACAATTTTCATTGCTTCGTTATTACAATTAATGATATTTAAAAAAAAACTCATTTTTTTCATTGTTACAAGTAATAAAGTAGGGTTGTTGCGCCATAGCCCAGTGGTTAAGCAAAATGCCTTGGCACAGAGCTATGAGACTTGCACTATTTCAAGTCTCCATGGGGGGAGAAATTTTCTCATGGAATTTTGGCAAGTATGGGTCCGGTGCCCATCCAGCATTGTGATGAATTTGGGTAACTACAATAAGTAGTAGCTCCAGGCTGAGAAAACCAGCTATAACGGCTGGGGGACCCGACATGCTGACCACAGTCACCCTTACACTGGCTGGATGATTGTTTATCTCTGTGATTAAGTACATGTGGATGTGAGACTAGCAGCTGGCTGGTAAGCCAAGAACCTTCTATGTCTGCCATGCCATAGAGTTAAGTTAAAGCAGGGCCACTGGTGCTCACTAGGTGTTACAAGACGCCCCTCACCCTCCTATTCAACCCTACGTTGGATAGGCTGACAAGGTAAGACACTGCTACTCACTTATTTCATTGGGTGTGCACCTGCATGCAGGTAGGAGCGCTGTTTAATAAAGCACCTATTGAAAAAGAACACCTATATACTTACCAAACTAAACAAGGAAGCACAACAAAAAAGAAAACTTGTCTCTACTCTATTGGAAAGTAAGAAGCAAAATAGGTTAAATTATCCCAACCATAGCCATTAGAAAACGTTATCATTCATAATTCTAAGTTTCTGCAGTGTTTAGTTTTGTTGGTATAGATTTTTTTTATATTATTTTTATTTTAACTCCAAGAGAAACTCAGCTCAGGTTTTATAAAATTATGGCTGTTCCTCTTCTTTTATATGGATCTGAATCTTGAATACTTACAAAAAAGATATCTCACACATTGAAGCCGCTGAAATGAAATTTTTAAGATCCGTAAAAGGATGTACACGCATGGATAGATTACACAATGAATCAATAAGAAATGAACTGGAGATATTTTCAATAGTCGATAAAGTAGAAGAGCACAAATACTAATGGATAGAACATTTAGACAGAATGGACAATACAAGATTACCCAAAAAGATCAACACCTACAAACCACAATAAAAAAGATCTTTGGGACGGCCAAGGAAACGATGGACTTGAGACCGGAACAGGTCGCCATTGACCTAATCTTGGAAAGGAAGCAGAAGAAGAAGATTTTTATTTTAAATTTTATGTTAAAATAGTCCTATAATTTCAACATTCCTTATAAAATTATGAGCATAGTTAGGTGTGTTGTTTTGTTTCAGTTGTTGAATAGGTTAAGTACAGTATGTATTTATATGTCTTTATTAAAATAATGAAATGCGATATAATATAAAATAATTTTAAAAATTTACAAATTTGTTGCAAAATTACAGCCAAAGCAGAACCTCATCTGTGAAACCTCATTTTCAATCCTTGTAATTAAATAACTATTCCAGATGATGTCTAATGTCATCAAGAGTTTCCTTTCTGAGCACTGTACATTGTGTGCACTCAGTTTCTTATCTTGAACACTTCCTATTTCTCAAAATTTATTAACTGGTTTGTGAATCTTATCATGACTTGGAACTCGCTCTTGAAATAATCTATTTACCGCTTGAGTGAATTCTGTATGAATATAAAATTCTTAATCAAACATCCATTGTAGAATAAAAAAATTCAGCCTGTTTGCATTTATTGTTTTCAGATCATACTATGGATGTGCAATTGTACATCATCATCTTGTATCTTGTAAGCCCATGTTTCCCTTAACAGAGATTTAGGCACTCTCCCCCTACAGGGAAGAATTTGAACCATACTAATTTAGTTACACTTGTTTTCGTATAGATGTCATTTGAGTGGTCTGTGGTCAGTGTTCTGCCTCATACTGACATCTAGGAAACCAAGGTAGTACTAGGATGGGAAAATTCGATAAATTTTGCTTAGAGGCCTTTTCATTCAGGCTTAAGGATCTTTTACAAGCCTGAAAATCTTTAGACTCGGGACCCACGGCTTAAAGTCCTTCCTGGAGGACTTGCTCCTTGGATTTTTCCATCCTAAAAAATCCATTGACCCTGGCCAGGTTGGAACCTGCAACCCTCAGGACCAGAGGCAAGGAGCATAACCACTAGTCCACCGCGGCCGATGCAATTGTATATGCAGTTGAAAATAACAATAACTTTGTATTGTGAGAATCAGGTCAAACCCGTTAACCCCCATCTGCCCATTTCTCTAACTAGCAAGTTCAGATAGCTATGATGTCCACTACAGCTCTTGTCAGAAAATATTTGATTGGTCCAGTATTTATTGGGTCAATAAGAAAATAAAGTTCTTTTTTTTATTTTATTTTAAAATACAGTCTGTAATCGCTGACGATGGGGCTAAGAAGCTCTGAAACATATGTTCAACAAAAACAACTCTAAGGGGTAAGAATGAACAGACAAAATGTTTTAATTATTAAAGTTCATTACTAAACAAATCAATATATTTTAATCAAAATTACAATGGGAAGTAACACTATGAGGTACTAGTAATTTTCAATTTATAAATGAGTTGGATAAAATGTTTTTACATCTCACCTCATAAAGTTAGAACCATTAATTTTGAAGTTCCTGATGAGCAAAAAGTTTATAAAATCGGCATCAGGTGGCAGTTTGGAAAATGGTAGAAATAGCAAAATTTCAATAGTTGGAGTTTGAGTGAAGATGAAAGCAAAATAGCCTTTGAAATTGGTATCGTGAAAATAAGGAACTTTATGAGGTGAGATGTAAGAACATTTTGTCCAACTCATTTATAAATTAAAAATCAATATCTGTTTAATTGTGAATTAAAATGTTTTAGCATACCGGTATATAAAACCATAAATTTACTGATAAATCATGAAGACTAAAATTATTCATGTATTTAATATTTATCTTAATAGTAGTATGTATATTGTTTTTAAATACAGTTCACAAAATTTCGACATAGTTTTATTTTTATTAAGAGCACTGTTCATTTTATAAAATATTGTTATCTTGTTTCCATATAATTAGTGTTAAAATTTATGCACTTAAACCACTAATGAATGCATGTGATAATATATGTATATGATAATTAAAGGGCAAACTCAACAATATATCAATTTTTATTTTTTGTTTATTTTTACGAAAGGTAATTTTATTGATTATGCCTTTTCTTTCTTTTATTAAATAAAGAGTGAAAACAAATAAAAAAAAATTTGTGCCATGTAGCTTTGAATAAAGAATGAATATCATGACTCTCCTTCCATGCCCTGTAGTTAAAGTGGTCCTTCTACGTATTAGGCCTTAGGAGGCCCTTTCTAGACAAATAGCACGAGAAGTCACCCTTGCCCAATGACTATCTTTACCCCCAGAACATATGTCTAGTACTTACTTCTGTTAGAGTTGAGCCAACTCCAGGGCTATGGTGCCATCAGAAAGTATAGGCCAGTTTAAAAATCCTGACTCCATCGGGATTTGAACCTGTGATTTTTTGGCTTGTAATGTATTCCTTTAACCAACTGCTCTCTGGCTTGCCCCCTATAGCATCTGTTCCTGCTTAAATTGCATTTCCTACCTCTATAATAGAATGGCTAGAGAGATCAAGATTAAGGTAAGAAATGTTACAACAACAGTTAACACACACACATAAACCAGGTGACCAGGATAAAATGTTTAATATTGTATAGAGAATTGTTTCTTATAAATATACAAAGTAAATTTTAATTTACAAATAATTGCACTTTTAATGAAGGTTCAATGTAGCAGGTGGAGTCACTAAATTGGAAAGACTGACATGTTCACGGAATATTCTAATTAGTGAATTAAGACGTTTGGCAAGAAATTCATCAGAAGTTTCCAGATGTTCTGTACCACCTTCTCCAACAAGACCTCGTTCCTTAAAAGACAACTTTTTAACATCTTCCTTAGAATCTTCTATCTTATCTTCGGTAGATATCTCTCTTATTTCTTCATTTAAAGCTTCATCTGATAAATGTTCTAGTTTCCATGCCTCTTTCATTTCTTGTATAGTATTTTGAACTTTTTCTGTGGCCTGAAACACTTTTTCAATTACATTGTCCATTGTGGAGAGTGCAGGTTGAAGAGAGATCTCATGAATGATATTTATAATGTTTACAGTATTTGTGTCTATCTCTTCAGATGGTTCATCAGCTGATTTTGAAAGAGATACTTTTTCTAATGTCTCGTAAACAACATTATATAAGTCCTGGGAACAAAATACATTCTCAGCTTTATTAATTCCATCAATAACTTTTGTAATTATATCTTGCACTGGTGCATAAATTAAATTGCCCCTGTTGGATGGTGGTTCCATTAAATCTATTTTTTTCATTATTTGAAGAAGAATTTGTCTTCCTGGGTGTATATGTTCATCAGAAATACTCCTTAAGATTTCATTCAATATGTATCTCATATCCTGTATCTTATATGTGTTTTGCAATATATCTTCTACAACTTCTTCAATTTCATTTCTCTTAGTAAGATTTTTTTCACTAATCTCTTGTTTAACTTTTGCTAATATTTCAAGAACTGTTTTCTTTCCAGGATGCATTAAATCTTCTTTTGTAATTGTTTCTAAGATTTCAGTTAGTATGTCTTTAGTATGATGAGGTTCAGAAGATTTATATATGCAGTCCACAATTTTAAATAAAATTTCTTTATTTGGATTTACAAGCATGGACTGATATACTTTTTCCATTATATTAATTAAAATTTCTTTTACACAATTAATTTCAACATTTGTTCCATATACTTTATCAAGAACTCCAATTAAAGTATCTTTACCTGACTGTTCGTAATCTATTTCAGAAGTTTTCCAAAAAAGTCTAAAAAATTTTTCTTTTGGGTTCAAAATGTCATAATCAGTTGTGAAAATTGTATCGTTCTGAAAGGCTTCCATTTCATGGGTTTTTGCTAGAATTTTTGTCAAATTTGATTTTACTGGATGACTTTCAGAGTATTTATAAACAGTTTCTAAAACATTTGCTAAATCCTGTTTGTCGGGATATATTTCTGAGGTGTATACTGTTTTTAGGATCATAAGAAGAATTCTTCTACCAAAATATAAATTAACTACTTCATACACTTTCTGTAATAATATTTTTAAAATATCATTCAAAGGAAGTATATCCAGATGCTGATAAACTCTTGTAAGAATTTTAGTCAAAGTTTCTCTACAAGGATACATGTCTTCGGAACTATAAATTCCATCCAATATTTTGTTCATTATATCTAATGAAGGATTTCCATCTGAAATTTCTAACATTTTTAAAATAATTTTTATTAACAATTCTTTTGTGGTATATTCATCAATTATCTGTTTAATTTCATATGCAAGTTCATCAATAGACATATTCGTGGGAAGTTTATTCAGAGCAGTGACAATTTCATTTTCCATTTGAATATCTGACATGCTAAAAGTAATTTTAATGACATTGTGTAAAACCTCCTCTTTTATGTCCATATCATTAAACATGTAAATTCCTTCCAGTATTTTGACTAAAGCCACTCTTGTGGAAAATAATGCTGTGCAAGAACTCAGGTCTGTTCTATCATATACTTCATGCAAGATATCAGATAATACCCTTCTTGGGTTGTTCTGTATCCACAACATTTTCTTCTCTACTTTTTTTGTGTGATAAACAAATTGTCTCTGTTTTATCATCAGGAATTGGTTGTTTCAACTCCTGAGCTAATAATTTTTCAAGAGATAACAAATATTCTGCCTGCCCTGGAACAGCATTCAAGGAAAAATTTATAAATTTCTGGAATTCATGAAAAATTAATTTTGCTTTACCCTCCCATGTTTTCATGTTACTCGAACTTTTCTCTGCTAATAGTTCTAATATTTTCACTTCTGATTGCTTTTCTTCTACCAATATATTCAATTTTGTTATTTCATTGCTATAATCTTTTTTCAATTCATTGATTTCCATTACATAATGATCATGTTCTTTTTTTATAGCATTTGATATATCATTTAATTTTTCAGTATCCTTTTTCTTACAAATCTTATCTAGTTTGTAATTATAATCATTAGAAATTCTTTGTAGTTTTTTATCCATTTTCTGTTTGTTTTCACTGTAATTAAAAGAGAAATTATATATCAGCTGAGATTACCCATCTATCACAAACTTTTTCCTGATTAGATATTGGGTATGTGTATAATGCGTTTTGCCTGTACCGCTCATTCTGTAGAGCATCATGCGTTGATACAGATCTACAGGACATGTGTTAGTTTGAGTATCTATAGGGAAGAAATTTTCTCATGGAAATTTACCTAACATGGAACGGTGCCCACCCAGCATCATGAGGAATTTGGGTAGCTACAATAAGTAGCAATTCCTGGTTGAAAACCCCAGTATAATGCCTGGGGGACCCGACAAGCTGACCATATGTCACCCCTATACTGGCTGAATGATCATTCTACCTCTGTAATTGGCACAAGTGGATATGAAGCCAGCAGCTGGCTGATAGACCAAGGGCCTTCTATACCTAAGTTATGGAGTATTCTCATTCATGTTACAATAAAGTGGGGAAGGTCACAGTATTATGGATGTAAGATGTAATTCTGAAAGGTCAGCCGTTGAGTAGTTGAAGAATGGCAATCCTTTGTGGGGTGTTACTATTGTTACAGCCACTAAGTACAGTGGAACCTGCAAATTATGTATACAGGATAATCATTTTAAGGTTAGTTAATCCATCTCTATTCCTTCTATAGCCACTTCTCATTAGAAATCAGAACAGTAATGGACATATGAAAGGTACACCAGAAAACCAAAGATGTAATTTCTTCCTTGAAACCTAGAAAACATAAGATAAAAGTTAAAAATTAAAATATACCTTTTGGCAGGTGCCGTCGTCCTCAACTTGTTAAAATGGTGTATATAAAATTAACCTTTAAGCGCCCAAGTTTAAATGGCCAGGTAGTGGCAGGCTGCCCAGGTTTAAATGTCCACCTAACTTTTAAACTCCTGACTTTTGACTATAACTGTGCTAATTTTATTAACTTATATTTTTAAATATGTTGGGGTCACAAACATCAAACAACTTTATAGCATTAAATATTGCTGTAAAATTGGTGGTATTCATGGCAAAAACCCGTAGCGATATTTATACCATAGAGAGAATTTTTAAATTCAGGATAGTTACCAAATAACTTAGGAGTTTAGAGTGTTATGAATCAGGTTAGAAGTGAAAAACTATTTATATTTAGGTATATTCCAACCCTCCAGCATTCTTTTGTTTAGAATTGGTTTTATGTTGCATCCAGTCAGTTTTCCCCCAAAGCAGAAAAAGCTTTGGAAAAAAAGGTCACATTCCAACGCAGCTCATATTCATTCATAGTTTTGTGACCCAGAGTGATGTTTACGATATGTCACTAAGTTCTGCTGAAATACAAGAAATTCTCGGACTGTAACAATGACAATCACGAGCTACAATCAACTGACACTTATACCATCGAGACACCTGACATACGGGTAGGGTCTTGGGTTCGTGAAACTAGAATTGACTGTGGTGAAGAAAACTGTACTCTTCCCCCTGACGTGACAGAATCAGAAATGTACCTTTTTCTTGGCCTAATTATTCAAATGGGATATGACATACGCGACTGCCTTAAGGACTATTGGTCGACAATGGAACAGTTCCCTAAGCCCTTTTTTTAGTAATACAATGCATCGTAATAGATTTCTACATATTCTTAGATTTTTACATTTTACAGACAATAATAACCCCCTAATAAAAACGACCCCAATTATGACAGACTTTGGAAGATAAAAACCATTTTTCATATATTGAATAATGCCTTCTATAAACTATATAATCCTTCTGAACTGTTGGCAGTTGATGAAGTCATTGTATCTTTCAAATAATGAGTAATTTTTAGGCAGTAAATTCCAAAAAAGCACAAATGTTTAGGCATAAAAATTTATAAATTATGTGACAAAACTGGATACACATATGACATAGAAGGTTATCTCGAGAAATTATAAACACGATCTGCTAACGACATGACTGCTATTCATGCCACAGTCAGACAATTGACTAAAAATGTAGAAGGATTTGACTAAAAAAATAAATTGTTGTGGGATAGTAAGATCTAAAAGAAAAGGGAGGCCTAATAATCTAATAATAATAATAATTCCATGGTGCGACAGCCCTAGAAGGCCCTTAGCCAGCCGGCTGCTGGCCTCACATATTCATATGTCAATCACAGAGGTAGCCAGTGCATGGGTCAGCATGTCGAGTCCCCCAGGACTTAGACTTATCAGAGACTTTTTGAAACAGGCTGGTAGAACATCCTATAGACGACTCCCTGGTAGACCTAGTATATTGAGTACAGACATTTTGCGACTTGAAGTTAACTTTGGTCAACATTGGCCGGTAGCTTTACAAAGACTAATTTGTCGTGTGTGTTCGGCACGGGGAATCAGAAAGTGAAGTGTAAAAAGTGTGATGTCGGTTTGTGTATTGGTGATTGTTTGAGACTTATCACACAAAAACAAACCTTCTATAAAGAGATGTTATCTTCACATCATGTTGCCAAGCATATGATAACCATGAAAAAAGGTATGTAACAAAAGTAGTAGTAGTAATATACAGTATAATTTCAAGCAACCAAACAGCTACGCCTGCTCAGAACCCATACGCTGGGTCTGCGGGCAGACTGGACCTACAATTTAAAACCCAGCATATGTGCTCTTGGGCATTTAAAGGTTAACTGGAGCACTTTTGGAAGTTAACTTCCATCCTCGGCAGGTTGAGCTTCTGCTACTCATTGTTGTTTACAATGACGTATACTCCAACAGCAGTTGCTGCTAGCCTATTCATTATATTTACTATTGTTTGAACTGTTTACAATTAATTGTTTCTTACAAAAAAAAACATAGTTTAAATGTTTGAAATGTAAGTTACATTTTTTAGGAAAATGAATTTATCATCGTCACATATATTATGGGTTAGAATATCTGGCCTGCTCCGTCCCAATAGTTAAAGTCTAGAACTTCTGTACGATTATATTTGCTATTGGAATTATGAGTATAAACTTTTTTTACATGAAGCAATCTACAACCTGAAGGACCAGGAGTTTGATTTTGGAGTCTGTTTCTCCTAGACTGGTTGCCTTCATCACTGCAGAGTCTAGTTAACCCCCATGTAATCTTTTGACCAGAATCCTTACCAGATACTCGTACTACTTTCAGATCAGGATCTAGAGCTTGTATGGGCAAGGATACTATTTCCTGAAGGAAGGTATCTCCAGAGAGAGTCCTTACCACTACCCAAATGTATCTATGAAAGGTTTCTATTTGCTGTTTTGTATTTAATAAGTAAATTAATAATAATGTTATTGTAATATGATGTGAAACTCACAGTAAAAATTCCTCATACTCTTTGTTGAGGGTATGAAGTCTGAGCATTTCTTCTTTCTTGCATTGCTCAATAAGTTCTGCTTCTTGATTTTCCAATACAAATTCCATTTTATCTTCCATGAAGTTGGCTATCTCACCTCTTTCAAACTGCACTGTCACCTTCATCTTATCCTCAAAACGACGCTTTGTCACATTCGTAGCTTCCTAAAATAATATTCTCAATTTGAACTTAACTGTACTAAAAGTATAAAAACTTTTTTTATCAGTTTTCTCATATGAGAAATATTCAAGGATGTAATTTCCTTTGGAAGAAAATATTATTCTCAACTTTCATTTAACTGCATAAAAAATGTGTTTATTTTTTTATTTTTTGTTAGCTTTTGTGTATGAGATTTACATGTTTGATCTTAGTCCATAACATTTATTATACAAGAAACATTTGCAAATATGGTTTCCTTTAGAGGATAAGTTAAAAGCTGTCTGTCTTATATCACAGATACCTGTAACACATTAATAATCCTCAAATATGGAAAGAAAAATTTCTGGGTATAGAAGCTTATTCCAGACATCATAATTACTCTTGTAGCAGAGCAGAAATAAGCAACATTAACACTTTGTTATCTGGTGTTGCCTTGAAGCAAGTAATGTAGTTGTTGCATCCCAACTGAAGTCATGATTTAAACCCCATGCATTCATGCCGGGAAGAGATGAAAGTCATTTTTAATACTTTCCATTTAAATACATGAAACAAGTAACTTTTTTTTGGTTCCAATATAAGTTTGTAAATTCGTAAATTAATGAGTCATTTTTTACATCTTACCTCATATTTCATGTTTCTTTAAACACGGGAACTAGTTTTCAAGAGAAAACATCTCTCTCATTTTCAACCAACATTATGACTCAATATTATTTTATTTGACGATTCTATTTAAAACTCAGGTTATTAGCCTTACAATTCAAATATGAACGTGAAAGATCTGACAAATTTTGCTCAGAGGCTTCTTATGTTAGACTTGAAGCTATTTTTTCATGCAATGTGGTAAGTCTTAAATATTATGAAAATTTTCATCTAATAATAGAGTCTGTGGTACAGTGAGATCAAATAGAGATATTCCATCTGAAATTGAAGCAAGAAAAAAAAAAAAGAGGGAAGAAAGATCCATGTTTCAGAAAAAAGGGTGACATACTAATTCAAATATGGAAGGTGAAAAGACCTGTAATAATGATTTCTGCCATTCATAATTCACATCATATCGACACTGGTAAGACAGACAGACAGAAAATCTTCTGAAGAGTTTCTGAGAAATTTATAGAATTATAAAAACCTGAGAAAATATTTAAAGCCAAATTGCACTGTGACATACGTGTTCATGAAAGAGATGGATCATGCTGACCAATATTTCCACTGTTACTCTTTCTTGAAGAAGACAGTTAAATGGTCTAAAAAGTAGTATTACATAGTATATAGTCTGTACCAACTGAAAATGGAGCAGAGATGCTTTGAAAGATGTCTTGCAAGAAATGACAAAATATGAGGTAAGATGACGGCAGACCCAACTTATTTATTAAGTAGTATTACATCTTAAAATAATGATAATATGTGTTAAACTGTGCATTGTTCAATTCACTTTTTACATGCTGTATATTAGCTTGACCTGTATCTGTCTATGTAACGGAATCTTTGAACACGATTTTCAAATGGTTTCTTTTTTAGTCTTTAAAGAAATTCTACAGAAAGCATCCAATGTATTCTGCATGGCTTATGTGTAAGAATATAACAATTAAATGCTTATTTAATATTTTTAAAAAGTGACACTATGAAGTTTATTTTAAATAATAGGCATTAGATATGTACGACTCACCTCATATTTGTAGGAGTTGGATATGCACGAATCACCTCATATATGAAGGAGTTAGATATGAACAACTCACCTCATATATGTATCTACAAATATGAGGTGAGTCGTACATATCTAACTCCTATTATTTAATTATATGCTTATTTATTTAATATATTAAAATTGTAATTATATATTTTAAGATTCTCCCATGTAACTTATATAGACATGTGCTAGGTAATACATTATTTCGAGTGTTAGAGAGTGAACTACATTTTTCTTGAACTTTTTTAGAAATAAATCACTATGAGATTTAATTTATGATTAAATTAAAATGTTTCATACCTCTCCTCGTATCCAGTCCTCTAAATAGATCGTGATTTCAAAGCCTTTGTGGCTTCATCTTCAGTACTTTCTTTTTGACTGATGTTATGTAGATCAGAACAACTATTCTTCTTCCCTCTGTTGGTGGACCAATAAACCTCTGGATCCAATCAGAATCCACAGGAATTTCAACAGAAGGAAGAAGAAGTAATTCCTCTGATCGACATAACATCAGTCGACAAGAAAGTACTGAAGATGAAGCCATGAAGGTTTTGAAATCACGATCTACTTAGAAGACTGGATATGAGGAGAGATATGAAACATTTTAATTTAATCATACATTTTTCTTACACGCTTAAAGGTAAAACAGTTATTTGACAAATGAAAATACAGTCAATACATCTGGTTTGTTTACAACTGGAACTTAGCGGAAGAGGTATAGTTAATATATTTATATGATTAACCTAGCTCAGTCAATTGCCATGATAGCAATGTTAAACAATTAGCCTTGGTCAGAAAGAAAGCAACAATTTATTAAATTTTGTTTCTTTGGAATAAGCCACAAATAACATCAATGACAGTAAACCATCAAGTAGGTCAGTCAAGAATGAGGTAGGATAATAATGTTATCTGTAATATTATGGAGGTTAATTATACAGGAAATAATTGGAAAACATTAGTTCAGGATAGGAATGTATGTAGAGCTTATGTCTGCATGGCCTCGAACATCTGAATTTGATAGTGCCTATGAATTAGTTTTTTTTTTTCTTTTGAGGCTAAAGCCCAAATGAGAGAACCATTGCTAATCTTATCTCTAGAATTTCAGGTTAGATTATACTGGTCAATATGATTTTGTCTCATGAGTACCAATAGTTGTATTATTTTTGGTCTAGACATCTTACCTCAATATTAATGTTGATTTGTTCTTGAACATGTTTCAAAACAATTCTGTTTTATCTTCAGCTTTCCCAGACTGGTTTTATTTATGTTGCATTATGTTGCACCACCTGGATGTCGATGTCAGCTCCATCCTGTGGTTGGCCAAAGACCTCCAAACAAGGTCACCCTCCATCGGAATATCAAAATTCATAACTCTGTTTCTGTTCTTCTGAATATAAATTTTTTCCCAAATAGTCAGCTCGTTTGTATTTTCTAACTGTTTTAATAATTTAGTGTCTGAATTGATATTATGTTTTTCAGACCAAACATGAGCAGCAACTGCAGATTTTTCAATTTCTCCATTTTTAATATTTCTTATGTGTTCTTTGGTTCTAATTTTTAGGTTTCTTTTTGTTTCCCTATATATATCTTTTCACAACCCATGCATTCAATTTGATATATCCTGACTTTTTATTTTTATCAGTTTTTTCATTTTTGTTGGTTTTTATTAGTTTATTTAAACTGTAGTTATTTAAAATTGAATGCATGGGTTGTGAAAAGATATATATAGGGAAAACAAAAAGAAACCTAAAAATTAGAACCAAAGAACACATAAGAAATATTAAAAATGGAGAAATTGAAAAATCTGCAGTTGCTGCTCATGTTTGGTCTGAAAAACATAATATCAATTCAGACACTAAATTATTAAAACAGTTAGAAAATACAAACGGGCTGACTATTTGGAAAAAATTTATATTCAGAAGAACAGAAACAGAGTTATGAATTTTGATATTCCGATGGAGGGTGACCTTGTTTGGAGGTTCTTTGGCCAACCACAGGATGGAGCTGACATCGACATCCAGGTGGTGCAACATAATGCAACATAAATAAAACCAGTCTGGGAAAGCTGAAGATAAAACAGAATTGTTTTGAAACATGTTCAAGAACAAATCAACATTAATATTGAGGTAAGATGTCTAGACCAAAAATAATATAATTAAAATAACCTCAAAATATAACTTCCTAAAATTAAATACCAATAGTTGTACTTAATGCAGTTTTTTTTTTTTTTTGTGTTTTCAAATATGTATTCGGAATTTCTCCATCACCCACAGTTATTTTTTTATTTCAATTTAAATTAATAATAATAATGATTTATTTTAGCTGGCAGAGTTAAGGCCATAAGGCCTTCTCTTCCACTCAACCAGCGAATAGTAAAATTATACAAAAATTACGTACATATTACAATTTTAAGATAATAAAATACAGACTAAACAAAATACAATGATGATGTTATCTAATACTAGCTAATACTAACAAAACATAGAATATAATAAAATTAAAATGATATAAAATAAAGTAAGTAGCTTCCTAGATGATTATTAATGGAATGCTCTATATAGTTGTTATGCAGTTAATGTTTTCATTGTGTTGAACTTAAGATATTAGTTAATTTGGATTTAAATAATGATAGCGATTGACAGTTCCTGACATGACTGGGAAGTGAGTTCCATGCTCTAGCCATAGATATTGTGTAAGATTCAGAGTACAGACAGGTCCTGTGTTGTGGTATCAAAAGTAAAGAAGAGTCTTGTGATCTTGTTCCTAAATTGTGATGAGCCAATAAATGGATTTATAATTAATGGATTTATAATTAATGGATTTAAATAATTATATTTTTAATAAATGTTTTTTCATCCATTTGTCCATTATAAAATAAAACCAAATGAGCTAACTCAGGAGATTTCAGCTATGGAAAAGAGATATAAGGCAAATGGAATCCTAATATGCTGGCCAATTATTGTTGGACCATCAAGAGGGATGCTCCACAGGTGAAATATAGCAGAAAATCATCATTTCTTACTTTCTAGGTGAGTCCAAATGTTCGAATATTGTGTAGTTACGAATGTAGAAAATATTAATGTGTTTGAAATTATAAATTCCTGTCTCTCTGAAACCTTGCTTGATGGAGAAAAATATATATCATATTTGAATTCAGGAGAAAAAATACTATCAGAATCACATATTTTTCTTTCTGAGACAAAAAAAGTTTCTGTTTTGTTGCTCAGTATTATTTTATGAATCACATATTTTTCTTTCTGAGACAAAAAAAGTTTCTGTTTTGTTGCTCAGTATTATTTTATTAGTAGGGTCCACTGATTGATTCTATATTTGAAGCTCTTTGCCACCTCAGGTTCATTAGTGTCACTATTAGAAAATGAAAATTTACTAGGAGACCTCTTATTTCAGGTTTTAAGTATTTGATGTGCTATAAATCTACATTGTGACATCTTTACTTACTTAGTAGTCATATTCAGAATTTGCATGCCCTACAAAATCTATTGAATTGTGGGTTTCAATTCATGAACTTCTAATCCAGAGATGAACATGGTGGCCACTAAACCACCAAGGATGTATTGTTCTGGTACAGTACCTGTATTGTTTCTTGGAATTGTTCCATCAAAGCCTCCTTCTCTTTATCATACTTCTCTCTTTCCTCTTCCACTGCTATCCGAATAGCTTCCCTACATTTCTCCATTTCAGCTAATCTTGTTTTCTTTTCAGCATCAATGATAGCCTGTCTTCTTTCCTTCTCTTTCTGCTCATCATATCGATTTAAAGCTGCAGTTCCCATTTCTGCAATGCAAGAATTAAATATTCTGAAAGGGATGACTTTCTTTTCTTTGTCCCATGAATTTGTTATCAAAGTACGAGAGTTGGAACTTAAATAGTGGCAACACTGTTGTAGAGATGCCATCTGATTGAATGTAATGATATCGCCTGACAGCACATGTCAGTTACATACCTATCGTACAGAACATATGGACTCTCCCTTCCCACATAACGCACATGCGAACTGGCGAGAGGAACAGAGCCTCGTGTTAGTTGGCGATCTAATGTAGTGTTATCACAATGTTTCCGAAACAGAACAACAGAGTTGGATAAAGATTTAATGTGCCAGAGGTTGTACAACATGGCAAAGCCATCAAGGTCTTCAAAAGGCTTATGGGGAATCTGCATTGCCTTATAGAACAGTGACATGGTGGGTGGCCTTTACCCACTATGCTACTGTTCTCTAAAGCTATGCAGATTCCTCGCAAGCCTCTTAAAGACCTTTATGACACTGCCATATTGTATAACCTCTGCCACCTTCAATCTTTATCCAATTCCATTGTTCCTCTTTTGAAAACATCATGACAACACTACGTTAGACTGCTAGCTAACATGAGGCTCTATTCTTTTCGTCAGTTCACAAGCACATCATGTGGGAAGGGAGAGTTTATATGTTTTAAAATAGGGTAGGAATGTAACTGACGTATTCTATCAGCGACATCATTAGGTTCCATCACATGGCATATTTACAGCAGTGTTGCCACTATTAAAATTCAACCCTTCTATAAAATGAATATTATATAATTCAGGATACATTTTCCTCTGACTGGTACTTGAACAACAGTCTGCCATGTTACCTTAGGTGGTATCATGCATGCCTCCTGACTAGCAGGTTTCAGTTCAATATGCAGTAAGGTTGGAAATTTTATTTACAAAATGCTCAATCTTGGTGCTAGGAGGGATAGTTAAGTATAATTTATAATAACTAGATTGTGCACCAAATACAGAATTAAATTCCAAATTCCTTTGCAGTACATATGGTACGATAGTGATGCATCCGTTGAATGGCAACATTAAGGCTGACAGTCCTCTTAATACTTTTCAATAGAAGTAGGCTATGTGTAAACACTAGGTTACACCTTCTCATCATAATCATCATCCCTCACACAATGCACTTACTCTACATGAAACACCTAAATATATCCCTCTTATACTTCTCTCTGCCTTCTTCTTTTCTTCTTCTTCATAACTTGTAGGATTTTCATCCTGTTTATTTTTAAAATCACTCCTCGGAGGAAGACATATTGGATCCACTGTCTATCCATCTCTTGGCTGGTCTTTCTCTTGTTCTTCTCCCGTCCATTAGTCTATCTTCTTTAGCTCTTTTTTGCAAGTCGGTTGTCTTCCATTCTTTCTATATGACCTTTCCAATATTTTCGTCTATCCTTCTCTCTGTTTTCTTCTTCTTCTTCATCCAACCAAGTCTTAGGCCTATAGACCTGTTACGATTTCACTGATGAATTTTGTATCCAGCTTTTCCTTGGATGGCCCAGAGATCTCTTCCTCGTTGGACAATAACAAAGCATGGCATTGGGAACTCTATCTGAACTCATTCATCGCAAATGATTCATCCAGTTGTTCTGGTATCTAAGTGTGTATTCAATGATCGGTTATAAATGTATTTTCTTCAAGATATCATCATTGCGTTTGTGATCCCATTTGGTATATCCTGCTGTATATCTCATGAAACTCATTTCACTAGAAGTTATCCTGCTCTCTTCTCCTTTCCTCAAAGTCCATGCCTCACTACTGTAGCAAAGTGCAGGTCTTGCTAAGTTCAAATATATATATCACTTATACAATGTTGTCTGCCGAAGTGGTGTATAAATTGAAAAATAGATCACATTAATACCATATATCTGCTAAAAGCACATTTGACCAATGTAATAAAACACTAGTCTTTCTCTCTCTCTTTCTCTCTATAGTCATTTGATGAATTATATGGTACAGTGCAAAAATTTGAGAAGGAAGGATTTCTCCTAAGCAACAATTTTTTTAATGTTAATATTATTCGTTTTTAAACATCTTAATGATGGACAAATTATATTTGAAAAGAAAAATATACGCCTAGACTGGGAAAAATATTGAAAGAAGCACTACTGTCTTTATAAGTAATGTTTAAATTCCCAATAAAAAGTCTTCTTAATAAAGAAGCTGCCATTTGCAAAAATCATAGCAACGGCTCGTAGCATTTGGGTTAGGGAATTAACTATGTATAAGAGAAAAATATGTGTTTAGATTGGAGGCCTAGGTAGCTCAGATGGAAGAGCATTGACATAGAGAGTCAAAGGTCCTGGGTTCAAACCCCAGTCTAGGCATATATTTTTCTTTTCAAATATAACAATTTTTTTCTTTAAAAATTTGCTAGAGGCAGAAGTCCTCCCTCCATTAGAAAACAACATCAATGACAAAACATTACTTTAGATTTTTGCTACTATTTAAAAGAAAAGAAAAAGGAGAAATACCAGCTTATAATTTTTGTTGATGTACAATAGAATTGATTGATCTTTGAAATTTCTGACAGCTACAAATGAAGTCTGGAAGTGAGGTACAGTGTTGTTGTTCATACATGGTTTAATGGTAATATATATATATATATATATATATATATATATATTTGCTCATGATATTTTCAATCCATGTTTTGCCATGGGCATATCCATAATGTCGCTTGAAAATGAGAGAGATGGTTCTCTTGAAAACTAGTTCCCATGTTTAAAGAAATATGAAATGTGAGGTAAGATGTAAAAAATACTCATTAATTTACGAATATCATGGAATATTTACATACATTTACATTTTATCTTGCTGCAATATGATTGTTGAAGAGTTTATTCTTGACGTGTGCAGAAGATGTTGCTGATGAATTTTGTCACTGCGATCGTGTTGATGTGGAGATTTAGTATCTGGGGCAATGTTTGGGTTGTTAGAACAGGAGGCTGCTCTCTTGAGTACAGTGAACATTCTGTCAGAAGATGTATTGCTGTCTGTGGTGGCAGTTACATAGGAAAGATGGCAACTTTTTGATTTTGTGAAGATATGTACAGAAGCAACCATGATTGGTTAGGAATTGTAAGGATGAAGTTTGGCCACAGGGATATAGAGAGCCAATGGTGAATAGAGGGGATGAACTGTTTGGTGTGAAGTGCTACCTTTGGAGTTGATGTATGTTGCATTTTATATGTTGATGTAATAGTTTAGCAGATGTGGCTTGGCTCGAGAAATAGGGATGGAGTTGTAGGTCATAGCAGTTTTATAACTGGCAGCTATTTTTGCTAGATATCTTGCCATGAATAGTAAAGTAGACATTATTTAGGCTACAATAAAAATAATTAAACTAAGTGTGTGTTTTTTGGAGAATTTCCAGTGTTAAAAAATATTTTGTGGGCTGAAGCATAAAGAATGATTATGTAGGATTGGCTTTTGTCAAGGTTGGATGCATTGCTATGATAACACAAACCTACAATTCTCAAATGCTGAAAGCCAGACCTCCAACGATTTGTTAATTCCATTAAAAGTATTTGTTCAAAATTATTCTCCATAAAAGAATAGAAGAAAAAAATATTAACACATAAATCAGAATACTAAGAACATCAGGCATCTGCCAAGAATATAATCTACTGCTCTATTTTTACTAGAAAATGGTCATGGATTTCATCAACGAACCCTTGCATAGAATAGGACTATCACCAACAAGTTTAGGTTCCATCTGGAGGGAAAATGCTGTCATGAATAAAGATCACCTTTTCATCTGTAGACACCTGGATCTTCCTAAGCAGAATTGGATGGATGTTGCTGCTGTCTACTGGGAAGCTAGAGGATTAATGGCATAAGCCAGATTCCAACATTAAACAACAACACAATTACTCTCCATTTTAAATACAGGCATTTTAATATCTAATTTTCCAAATTTATTAGTATACTATTTAATTATTCTGATATTTAATAGAATTTTAGTAGAGTAATAATATAATAGGAACTCAGTTATAAGGGAGAAAATGAAGACTGAAGACACTATTTTAGATTATATTAAAACTCAGCAATTAAGATGGTACAGACATGTCCAGCGAATGGAAGAGGATCAACTACCAAAATCTGTTTTGGAATGGAAACCTGAGGGAAGATGTGGCAGAGGAAGACCTAAAACCTCCTGGAGTCAGGGAATATGTTTATACATGAAGGAGAAACATCTACAACCATGAGATTGGATGGACCGACGAAATTGGCTATTAGGAATCGGACAATGTCAAAGATCTATCTAATAACATAAATAAAAAATAACTAAAAAGAAGATGGTTGCATTTTAAATTTAAAATATCTTTAAAGACTAACTTTTTTTTTCTTAATTGAGAAATAATAAATTTATAGTATAATGAAACCATCTTTAGTACAAAAGAACACAAGATTACAGCTTTATAAGGTTCTCGCAAGACTTGTATTAAATATGGTTGTGAAGCATGGACAATACGAAGAAAAGATGAAAGCTGAATAACAGCAAATGAGTTGTGATTTATGCACTGTACAACAGGCTATACAAAGTTGGACCATAAAAGAAATGAAATTATGGAAGAGTTGGATGTAGAACCCTTTCTCCACCATATACAGAACTACCAGAACAACTGGAAAGCCCATCTTCAACGAATGCCATCTCATAGAATTCCAAGAGTCATGCTCTGTTACTGCCCCCCAAGGCAAAAGATTGCTGGGACGTCCAAAAAAAAAAACACTGGATGGGAAATTCTTCTTTGAGACCATAACAGGCCATATGGCCTAATACTTGCATGGATGATGATGATACAGTAAAGATATACTACTAGATATCCATCCATAGTAATTCTGCCTGAGGGCAGGTCTTTCACTGCAGTCATTGCATTTTCATGCTATGCTTTGCAGCTTTACTAGGGAATTATAGGTGTGGTAGCTTCCCGTTGCTTTCCACACCGGTGAAGGATGATGATGAAAATGATGGTGATGGCTGATTGATTTTCAGGAACTTCCAGCTGCTTTTTCACACCGGTGAAGGATGATGATGATGATGATGGTCAGATGATTTTCGGGGACCATTGGGCCCTAAGCTTCCTGACATTTGTCTTACAGGTGAGGAAAAACCCCAAAAAAAAACCTCACTCAGGAGCCTGTCCCGACTGGGAATCAAACCCGGGCCCACTGTGTGACAAGGCAGCATGCTACCTCAAGACCACAGTGGTGGACCTACTAGATATAGTTTAATAAAAAGAAAGGAAATATGGTTTATTTTGACAAAAGTGAGTGATTGGTTTGTGGTTAGAAATTATTAATACACTTTCAAAATTTATTTCTATAATATATTTTGAGTTACTGGTACCTTACTTGAAGAAACAATTACCATATTATGATACTGTTAACTAAACATAATAAAAATTCCCTGCAGGGCTGTAGGAGTAGATATCTAATCTTATATCAACATTTGTTTTCAGTACTTCTTTAAAAAAAATTTTACGTAAGTAGATTAAAGTTAGATAAAACATAATTCACACTAGTAGATATAAAATATCACTCTTTCTTATATGAAGGATGCACAGAAAAAAAACATGTAAGTTACTTTTTCCATGAAAAAAATAAAACATTTTTAATTCTACAACATGCCTGATTCCTTTCTTTTTATATGCCAAAACTTTGAAGGTAAGTAAACACATGACTAAAACTCTTTCTTTTACTATTTCATACTTCTAAAAGCTAATCCATTCTTTGGAGTATCTTATCGCACCTCAAACTCCATCTCGACAAAAAGTGACTTACTTGTTATTTTCCCTGCACCCTTGAAATGTTTCCTAAATGTATTTTTACTCTTGTATGAATATTTAACTAACCAATAGTGTATTGAACTCATAGGTTCAATGTTTTATTCATAATGTCCTCCACCGGTCCCTATCCTCAGCCAGTTAATCCATTTGGCTTATTTAATTAGTTAATTAAAAGTTTTATGAAAAAGATAAGTTTATTTAGTAAAGTATTGAAATACAATGATATTATTGCTTCTTGCTTACCTAATATGCCTTTATGTGTGAGAGCTTTTTTGTACTTTGATGTCATAGGCACAGTGAGTTTTACTTTCCCAGCCAGAAGATCACTTGGTGAGACCCAGAGATCTCTTCCAGGTCCTTTCATTTCAGGTTTGAGTCCCAAAAGTTCTTTGTGCTCATTATCCAAGGTGCTAAAGAAAATCTCAGAAAGAGGAGATCCCAGTACATTCTTGATTTCCGATGGTTTGGGTGTTTCATTGTCATGTAGCAGCTGGCGACGCCATACCAGTTTCTGTATACCTGTGTAGCCTGGTACGTACAGTAATATGTAATTAGTAAAATCAATAATAAAAACAATACCCTCTATTTGTGTCCAATATAATGTCTGTTTGAAGGATGAGATCAGATGAAGCCCATATTATCAATTAAGGATGCTGGCTTATCAGACTTGTCACATCACCAAAGGAGCAAATAAATTAAATAAATTGAAATGGATGACATAGGTATGGAAAAGTGGTAGGATGTAGGATTTGGTAGTGGAAAATTGGAGAAACTCAAGAAAAAATTTGATCTGGTTTTGATTTGTCCACCATGAACTCCACATGAAGTTATCTAGATGCAAACTTGGGGCCAAGAGATGGAGGGCGAGTGTCTGACTACTTGTGCAAGATCAGTATTATTATTTATTATTCTTATACATTGTACTATTTATATAATTGTTATAGATAGATAGATCATCGGTTGATTAATGTCTTTGACATCATCCGATTCTCAATAGCCAATTTTGTCGGTCCATCCAATCTCCTGGTTGTAGATGTTTCTCCATCATGTATAATTGTTACAATTATTTTATATTTTTTGTAGCTAGTGTTAATATTGAATGAAGCTGAAAGTGGCATCAACATGAACTCAGCACATTTTCTGGTAACCAGTTATATTTTTCTTGGTTAAATAACTCCTGAAAGGAAGGACCTTTGCCTCACATGGAGATGTACAGATATAGGTAGACAGGCAGTTGTTTTTTTTATGTTTTGTCAAATTATAACTTATTAAGAGATTGAATTGATAGTATACAACTCACCTCATATTTTGCCTCTTAACTGGAATATTCTTTGGAGGATATTATCCCCATTTTCAGCCAGAAATTGACTGCTGGGATGACCATTGGGAAAAATATAGATCCAGATAAAGAAACAAAATGATGAATTTTGCAGTATCCAAAGAAAATTGTTTAATTGTGGGATTCATACCTAACATCAGAGGGAAAGAATATGTAATACTTCTAACCAGTGACACGTATAATGTTTTGAAAAGTGATACCACACTCCTTCATGATATACAGGATGTCTCTAAAGTCAATATCCATTTCCATGAAAACACTACTATTTTTTTTGCAGCTTAGGGTTTAGCACGGAAGACTGGGTTGCCATTGTTTGTGCACTGTTACGTGGACTGTCATAAGAAGATGCCAGAGTGGAATTTACCCATAAATTCCATAAACCAGCCCCAACATGGGCACACATTCAAATGCTTGTAAACAAATTTAAGCATAGCGGCAGTGTGTATGATGAGGCACGTCATGGACAACCATGCATATCGACAAAAACAGTGCAACATGTTTAAATTGCTAGTGATAGGAGCCCGAAGGCATCAACTCGATGCCTCAGTAGGGAGTTGAATGTCCCTCGCAACACAGTGTGGAAATTCTGGGTTTCTTTCTATGAAAAGTCCTCATATCCAAGTTTTGCACCATCTTGAGTACGAGGATTTCGCTTGTCGTCGGGTAATGTGTTATGACCAACTGGAGACTGTAGAGAATGAGCATTTAATGGACAACATTTTATTCTCTGACAAAGCCACGTTCCATGTTTGTGGGAAAATGCACAAGCCCAACAGCCGAGTATGGGCATATGAAGAACCACATGAGGTATCAGAATGGGAACTTGATACATCGGAGGTTAATATTGGTTGGGTATGACAAATAAAATTGTATGGCCCATTATTCTTTGCCGAGAAGTCAATAACGGGTAACATCTACCTCAACATGTGAGAACTGTTCATGGAACTGCAGCTTCATATTGGAAACAGTTGTGTTTCAGCAAGATGTTGCGTCTCCCACTTTGTGCACATTGTCAGTAATCACCTGAACAAAACCTTTCCAGGGAGATGGATAGTTAGAGGGTCACTTTGGCTGTGGACTCCCTGTTCACTGGACTTGACATGCTTAGACTTTTTTGCATGGGGGTACATCAAGTCCAAAGTGTACACTAGCAAAGCAAATGATCTGCTTGATTTACGCAATGTTATCAGAGAAGCAGCAGGTTTTACAGTTAAAATGTTAAGGTTTACATTTTGTTCCACTACTGAAAGATGGAGTATGTGTTTTGACCTAGATGGCAGTCATGTAGAAAGACAGTAGAATATGTGTAAAATTTCACAATAGCATTGATTTTTCATTCACTCCCTTCCTTCATGGAAATGGTAGTGACTTTAGAGACACTCTGTTGAAGAAGTAATTCTTTTCATGCCCGATGTTGTAGTAACATTTTGAAGGATTGGGTCCCAAAAAAGAGTTACTGGTTCAGGTTGGGTTTAATTTTCGGTAGAGCTGGATTCTATTCTTAGGGTCGGAAGTTCGTACATTGGATAGGAAAACACTTTAAAATCACTAAAAAAACTGTTTCTTGTAGAAATAATTTCACATTTATTCACTTTGTAGATTCCCAGCAGATTAAGTAAATGTAGGTGGTATTATTCTTCACTGTCAATTAAAATAAATTATTTTCTTTTCTTGAGTCAACTATTCTTCTTGTATTAAATATCACATTTTATCAGGAGAGCTCTATTTGCTTCTATCTTTTGTGGAAAGTTATATGAAGAATGACTAGTGTAATTCATTTATAATTTTAAAGAACATTATTACATCACATGATGTTAGGTTTAAATTCTATTGGTTAATATCCCATTAAATACCAGGTTTAAATTTGATTTGTTAAATCAAAAAGTTCATTGTTTTAACATCCAATCAGAATTTGGTATACTTTTATTTAAAAATATGAAGTTAAGCAGGTGTTCTTATTACAGTTATAACAGAAAGCTTTATTATTCTGACAACAATGACTTAAAATAATTTTAAAAGCATTATTTAGAAAGACTGTTATGTAATACAATTTCTTTAATTGTCACTGAGACATTTTTATTCAACAATGAATTATTTAGATTTTTTTTTATTTAAGTTATATTAGATATTAAATGAATTTTAAAATACAAGATTATTAACTTTAACTTTCATATTTATTATGATATTAACACATTGGTGACCGACAGCTCTGCGTTCCACCCACCGCTGCTGGACCGGACATTTCTGTCAGTAGGGTGGACTTTTAAATTTTAAACCGCGCTAGCACAGTGTGGCTTTTACATCAATGTATTTACAGTCAATAACAATAATGCATATGTAAGTCTTTTTATTGTTCTCACCAGATCTTCTAGTAGAAACTGAGGGTTTGATAGCGTTGGAAACATTTCCCTTTATGTAAAGGCACAGTGCAAAAGAGCATATGTAGCGAGTTTCTTTTCTTGTGTTCACTAAAAACGCGGCAAAGTTTGGAGGGTATCTTTTTTTCTTTCCAATCACAGTTGGTGTTAATTTATTTTTCTTAATGTCTTAGCCTCCCTGGTGGGTCGTGAGTGGTCTCCTAGAAGTGATTTTTTTTCTCTCTGTCTTTCCTTGTCTTCCCTGTCATCTGTTCCTAATTTCACGACTGCCAAACAAGAGGCTGTTTCAAGCAAAAAACTTCTGTTTGACATTTTGCTGTTAGGATTTTGACCCTGAAAGCATTAAAGAGTGCACAATTCAGAAGCCACAATACAACTTTCTAGCTCCATTTCACTATTTTTCTAAGGATGGAGTAATATGATAGGTACTGGTCAGCCCTGTCTACACCCTTCACATACTTGTTATATTGAAGTATTCAATAGGGCATTTTTACAACTTTACTCCTCCCACTCTCGTGTTGCCTGATGCAATGTGCTAACCATTCTTACGTCTCTTTTATCTTTCCATGTTTGTAGCAAAAGGTCCCCCTTACTATAAAAACACTTTCTCCTGGTTTGAGTTTATTTCCTGCTTCCACAGACGATTTTGGAAGCCCTATGTTAATCTTTATTGCTTCAGAAACTCTCGTCTTTCTTTCGAGCAAATTTTCAGCTATAGCCACATTATTAAAATAATTATCCTGGTGGACATGATGCCACAGATATAAATTCGGCTCCAGAACGCAAAATAGAGTTTCTTTTAATTTTTCCACTCTGCAACATATATTTACAGGTTACATACGTATCCCGTAATCGCCTAAATACCCACACTAAAATTCCATATTTCACCAGCCGTCTGTCATAAAATTGTTAACAACTCTTTCTGTAAAGTTGGCAATTTCAAAAAAGAGAAGAGAGGGGTACAAAAACAACTAAAATTTATTTCACAATGAGAAGAAACAAAATTGAATGCCTCATTCAAAAGCGAAGAGGCAGGGAAGCCATAGAAAACGTAAAAACGGAAATCTCCGTGACCGGTCGTCTAGCGCTGGCCATTTAAACATGGAGATCTCCGTGGCCCGTCACCAATGTGTTAAAATCCTGCTATACTATATATTTTCAATTGTACCACAAATCTGAATATTTGCAGTATATATTTCATTACATGAAAGTAGGATTGCAAGGGATAGTGACGTGCATTTCATCACCTCTCCTATCCAAATCTCATCTTCAACCTACTCGTGGTGCAACCTGCTATTACAAATGAGGCTCTGAGGACCAAGTACTGGCGGTATAACCACATCACCTTAATGTAGAGGAAATGCTACATTAGTGGGAACCTCACAATAATACTCCTCTGAGCCAGCAACCTATTGGGCGAAAAATTTACATTTGCTTTCAAGTCTCAAACCAACCCTCAGATCGCTGGGACGTCCAAAAAAGCACTGGATGGAAAATTCCACTTTGAGACCGTAACATGTCACATGGCCTAATACTTGCATGGATGATGATGCTGATGACATGAAAGTAGTAGGCTTGATATTATTTTTGTATCTTACTTTCTTATTCTTAGTTTTAACCTCTCACTTTTAGTACTATTACATTCCAACTTGGGCGTACAATGACATGTTGGAATATGATGTTTAAACTTTGGATCACATACTTACTCTTTTAACCACACAAGGACATGAAGGGCCTCCACAAATGTGGGATCAGTTCAAAGTAGACCATCTTTGAGACAGCATGAATATTTAATACAAGATACATCATCTTCTCGAACATTCATAATAAACAAGACAAATATGATATGGATGATGGCTAAATGATGTGGGGGGACTAATAAGAACAGTTAAGTCTCGTAGATCATGATGGGCAGGACATGTGGCATGAATGGAGAATGAAAGAGGGGTATGGAAACTCCTTGTATGAAAACCAGAGGGAAAGATCCTAGGTAGGCCAAAAAATGAGGTGGGAGAATAACATTAACCTTGATTTAAGAGAAGTAGATTATATAGGGGATGATTGGAAAACACTAGCACAGGATAGGGATGTATGGAGAGCTTTTGTCCTCATGGCCATGAACCTATGGGTTTGATAGTGCCAATGAGTTAGTTATTGAAACAAAATTAAATTATAAGATATTCAAATAGTATTTGGAATATAGTAATGTTTTGGAAATGCTAATTCTATCTTTATAGCAGATTTTATTATTGAAAAATGTGTTCTATTGCTTTGTTGCAAATTATTCTTGCCACCCGCTAATTCAAAAGGTTCAATGACTCCACATTTATCAAACTCTCAATAATGGCATTTGGAAGGAGCATAAGGCTAATCACCTTATCTCATCACTCAAATAATTAGCTGAAAATGCATCCATAATTCCCATGGTTCCTTAATGGTTGTGAAATATTTAACAATAATTTTTCATTGAAACATACTCATGATTGAAAGTTATATGAAATACTTATATCTTCTGGCTTTGAATGTCGAGTTAGTGATGTCATTTTAAATTTAAATTAATTCCATTTGGAATTTTGAAGCTGGCGGCTTCGTAAGAGTTGTACTGTTTCCATAGTAACTAATCGAATACTCTGCCATCTATAGGAATAATATAAATATTTGACCACGTGATCGTTGCCGTAATTGTATGTATGTGTGCGTGTGTTGATGTGTGCGTGTACGCTAGAAACAAGCCACATGTGACAAATATTAATAATTTTGGATTAAACGGTAAGTTTACATTAAGTAATTAGAAAAATCTGTAGCAATGTAGGCGTATTATTGTAAAAATTTGTTAGTAGGTGTTGGCGAGGTATTGGGGTCCAATTAATCGTTAAAATATGTGGCATACTCGTGAGCATGGGTTTTTTTGTTTGGTTCTATTTTGTTCCACCTAAAAATAACACGACCTTTATTAATGAATAACATTTAAGGACGCGTAAGTATTTAATAACCATATCTTTTGGAAGAAGATACATCTTACGATGAAAACATACATAAAATATGGAATAGCGTCTCTTGAATTGAATGATCCGGCGAATGAGAAACGCGGAATTTCCATGCTTTGTTGGTGCAGTGTCTGGCGCCGGTTAGAGACCTATAATTTTATTGTGTATGCTGTATAAGTTAAGACATAATTTGTTACTATTATTCGTAATTATAAAATACGATATGTATTACTGTTAATAATTAAGGTAACGGTTTGTTTTTATTGTGTCTAGACATCAAATTTATTTGGTGGGGGTATTGGTATTGCGGACTAGGTCACTTTCTTTTGTACATAATCCAAATTAAGAACTTTAGGGGATTGTATGACTAATGTAAAGTTACATTAAAACAAATTTGATGAAGAACGAAATTACCTACAGCCTCTGTAATCAGTTTCAGCCAATTTGTATAGACCAATCTAACCTGTTTCAACCAATTTATGTAGGCCGAATCTAACCTTCGCGTGACTCAAAATAGACGAATGTGACTTTTATTTCCAATGTTGATATTCTAATTGCATGTTATGATTCTAACGTTGTGTGTAAACAATCCCATTATTTGAATTCAAAGTACATGATCATATAGATTCTGAATTTATATGGGTTCAGGACTTGTTTTACTAATATACATATTACTGGAGAGAGAGAGAGAGTATTTTAAATATAATATTGAAATTAATGTATTCAGGCAAGTGTATGTGATTCTGTACGTGATTTTGTTTATATTTGTATTAAGAATTTCTGAAATTGGTGCTCTGTTTTATACACCATAGTTCAAACAAAGGAAAGAAACGTAGCTATTAAAAAAGACAGCTGCTTTTCATTTTTTATATTTTGTGAAAGCATTGGGTAATTTGCGACATTCTGTCCAGAACTAATTTTATGACTCATTTAATTGAATGATTCCAACAAGAATGTGTGTTGTTATGGCTGAGGTTCCCTATTTGTCCATAACACAATTTTCCATACATCCTTAAGCTACTGTTGCACTGTACACTTTTAAACAAGTTTCATACTATTTTAAACTAATTTGGAACCGTTTTATAAACATTTCTTACATTTTTTAAATATTGAAAATGTTTATATAATTACACGAATATTGTGAATCAAATTCTACAGATGCGCAATTGCTTAATGTAACATCCACTAGATGGCTCTCAAATTGGTTACCAACATTTGCAAATAATTCCAAACCATATTTCAAGAAATTAACTTCGTTTTGTTAGATTCCGATGTGACAAGTTAGTATACATAAAATTAGTTTATAGTTTATCAATAATATGCATGAATTTGTTTTGGTCCACCGCTGTGGTCTCGAGGTAGCGTGCTGCCTTGTCACGCAGCGGGCCCGGGTTCGATACCCGGTCGGGGCAGTTTTTCTGGGTGAGGTTTTTATCGGGGTTTTTCCTCACCTGTAAGACAAATGTCAGGAAAACTTTAAGGCCCAAACGGTCCCAGAAATCATATGGCCATCATCCTTGTCATTATCATCCTTACCATTATCATCATCATCATCCTTCACCGGTGTGGAAAGCAACGGGAAGCTACCCACACCTACACAATTCCCTAGTAAAGCTGCAAGCATAGCATGGAAATGCTATGATTGCAGTGAAGGACCTGCCTTCGGGCAGAATTACTATGGATGGATTGAATTTGTTTTGTTAGGTTAGGAAATGGGAAGTTAGATTTTTTAACATTTGGTAATTTATTCTGAAAGTTGGTAACGCCGACTTCAGAGCTATCTACCGGAAGCTACAATAACCGTTACAGCTACTCGTGCATGCGCACTGCAATTCTGTAGAACTTAGAAGAATTCATGTTAGACAAACAGTACACTTTATCTGACAGCTGCTCCTCATTTTTTATATTTTGTGAAAACATTTGGTAATTGCGACAGTCTGTCCATAAATAATTTTATACTCCATTGAATAATTCCAGCATGAATGTTTGTATATTGTTATTCCCAAGAACGATACTTCATATTTACATGTATCAATCTTAAATTTAAATTCTAACTCAAAACAACTCACTAAGTTTGGTATTTTGGCTAAAGTTTTCATTAATCACAGTGAAACATTTTTTTAAGTCCCAAGCAAACGCCATGCGCCAACAAGGTTTGTTTTCAAATTATTTCCCACCATTTACAATTATTTTTACATTTTTTCTAACGATTATATCAATATATTTTTCTATGATATTTAACTACATACTTAACATGAAGACATGACAGCCATATTGTTTCTAACGCATATTCTATACATCAACAACACATGTTCTAGTGCAACCAACATAGAGTATGTACTTCAGAATTTCAGAAACGCCACGCGCATGTGCCAACAAGGTTTTGTTTTCAAATTATTTCCCACCATTTAAATCATTTTTATAGTTTTTCTAACGATTATATCAATATATTTTTCTATGATATTTAACTACATACGTAACATGAAGACGTGACAGCCATATTGTTTCTAATGCATATTCTATACATCAACAACACATGTTCTAGTGCAACCAACATAGAGTATGTACTTCAGAATTTCAGAACTTACTATTTATTTTTGGGTGTTGCATTCTTTCGCAGGTTAGAGTGTTTAAATTGCGTTAGATTAGCTTTTAGGTTGGTCTTTCACAGGTTAGAGTACTTAAATTGGGTTAGGTTAGCTTTTAGGTTCGTTAAATATCTTGTATATGTTGGCTGCATTGCATGATTCCACAGTGTGAACTGCTTCGGGTTTGTTGGGACATGTGCATGTTGTCTGCATGGGACTTGAAAAATTTCTCACTGCACTTAATGGAAACTTTATCCGGCATTTTTGTCTAACAATGGTTATTAATTAGGTCACTTACTTACTCACTGGCACTATCGAACACGTAGGTTCATGGCCGTGCAGACATAAGCTCTCCATACATCCTTATCCTGAGCTAATGCTTTCCAATCATTCCCTTTATAATCTACTTCCCTCAAATCATAGTTAATGTTATTCTCCCACCTTATTCTTGGTCTACCAACTGGGCATTTTCCTTCTGGCTTTCCTACAAGAAGCCTCCATGCAAGTCTTTCATTCCCCATACGTGCAACATGTCCTGCCCATCGCAGTCTACTAGACTTAACTGTTCTTATTATATCTGGCTTCCTATAAAGACCATGTAGTTCATTGTTAGGTAGTCTTCTCCATTCACCTGTCTGTTCATCTCTCTCTGCTCCAAAAATTTTCCTAAGTACTTTATTCTCACTTATTAATTAGGTCACATTTAAGTTAATTTTAAATATTAGTTGTTAGACGTAAAAGAATGATTCTAAATCACTCATTAAAGAGAACAGTGTAAAATTAGTTCTGGACAGGTTCTCGCAAATTGCCAACATTTATATTTTGTAATTTTACAAATGTTATTTATTTTTATTCAAATTGTATGAAAGCTTGGGAAAACTGTTAACGACTCACTCACTTTTGTAAGCTCTACATAATCATAGTGTGCATGTGTAAATCTTTATGAAATTGCTAGCAGATGGCAGCACACATCTGTGCTATAAACTAATCTCGTATAAAATAACTTGACCCACCGTAACCTAACAAAATGAAGTTATTGAACATCCATTTCTTAAAACATGTTTGGGAATTAATTGCAAAGGTGGTCATGCCGATTTCACAGATTTGTGCTATCATCTGCTGGCAATTTCGTAAGTGTTTACACAGGCTTACTATAATTCTGTAGAACTGATTATTCATTGAGAGATAATTATAACATTTTGTATACATAGATAAATATTTAATAATTGTAAAAAAATGTTTTAAGAATCATTACAAAGTGTTTAAAATTGTAGGAAATATTATTTAAAATGAAAAAGTATGTAGTGTAACAGTGTCATAAGAATGTTGAATGGTATAGCGTAGAGGAAGCTATTATAAAGAAGAGACAAAAGCTTTATTAGATGATGTGATTATTAATGTTTAGTCAGCAGTTTATTTTCCCCCTCCTCCACATCATTAAATCTATTACAATCAGTCAATTGTAAAAAATCTAAAGAATCTGAATCATGACAACTATACAAACCAAAAATCCATAACCATGATATAATCACACTCTGAATGGTGACCAAATAAATAACCTGTACAAGATAAAGTCTCCTAGACTGCGATGGGCAGGACATGTGGCATGGATGGGAAATGAAAGATGTGCACGGAAGCTTCTTGTAGGAAAACCAGAGGGAAAACGCCCAGTTGGTAGACCAAGAATGAGGTGGGAGAATAACAACCATGATTTGAGAGAGTAGATTATACAGGGAATGATTGGAAAACATTAGCTCAGGATAGGGATGTATGAAGAGCTTATGTCTGCATGGCCATGAACCTATGGGTTCAATAATGCCAGTGAGTGAGTTAGTTATGATGAGTTATTTTTTTGTTAATGCTGTAGCGTAATTTTGTTAAGGCAATAAACTACAAGCCGGAAGGGCGGGGGTTGAGTCCCGTGGGGGTCACGCTTTTTAAACTGACCTAAACCTTCTGGCAACATCATCGCCATGGGTTCTACTCAGTCTCTAATGGGAATGAGTACCATATTTTGTTCTGCGGTAAAGGCAGCTATTATGCAGGGCTTGCAAGCCAGCTGACATCTAGCACCAATAGTCTAGAAAGGTGGGAGTGTTTGAATGTGTGGAAAGGAGGGTGAGGGATGGTCATTCAGTGATTGGCTGTCGTCAAGATTCAGTGCATAGCTATGGGAACACAGACTCACTCTTCTCAAATACTGAACTGTCAGAAGTCAAAAGATCTGTTAATTTCACTGTAATCATTTAAATTGGTATACAAAAGGGATTGGAAACCAAAAGTCCAAAGTTCAGTCAGAAAGTAGAAGATTGCTAATGAGGGTGTCTAATTGAGTAGAGAAAAGGCATAGGTATAAAACCATAAACATTATAGAGGGCAAAGTTCAATGAAGTAATCAGTTTATGTAAATAAAAATATCCTAAAGTCCAGTTAAACTAAATTTTGAAGAGTAGATGAGTAATGCATTATTAACTCTCTTATTTAACATTTAATATGTATTTACTTCTTCTAAGTACAGTTAGAGTGTTGCTTTCTACGTGTGATGAGCAAATTAATTTTTTTTAAAGCTCATAATTCTAGAGGTAGTGCTTTTATTTATTTTCATATCTTCAACGTTAGGCACCAAAAATGACATATACATGCGTGTTTTATACTCTAGTGGCTGAAATTTTTATGGTTTAGCAACCAAACTTGGCATATTATAATAATAATTTGAGAAAAGTAATATCTAGTTAATTAACCAGCAAAATCAGACCATTTGGAGTGGGGATTAACCTAAAACAAACAATTAAAAATAGCTCTATCTGTTGCAGTTTTTTTTTGTTTGCAATGAAACTCATTTGTTATTGAAATAAAATGACATTCCAAAAAAAGCATCATCAGTCCATACGAGTTTGGGGTTTACCTGAAAAACAAAATTTGAAAGTCGCTCTTAATGGCAACAATTTTTTTTTGCAATAAAAATTGGTGTTGTGTAACATTTAAATATAAAAACTAAGATTGTTTCATGAATGAACAAAAATTGGAAAATTATGAGTAGGGGTTATCCTAAAAGATGAAATATTAGTGGAAACATTAAAGGATAATATTTAAGAAAGAAAATTCCAGCTAAACCAGGATTTGACTGGACATGCTGACCACATGTCACCCCTACACTGGCTGATGATCGTCTACCCAAGTAATTGACACATGTGGATGTGAGGCCAGCAACCAGATGGTGGGCTAAGGGCCTTCTAGGCCTGTCATGCCAGGAGTTTTTTTTTAAACTAGGATTTGAACCCATGATCTCTAGTTTTCTGTACCAGCACTTGTGTCCATTAAGCTATTTAGACTCCTGATTTAGACAGAACATTTTTTTCTTATATAAATTCCATACTCTTATTCTAGCAGCTTCTATTCAAGAAGATATTTTAGTGAGATTTTTAAGATATTTTTATAGCTAGTAGGGGCCTATAGCTTCATTTTTTATATTTATTATTCTTTTTAGCATTACCTTTTTTTAGTAAGTAAAGCTGATATATACAATTTAATTATTGAGAGGGACATTCTGTAAACCAGTAAAATTGGACTACTCGGAGTGGAGGTTTACCAGGAATATTTGACAGTTGTTTTGATAGCTGCAATTCCTGTTTCCTTGCAACGAAATTGGATACCTACAGTTTAATTAACGAAAGGAAGATATATTTGTATGTATAGAAAGCACCCTTCTGAACTAGATTTGGTAGGTACTCTAATATAGTTCTACAACCTTTACTTTTTGTTAACATTTTTGTAAGTTAGCAATTTGTGGATTCTGTGCAACTTGCCAATTCCAACTAGTTCAGAAAGGCACTTTTTACACAATATCGATATATTCTGTAAACCAGCAAAATTGGACCATGAATTCAACTTGGTGAGGAATTCACTTAATTTACACAATTCTTGCATGGGAGACTTTTTTTTTTAATTTTTCTGTATTCTGGAAATTTTTGCTCTTGCATAGTTCTTCCATCAATGTTTATAAATGACTATTTAACTCATGCCCCAAATGGGAGTCAATGACCAATCACGTTTCAATGATTTCTGTTTTACAACCAATCAGAGTCGTGTTTCACGAAATATGTATCAGTGTTAAATTTATCATATTAAGGAAAGCTCCTCCTTTTTAATATTCTGAACAGGTCTGACCATTATTTTGCAGTGACTGAGCCCATAAGAAATACGGTTACCAGATTGTATATATACTGCATAGAGTCAACACATAGCGCTTGCAGGAGTTAATATAAAAACATTTGTAACAATTTATTATACCACCAAAAAAAGAAACCACTGTTTGCACTTTCTTAAATGTATTTTTTCCCAGGTAATAATCCAGAAAAATATAATTGTCATATTTACATCATACGACATCAGAAATGAATTAATATACAGTTTGATGTGTTTCATTTTTTCTCCACTAGAGAGCATTCTTACAATATTGCGTTCCTTTGGCAATAAATAGTATGATCTGGTTGCAGTGATAAACAAAAGAAGCAGATGAAGCATACCTATCGTTTCTCAATTGTTTTCAAATATCGCCGTTTACATTAAATATATAAATATTTTAAAATAACTATAGTTAAATAATGATTTGTGAGTAAACAGCTTAATTTTATTCGTTAAATAGTCCTAACAAATGTCACTCTTGATTTCCAAATTCTCTAAATAAATTCACAACTCACGAAGTGAGTCGTGAATTTATCGATAATTTGGAAATCACTCGTGGCATTACTTATGATAATTTCTTGAATTAATGAGTCAAGCAGTCTACACTGATCCTGTTTTAAATTTCATCATAGAAAAGAGATTGTGTAAACAATCATAAATTTAATTCTTTATATGAATAGAAAATTTTCAGAGCAGACATTTTCTAACTCTGAAAATATTTCGCATGATTATTCTTTTGAATATAATAATTATATTAAAATATTCCTCTACCCAGATACACATTTGTGTAAGTTACAAGTCATGGTAAAGGTGCTGAATTAAATGCAGTCTGAAAGAACGTAGTTTCTTTTGTTATAATTGTCATAATGTTGAGAAATTATTTATTGTTGCCATATTCTCCAAAAACTGTTCAAATCAAAGTTAAGTAATTAATTCAATTAACACATTCAGTACCAGGCACTGAGCAGGGCATTTAAACCCACAGGCCAGCCATTTAAATACCCCAGCTACCCTTTTCGTGGCACTTCAGAAAATGGACCATTATTCACAAACTATGAGTTCTAGAAAATTCAAATTTTGTACATACCTAAAGGAGATATCCTAGTAGGATTTGATGGTGAAATAACTTGGGTGATTGACATCACATGGTATCGGCGTATCAATTTCATTAAGTGGAAGTTCATCTTCACTTTCACTTTGTGAATCTTCTAATTCAGGAATCAGTTCATCGCCTGAATCATCATTATAAAAATATTCACTAATTCTTCTTCAGTGAGATATTTTTCTTTCGCCATGGTTTCACTCACGCACAAACAACAGCGCGATAACGAGAAACGTATACAACTGCATTGGAGTCTGGAGTCAAGTTTGGGTGAACGAATTCCATGTGTTGTTTGTTTTAAAAATAAAAGGGGATTCACCAAGGTTAAACGTGTCAAATGGGAATAGAAAATGTACATTTACATGCCATCTATGATCTCCAAGACATACTAAGCCAACACAATATTTAGGCGCCGAATATAAACGTGGTTTGTTTGCGCCCGCTCTAAAGCAAGTTAACTGACTGACGGCCACATACATGATAGTCTCTTTAAACGCCTTAACTGGTTTACGGTACTGAATGTGTTAAAAGAACAGTTATGTCAGTAACCAGCGAGCAGAACTGCAATATATACTCCAAAAAAAAACTCCAAGCGCGACAGGCCTAGAAGGCCCTTGGCTGACCAGCCTCACATCCACATGTGTTAATCACAGAGGTAGATGATCATCCAGCCAGTGTAGGGGTAACATGTGGTCAGCATTTCGTTCAGATCCTCCAGCCGTTATAGCTGGTATTCTCAACCTGAAGTTTCTACTTATTGTAGCTACCCAAATGCCTCACGATGCTGGGTGGGCACAGGTCCCATACTGGCCAAAATTTCATGAGAAAAATTTGTTCCCCCATGGAGACCTGAACCAGCTCAAGTCCTGCAGCTCTGCGCCAAGGTTTCTTGCCTTAACCACTTGGCTACGGCGTGGGACTGCAATATATACAGCTATTACAATACTAGCTACCAAGCTCACATGGGGAGTTTATGGTTCATCCAACACTGATGATTTAAAACTTTACTTGGTATTTACATTTGAAATGTGGCTATTATTTGAAAAATACTGAAAGATTATTGGGAAGTGAGAGGTAAATTTGATGGCAAATATAAAAAAAAAGTATATTGACATTATATGTTCCCTCTTGTACCCTTTTGATCTTTATTATGATAAGGGTAGGTATACAGTTTATAACTAGGCAGCAGATTTTTAGATTCTAAAAGTTATTATTGCAACATAGTATAGTGATAAAATTAATGTAACAAGTTCTTTACATTTCAATCAACTGATTTTTTTATAAAATATGCATCCATAGTAAATTTGCCCGAGGGCAGGTCTTTCACTGCAATCATAGCATTTTCATGCTATGCTTTCCAGCTAGGAATTATAGGTGTGGTAGTTTCCCATTGCTTTCCATATCCGTGAAGGATGATGATAATGATAAGGATGATGATGGTCAGATGATTTTTGGGGACTGTTGGGCCCTAAGCTTCCTGACATTTGTCTTACAGGTGAGAAAAAGCCCCACCCAGGAGCCTGTCCCAACCAGGAATCGAACCCGGGCCCGCTGTGTGACAAAGCAGCACACTACCTCGAGACCACAGCGGTGGACTCTTATAAAACATTTCTTAATACTTTTTGTGGATCTAGCAATATTACATTTATATTATACATCTCACTTTTAAATTAAAAATAAACAATGTTCTATTTAATCAATTGAGTTGGTGTTTATTTGATGAAAATCCATATTTATTAATTAAATAAAAATAAAACGCTTTATTTGATTTTCATATTTATTATATAATTCAGTGATAGCTGTTTCTGTACACTGTACCTTCTTCAGACATGTTAACAAATTATAAATTGTGTTCCAATTGATCTAAGCAATATTTATTTAAATTTAACAAAGGGGATTCACTCAAATCAAGTTGAGAATTTAACAGTTTGTTACTACTTTTAAATTTATTAATTTCTACAGATCTTTTGGAGGCTGTAGAAATTAATAAATTTAAAAGTAGTAACAAACTTAAATTCTCAACTTGATTTGAGTGAATCCCCTTTGTTAAATTTAAATAAATATTGCTTAGATCAGTTGGAACACAATTTATAATTTGTTAACATGTCTGAAGAAGGTACAGTGTACAGAAACAGCTATCACTGAATTATATAATAAATATGAAAATCAAATAAAGCGTTTTATTTTTATTTAATTAATAAATATGGATTTTCATCAAATAAACACCAACTCAATTGATTAAATAGAACATTGTTTATTTTTAATTTAAAAGTAAGATGTATAATATAAATGTAATATTGCTAGATCCACAAAAAGTATTAAGAAATGTTTTATAAGAGTCACTGAATTATATAATAAATATGAAAATCAAATAAAACATTTAATTAATAAATGCTCTGTTTATATTATTTATTTTTAATTTAAAAGTAAGATTCCACATCTTATAAATGTAATATTGCTAGATCCCACACAAAAATTACTGAGAAACATTTTTGTAATTATATTATAAAAAGAATCAGTTGATTGGATATAAAGACTTATTAAATTAATTTTATCACTGTACTACTTTGCAACCTTAACTTTTGGAAGTTAAATTCCTCTCTCTATTTATAACCAAGGATTAATTTCCCAATAATTGTATTCTAATCTAAGCCTGACCTTTAATATAGTTGCATGTTAATTATAAGAACAGTTATACCTAAAATTAAGGTTTATTAATTAATATGTTATTGAAGAATAGTTGCATAAAAATCTTAATTTTTTATATTAAAACTAAAAAGTGCTTAATCTGTTTACATTGCCTTGTAAACATCACTCTGGACAGAGTGTTGGCAGCTATCAGCGGTTTCGTACGAATATACAGTGAAACACTTTATTCAGTAACTGATAATATTTTATACATACTACCAGGCCTATCACCTTTGGTGACAACAGTTTGTATAGTACTAAATTTTTATATGCATGAAAATAAAATGCAAGATCAAATTAATTTCTTAAAATATGTATTTTGCAGGTTGAAATTATAATAAACTTGCCATGGAAACGGGTTATCTGAATTTGCAAGGTGAACACTTTGAATTTACTCCCATGGAATCAGATTATCTGAATTTGCAAGATGAACACTTTGAATTTACTTCACCGCTGTATGATCAAGTAAGTATCACAGATTTTTCTCTTGATTTCTCATTTTATTGTTGCAGTTATTTAGAAAGCATAGGGTACTTAACCAGAAACCAACACTTTTCAAATAGTGCATAGTCATAGAGTTATTTTGCAGGAATTTTCTTTTAGAGAATTGTTATGTAGTCAGTTAATATTACATATATTCCATAACATACTTAGTGATGAAGTTACATCAGGTCTAGCAAGCCGATCTTGGATAATAATTAATCTGCTTTCAAAGGACAACCCAGCCTTGGAAAGAAAAAAAAAAATGGGGTGACAATAACTACAAGCACGACAGGCCTAGAAGGCTTGGCCTACCAGCTGGCCTCACATCCACATGTGTTAATCACAGAGGTAGATGATCATCTAGCCAGTGTAGGAGTGATATGTGGTCAGCATGTCGGGTCCTCCAGCCGTTATAACTGGTCTTCTCAACCTGGAGTTACTACTTATTGAGTGTAGCTACCCAAATGCCTCACGATGCTGGGTGGACATAGGTCCTATACTGGCCGAAATTCCATGGGGGACCGGAACCAGCGCAAGTCACGTAGCTCTGTGCCAAGGCCTCTTGCCTTAACCACTCGGCTACAGCGCAGGTTACAATAACAGTTGAACTAATATTAAAAAGGAACATTTTTTAAAATAAATTCATAACTAGCAACATCGTTGTAATCAAAATGAAGATAAAAGATAAAGAAATTTATTAACACTTTCCCTGATGTAGTCGCAATATCACGCCAAGATGAATCCAATAGATTCCTGACGTTGGTATGTTTTCATGCCTTTGTCACACATCCATGTTTTTGTCACCCCTATTCCTTCAGATGAAAATTTAGCTGATGAAACTTGGCTAACAGCTTGTTAAGGAATGTTTATCCTTGAATCTGAGCAGTGTGTTTATTAGTTATTCCATTGTGAATAGGGGAATCATTTTAAATTTTTGTAAGATTTTTGTATAAATTCAATGTACCTTTGCATAATAGAAGTGATAATTTAGATCCTGCAGAACATGAGCATGTTGTAAATGAAATCTGTGCAGGTGACTTTAGTGATGAACAAATGTTGATTCTGACGAATTTGAAGAAACTGTTCCACAAATTGAAAATAATGATGATTGTTCAAAAGAAGTAACGTGCATGCGGTCTACTTCAACAAAAATATCATGTTTCTATTATTTAATACTTCTCACGAAAGGGCAAATTATATTTGAAGAAAAAAATTACAGTAAAAGCTCCTTATTCGTGTTTTCATTATTTGCGGGTTAAAAAATTGTGACACAGTTCCTGTATTCGCGGCTAAAGATTTCTTTTCGCAGATTCATTCGGTATATTAGAAGGATTTTTTTTCTCCTGGTGTGACAGGCCTAGAAGGCCCTTAGCCTACCATCCGGCTGCTGGCCTCACATCCACATGTCAATCACAGGGGTATATGATCATCAGCCAGTGTAGGGGTGACATGTGGTCAGCATGTCGAGTCCCCAGCCGTTATAGCTGATTTTCTCAACATTAGTATCCTTAAAATTCATCGGAGAACATATTGTTTAAACAACTCACCTCATAGGATTCATGCTTCCATGAAATCGCGATTTCAAACATAGTCATGTTCATCGTCAGCCATAACTCCGACTGAAGAAATTCTTCGGCCGTCAACTATTCTATTGTCGCCATCTTCAGTGCTGCCATCTATGGTTGAATTTATGAACTTCGAAATCAGTGTAATTTCGTTAGGGATATCAAAATTCATTGATCTATTTTTGTTTTTCTGAATGTATATTTTTTCCCAAACTGTCAATTCCAAAGGTTTCTCTACTTGTTTTAAAAGTTTAGCTTCTCTTCCAATTTTATGATGTTCTAATAAACTATGTGCAGCAATTGCAGATTTTTCAATTTCACAATTTTTAATATTTCTGAAATGTTCTTTTGTCCGAATTTCCAAATTCCTTTTTGTTTTTCCTATATAAACTTTATTGCAATCTTCACAATTTATTTGATAAATTCCAGATATCTTAAACACTGCTAGATTAAATGGTTTTGATAAAGAATTAATTATAAATAAGTTGAAGAAATTCAAACACAATAAAAGACTTAATGAATATACTACTCTACAAAATTGCAAAGAAAAGAAAAAATACAAGAAAATTACTTACCATCCTGAAATGCATAGGAAATTTCAAAAAAATTTTGACAAATACAACATTTCTTTGGCACCAATAAATAAATTTAGTCTGGGTAACCTTCTAAGTACCAATAAAAAGTCAATGTTCCAGACAGTAAGAAATCTGGAATTTATCAAATAAATTGTGAAGATTGCAATAAAGTTTATATAGGAAAAACAAAAAGGAATTTGGAAATTCGGACAAAAGAACATTTCAGAAATATTAAAAATTGTGAAATTGAAAAATCTGCAATTGCTGCACATAGTTTATTAGAACATCATAAAATTGGAAGAGAAGCTAAACTTTTAAAACAAGTAGAGAAACCTTTGGAATTGACAGTTTGGGAAAAAATATACATTCAGAAAAACAAAAATAGATCAATGAATTTTGATATCCCTAACGAAATTACATTGATTTCGAAGTTCATAAATTCAACCATAGATGGCAGCAGTGAAGATGGCGACAATAGAATAGTTGACGGCCGAAGAATTTCTTCAGTCGGAGTTATGGCTGACGATGAACATGACTATGTTTGAAATCGCGATTTCATGGAAGCATGAATCCTATGAGGTGAGTTGTTTAAACAATATGTTCTCCGATGAATTTTAATGATTATACCTCATAATGTTTACTTCCCAACATTAATTAAATATTAGTATCCTTTATTAACGCATCGGCAACTTTTTTTACTGCAGGCACGTGTCAAGGCGGCTTTTACAAAGAGCGATTCAAACCAAATGGACAGATTAATATCAAAGTAAAACAAACCTTATTGTCACTAAGCCTAAAGTTCATTTGTCGGTATGAGATGTCCATTGATAAGCGCCGCCCTCGCCACATTCAGTGTTTTATTGTTTCAACTTGTCATTCATTACAATCATTTTGATTGAATAACATATGTGTCTTCTGCTTTGTTGCCAATTTATAATGTCGAGTAAAAGGAAAGAAAATTAGTTCCGAAGCAGGAAAATGTAGTGTTGCCGCTTAAAGCAAAAATGGAAATGTTTGACCGTTTATGTGCTAGTGAGTCATTTGCATCTATATCACATTGTTTCAATGTTAATGAATCAATTGTATGATTCATCAAGAAATTCGAAGACAAAATAAGGAATTCTATCACTGAATTCACAGCTGAATATCAATCTGAATTGAAAGAAAAGTGGCAAAAGAGGAAAAAATTAACTATGTTCTTTAAGCCCTTGCCTAAGCCTGACAAATAATTAATATAAATTGTTCAAAATCTCTCATTAATTGATTTTATTTTGATAATTTTTATTTTATTTTAGGACCTTGGAACATATCCCCATTATACCCATAAAATTACCATTCCGTATTCGTGGCATATTTGTGGAACATATCCCCCACGAATAAGGACCTTTTACTGTATACGTTCAGACTGGGTTTGAACCCAGGACTTTGGCTTTCTATGTCAATGCTCTACTAAATGAGCTACCTGAGCACTCCAATCTAAACAAATTTTTTTCTTATACATTGTTAATTACCGAGCGCTAAATGCTCGATCATTCATATGAAGGCTTCTTTCAATATGTTTATTATTAATTTAATACTTCTCACTGAAGGAGAAATTGTATTTGAAGAGAAAAATACACTCTCAGACTGGGGTTTGAACACAGTGAGAAATGTGTATTGGAAGGTTGCAGTTTTTATAATTTCATAGAAGGGTCATTCCACTGTCACTCACATTACAATTTGACTATTTTCCCACCTTAAATTTTACTATAAATCTATAGTCCTAAGTAAATTTAAAACCTCAATAAAACATGTTTATTCTTCATTAAATTCTCTACATTTTGATATATTTTCTTTGAATTTTGAATTACAATAAATGGACAAAAAAAAATTAAAATGTATGTGTCACTCACATTACAGGAAAAAGACATGATAAATTTCACTATACAGAAAAATGTAGTTCCCTGCTCTTGTAAAAGTTCTGGAAAAACAATTTTTTGGCTGTACATTAATGAGACACACAGGTTATTACAGCAAAAGTTTTAATTTATTGTGGTAAATCTGAAATGAATAAACACAAATTTTATCTGTCACTCACATTACAGTATTTTGTCACTCACATTACATAATCAACAACATGACAAAATGGTTGATAATTGTGATTGATTTACAATTATTTACCATGAAATAAATGTAATACAAATCAGTACATAACATGTGTATATATATAAAACAGATGATAGTAGATATAAATAAATTTGAGCAGCATTTATTTCCATTTTAAATTTATAATAAATTCTGTTACTCCTTCACTCCAACTCGGGATCTTTATTAACGAACACTACATCTCCCTTGTTGACAGTAAATCATGATTTACATTCTCCCACCTTTTTAAAAATGCACCTTTACTTCACAGTCAGCATCGATTGAAAACTGACAAATTGCAGCATAATGCGGTATTGAGCGTTTTCCTTGCAGCTCCACTTTCACACATTTTGCAATTATGACATCCTGTGTAAAGGTCTCTCTTTAGAATTACTTCTAAGTTATTCAACATGCTATGCTTTGATACAAAATAAGTTTCCAATTCATTTTTGAGAGACATGGCATGGATTTTCGAGATTTCACCAATGATGGGTGCTACCTCAAAAACTTTATCCAGCTTCATTTTCTGATTTCTTTTTTCTCTATCTACAGAATTATATTCACAGACGATACTTTTCTGGTTACTTCAGAAAAATGTATGCACTGAAAACTTCAGACTTTCTTGATAAGACATGTGTTCTAACTTGCCTCTTCACAGCCTCACCAGTGCCGTACACAGGACCTTTGCCATGTGAAGTGGCAAAATAGTTCAATTTTTTCACCTGTAGTTTATGCTTTTGTTTCAGCACCTTCAGACTAGCTGCAATATATCCGTTTTTAAATTGTGAACTTATTCCACCTGACCAAATACTGACTTCATTTATTTCAGTTGGAATTTCTTCAAGTAGCCTGTCTGTATATGCAATCACAGTGTGTTTTGTATGATATAGGTTATCAGACATTATGACTATGGGATGATGTTCTCCAGAATACCAGGCAGCTGCAGTAAATAAACTGACTTGAGGTTGAACCCAATGAAAACTTTGTATTTCATCTTGTGCAGAACAAGTAAAATTTTCAGAGAAGTCCACCTGTATGACTTCAATATTTGGTTTGAAGTTGGAAGATGTAGCCATTAACCTTTCTTCATTATAGAATTTTGCCTGTTCTCTTTTCATAAAATAATGTTCCAAGAAAAAGGGCAACAGGGAAAGTATATATTTTGCCAAATCGGCTGCACTACCTTCCTCCTGAACCCTGGCTGAACGCCCTTCTTTTCTCCATACATGCCATGAACAATTCAATGTGGAGACCTCTTGATTATTAAAGACTTTCTCCTGCAAGTGATTGTACAACCTGTCCCTGCAATCAGCATTTCATGACCCAGCAATCTTCTTTTGCTGACAAGCATACAATTTCAACCAGATAAGATGATGAGTGAGCAGAACATGCCGGAACTATGTTGTGCAAAGAATTCACGGCCAAAATCTAATTCTCAGATGCCTAAATCTAGCAACATGTGTTCTCTTTTTTCTTCTTCTTCAATTGAGATCTTGACTTCCTTCTTATGATTCTTCAATTTTTCTTTCTTCTTTTCTCTATATTTCCTTACACTGATTGTATGCTGTTCTTTATACTCATCATAATTAGCTTCCTCCTTAAGCTTCTGCCTCATTTTTCTCATTCTCTCAGCAGAGGTTGATGGAATTTTGGCAATCACAGAATGAAAACAATGTCCAATAATGTCAAATTTTATTTCATTGCCAAAACAAGTCAGGAAATTTTCTTCTCCTGAAATGTGTAAAAACCCCATATTGTAAGTTTTTCATTGTCACTCACATTACCTTAATATAATTTGATATATCACATTAAATAAAATTCATAGGAAGTTGTTAATTTCACCCAATAACATTCTTTACCTCTCTTTAATAATACCAGATTTTTAATAAAAATGAACAACATTTATTGCTTTTTAATTAATAAAATAGCATATTTTGTCACTCACATTACACGTTAATATGCAAATTCTAAATTTAATATTACTCTGTCCAATCAACATCTATATAAGTGTTTTTTGTTGTATTTCATACATCAAAGTATGAGAAAGGAAATTACAAACTCCCAATATATTATGTTGCTGTAAAATTAAAAAAAAACTTACCTTGAAGTTATTGAAAATAGGGTAATAACATCTGCATGAAACGCCGCTATCTTCTTCGAGCCAGAACAACAAAGAAATAGGTTTCCCACATAAATGCTATTGTGAAACAGGAAGTCCAAAGAGTAGACAACCTTACAATAAAAAAATAAACACAAATATACAATGTTAAAAAATAGACCAAAATGTCCCTTTTATCATGGAATGACCCATAAAAAATCAATTGACTCTAGCCAGATTTGAACTTGCAACCTCAGGACCAGAAGCAAGAAACATAACCACTAGTCCACCACAGCCAATGTTTAATTACATCATATTTTGGTATTAGTCACTAATATAAATATTGAAAATTTTAATTGATGTATTTTGTTAATGATGCCATATTTTGATGGTAATTTTTTATATTAATAATTGTATTTTTAGGACATGCTGGATGAACCTGATGGCTCACTGCTGGACTTGATACGAGATGACTTTCCTTATGAAGAATCGGCTAATATGAATTATGATTCTGACTTCTGGGGAACTGAACAAGAGTATGTTAATTGAAACTTTAATAATTTATGACTTTATACCTTATATTAAATTGAGTTATACTACCATTCAGGAAACAGGCAATACAAAAAATACACATACTATTTTAAATATATGTTGTTAAAAATATTTAAAATTCCTTTTACACTTATAAATTATAAGGAAACGATACAAATAAAAATAACAAATATATTATAGGAAGTTATGTAGATAGGAAATAACACTATGAGGTTTTTTTTAATATTGTTTATTTTTTATTTCACTCACCTCATACTTCATAACTCCTAGCATACCCAGGGTTTCGTCACATCCTTTGTGACATTCTCAATGCTGTGTGCACATGCCTGGTCAGAAAAACAGAATAGAAACCAAAACAAAATTACTTAAACAATTGGAAAAACCGAAGGAACTCACAATTTGGGAAAAAAATTACATATGCAAGAATGAAAATACAACTATGAATTTTGAAATACCCGGTATAGCTGATAGATAATGAACTGATTTTGGAAGTTTCGTCGGTCAGCCATCAGATGGCACCGAAAGGGGGTGGGTCGTCTGCAGGATATGAAGGCAGCCGAACGTCAGTTGTGAACATAACACAGCATTGAGAATGTCACAAAGGATGTGACGAAACCCTGGGTATGTTAGGAGTTATGGAGTATGAGGTGAGTGAAATAAAAAATAAAGACAGCACGTCAGAATGGATAACACGCCCTCAACCAGCATAGCCTACTTACCATATGTACAAAGAGTCACAGATCGTATCGGAAAACTCCTACGAAAATACAACATAAAAACAGTTTACAGACCTACAAGAAAAATAGAAGACTGCCTTCGCTCAGCTAAGGATCCTCGGCCACCTCTCTCCACTTGCGGCGTATATCGACTTCCTTGTTCGTGTGGTAAACCATACATAGGGACCACGAAAAGAAGTATAGCCACCCGTTTATCTGAACATAAAAGAAACTGCAGACAAGGAGAAATGGATAAATCGGCTGTAGCAGAACATGCCATTATGAATGGACACCAGATTCTATTCGATGATACACAAGTTTTAGCCACAACTTCCTACTATTTCCCTAGATTATACCGAGAGGCTATAGAAATATACAAGCATAAAGAAAATATTAACAGAAAAGAGGAAGGTATCAAATTGCCTAAGGCCTGGTACCATACACTAGAAAATAAATGCATCAACACTAGGGACAACAAGGAGATGACCATTAGCCAATCAGCAAGAGCCACGCTCACTCACCCTGCTCCCACCACTAGTATCAATACAACGTCCACAACGTCAGCAGAGCTCACTCTAAGTAGATCTTCCGACCAGGAAACACGCCTAGAAGCACTCGCCACTGAAGATGCCCTCCGCAGTTGAGGGCGAAACGTCTGGTATCAACACCAACTATGGACCACGGCCACAGAACCCGGAATCACACAACATTATGATTACCGGCCGTGAAAGCCTGCATTCAAATATATTACAAGAATCTTAAATATTAAATTTATCACTTCTCACCAAATGACAAATTTTATTTGAAGAAAAAATATGTGCCTGAATAGGGATTTGAACCCCGATCTGTCTGGTTCTGTACAACAGCCCTCTAAACCACTAACCTACCACGCTTTCCAATTCAAATACACATATTTAATTTTAGGAAGTTATATTTTGAGGTTATTTTAATTATATTATTTTTGGTCTGGACATCTTACCTCAATATTAATGTTGATTTGTTCTTGGACATGTTTCAAAACAATTCTGTTTTATCGTCAGCTTTCCCAGACTGGTTTTATTTATGTTGCATTATGTTGCACCACCTGGATGTCGATGTCAGCTCCATCCTGTGGTTGGCCAAAGAACCTCCAAACAAGGTCACCCTCCATCGGAATATCAAAATTCATAACTCTGTTTCTGTTCTTCTGAATATAAATTTTTTCCCAAATAGTCAGCTCTTTTGTATTTTCTAACTGTTTTAATAATTTAGTGTCTGAATGTATATTATGTTTTTCAGACCAAACATGAGCAGCAACTGCAGATTTTTCAATTTCTCCATTTTTAATATTTCTTATGTGTTCTTTGGTTCTAATTTTTAGGTTTCTTTTTGTTTTCCCTATATATATCTTTTCACAACCCATGCATTCAATTTGATATATTCCTGCATGGGTTGTGAAAAGATATATATAGGGAAAACAAAAAGAAACCTAAAAATTAGAACCAAAGAACACATAAGAAATATTAAAAATGGAGAAATTGAAAAATCTGCAGTTGCTGCTCATGTTTGGTCTGAAAAACATAATATAAATTCAGACACTAAATTATTAAAACAGTTAGAAAATACAAAAGAGCTGACTATTTGGGAAAAAAATTTATATTCAGAAGAACAGAAACAGAGTTATGAATTTTGATATTCCGATGGAGGGTGACCTTGTTTGGAGGTTCTTTGGCCAACCACAGGATGGAGCTGACATCGACATCCAGGTGGTGCAACATAATGCAACATAAATAAAACCAGTCTGGGAAAGCTGACGATAAAACAGAATTGTTTTGAAACATGTCCAAGAACAAATCAACATTAATATTGAGGTAAGATGTCCAGACCAAAAATAATATAATTCAAATACACATTATTTCTCTCCTTTATTACATCAATTCCCATGTGCCGAGGCTATGAACATTTTGTTCCACATGCACCTCTAGTGGTTTCTTTAACAAGAAGACTTTAATGGCTAATGGAAATCACACCACATTTAGTGAAGCTTATTTTCGTTCTTAGTTATTATATTTATCACTTTTCACCAAATGACAAACTTTATTTGAAGAGAAAAATTTATAGCTTCGTTGGCTATAAATGTGATGTGATTCCCATTGACGTATTTTTGTTAAAGAAGTCGCTAGAGTTGTATGAGGAATGAAAAGTTCTTAGCCTCGGCACGCGGGAATTCATGTAATAAAGGAGAGAAATAATGAGCATTTGAATCAGTGTGTCTGCTAGCATAGTGGTCTAGAGTACTGGTGCACAGAATCATCATCTTCAATTCCTGATTCAGGCGTATATTTTTCTCTTCAAATAAAATTTGTCATAAGTGATAAATTTAACATCTAAAATAAAAAATAAGCTTCAAATGTGGTGTGATTCCCATTATAGTCTTCTTTTAAAGAAGCAGCTAGAGGCGTGTGTAAAACGAAAAGTTCATTAGCCTCGGCTCATGGGAATTATGTAATAAAGGAGAAAAGTAATGTGTGTTTGAATAGGAATGCCTGCTAGCTTAGGGAATACAGAATCATGATTTAGGCATACATTTTTCTCTTCAAATTAAATAATATTATAGGAATATTCAGATATTAATGACCGTTGTTCTGTCATCTTGAAGAGCTGTCCTTTGCTCCTTCCATAAAGAGCGAAGGACAGCTCTTCAAGACGACAACAATGGTCGTGACGATACTGAGGATGGAACAGAAACTATGTTCCGAAACTAGTTTATAGTCAAATAAGAAGAACAATATGAGGTGAGTGATAAAAATTCTACCTTAATATTCAGATATTTTAATTTTTTTAATTCCAGCATCATAATATTCTCTTCAACATTAATAGTTGAAGTTATTTTATTAAAAATTGTTTAAAAGTATTCTATGCACCTAAAATTTTATTGAAATAATAAATATTTTATATTATTGAATTAATATTAAGAAGTTAAAGCTATTAACCCTCTGGATGCCACTGGTATCATTTCTTGTGTCAGAGATTTGAATTGCATCCGCCGATGTGATCGACTTTGCAAGTAGTTTGAGTATATTATCTGGCAGGTAATGGACAGAAGCATCAGAGCCGATCTAATTGGCTCATGACACCTAAAAGGTTGAAACAGAAGGATATACAGAGACTTAGATCTGCTGAAATGAGATACCTTTGGAGGACTGCAGGATACACACTATTAGATCACAAAAAACAGAATGAAGACATCTTAGAAGAATTACACATGGAACATTTAGAAAACAAAATTTCTTATTATAAGTCAAGATGGATGCAACATGTTCATCGAATGGAAGATCACAGGATATCCTAACAAATGTTAAGATTTTTTTTTTAACTTTTATAGGAATTAATCACTATGAGGTTTAATTTATGGTGAAATTAAATGTTTCTTACCTCTCATCATATAAATCTTCTAAGTAGATAGCGATTTCGAGACCATAACGGTCTCATCTTCAGTACTTCTTTGGCGACTGATGTTATGTCGATCGGAAGAAACTCTTCTTCTTCCCTCTGTTGGTGGACCGATGAACCTCTGGATTAGGTAAAAATTTGTGGGAATTTCGAAGTTCATAAGTTTTTCTTTGTTTTTCTCATTGTGGATCTTTTCCCAAACCGTGAGTTCCTTTTGTTTGTCTGCTTGTTTAATTAGACTGGCTTTTGATTCAATTAAATGTTTTTCAACCAAGCATGAACAGCTACTGCTGACTTTTCCACTTCTCCATTTTTTATGTTTCTAAGATGTTCTTTCACCCTTGTTTTCAAATTTCTTTTCGTTTTTCCAATATAAATTTTGTCACAATCCCTGCATTTGATCTGATAAATTCCTAATTTGTTTTCATTTTCAATTCTCTCATTTTTATTGGTTTTAATTGTCCTATTAAGGCTGTATTCATTCTTTGGTGCTAATTTTATATTAAACTTTTTGAAAATTTTTTGAAATTTTTGGTGTTAAGATATCAACCTGCAGAAGGAAGAAGATCAAGACGTCCACTCAAAAGACTTCTGGATGGTGTTTCTCTTGAGGCCAAAACAGGTCAACAAAGGCCTAAATTCGTGAATGTACTGTGATGATGATGATGATGAAGTAAATTAATATACACAACTAAGCTATTGTAATCAATGGTAAAGAAAAAAAAAACTGAGAATCTATACTCTTAGTATCCTAATTTATACACAATAAGGAACATTTTAATTCTTTGCTTGAAAAAGTATAATTCATATAAAGTAAATATATTTAAACAAGTAATAACAACTATGAATACATAAATATAATTAAATAAGATAACACTTGGGAAACTCTCATACATCTTAATTACTCCTTCTGTAATCCAGGTAAAGATTATCTTCCTTCATTAAAAGTAATCTATTACATTTGGTCTGATTCATTTGGCATTTTCCTTTTGATAATCCAGTTATTAAGCTTCCTTGGTTTCTATTCAATTCCATATTTTCCTAACTTATCTCAACTGTTCACTTATTAAAACATTTAATCTTATTTTATATATAGAATTTGTAATATACAGAAAGAAGACACACACAAATAACTATTTAAGGCTTTGGGATTTAATTACATTGCTCACAAAGAGACAGTGTTCAATAGTAGACACATAGATTAGTAAATATACCTATGAATAAAGGGAATTATGAAAAAGAAAAGGAACATGTAATTAATGTAGCAATAGCAAAGAGTTTGAGGCACTGAGAAATTAATAGCCTCATTAGAATAATTAAAACCAACAAAAAATGATAAAATGGAGCATGAAAACAGATCATGAATTTATCATATTAAATGTGGAGATTGTGAGAAAATTTATAGAGGAAAAAAAAAATTAAAAAACTAATGTGAAGGAACATCTTAGTAACGTCAAGAATGGGGAAATGGAAAAATCTGCAGTAGCCACTTAGTCAGAAAAACATCAAATTTAAAGGAAGCTAAATTAACCCGTCAGCGTGGTGGTACGTGACATGTATGCAGGTTGAATTCTTCACCAAATGCGGAGCGACGTGACATATACGCTAGAGATACACACTGCTTTAAACTGTTATTATGATCTTTGTGTTTACATTAACTATTTACCGTTTCTATAAATTTTATGTAGAGACTTCAAAGTTTATGTTAGTGTATATATTAATCGATGACGGCCCTGAGTAACAAGTTAAAATAATTTTATATTTGCATTTATTCTTGCTGCCTCTGACATTTTTCTTATAATTATAACTTGATAAAGGATTTTTTAGAAAAATAAATTCACCTTTTTTTTGTAGATTAGCTTGTCTATCAAATTGAATCTATTTTCAAATCTCTTCATTTTTAATAATAATGTCGCAAAATTCAGTACATATATAAAGGCCCAACAAAGTTATTACCGATTTACGCTATAGTACAGGACCACAACAGTAAATTTCAGATATATATATATATATATATATATATATATATATATATATATTTATTTCAATTCGCGATGCCCTTACATTATGGAAAGGTAGTTAGTCTACTATTCACTCAGTATCTAAAAGGTAAAGTGGTCCACTACAGACCTTAGGAGCTCCTTGGGATATTAGGAGGTTAAGGCTCCCACTTTTTCTAGACTATCGGTACTTGATGTAAGCCGGGTACTTATCTCTGTCTGACGGCCCATAACAAGCATCTGATACTCATTTCAGTTCGAGGCTGAGTCAACCCCGGGTCACAGTGCCACCTGAAGGTTTGGTTCAGTTTAAAAATCCTGATCCACTGGGACTCAAACCCTCGATCTTCCGGTTTGTAACATGTTGATCTTTCAAATCCACACCTCCGGTGAAGCTATTATAGTCATATATCAACAACTGGTTTCACCTTGGAAACCAGAAGAAAGGCGTTGAAATTTAGGGTTGATGAAGGTCTTTTAGCACAACAGATCTCATGTGTAGAAAGACAATTTTTTGAAGGCACACGACCTAAAATAATGTTTCCAAAGTGTTAGAAAGACACAATTGGAGAAGGCTGCCCTCCTCCTACAAGAAAGAAGGTCAAACTATAGAAGCAATGTGTTTGTAATAAACATGAACAAAGTAAACACAAGGGGAAAAAATACACTTATTGGTGCCCAAGTGTCAAACAGCTGGTTTATGCTTTGAAGATTTATCACACCAATTTTTTAAGTTCATCTGGTTTTTTTAAGACCCTTCTCTTTGTGTAAATATTTCATTGTGTTAGGTAGAGCCCGTTCTCTGAATTCTTCAAAGAATTCCTAGTGCAATTCACTGTGCTACTTATGTGAGAAACTTACAAATAGGACCTATTTCAACTGTGGCACAACAATCATAAATAAGTCTACACATGCAGAGATGTTACATGAGAACCGTAATAAATTTAATTAATTAAATATTATATTAAGGGTTCACCATAAACGAATTGCAAAAAACATTTAAATTACTCAAGATATTTCCATTTAAATGCGTTATTGGAATACTGGCACTGAACGGCTGGGTTTAAATGCCCATGAATCTCCTCCTGCAATAGAGTATTGCTGCCATTTAACTCCACCCGCTCTGAAGGGTTAATAAAAAATTACAAAAACCTTAAGAATTTACGGTTTGGAAAAAATCCACATTAAATAAAGCAAAAAAGAGAAATTAATGAATTATGAAATTCCCAAGGAAGTTGATTTGGAGGTTTATTGGTACACCAACAGATGGAGTAAGAAGCAGTGCTCCTAGACGACAGTACAGTGGTTGCAGAATTATTGAGAATGAAACTACGAGACAAGTCGATACAGAATTAATTTTAAACTTTTTTATTATGTTATGTAGATAGGAAATAACACTATGAGGTTTTTAAAATTCATCGGAGAACATATTGTTTAAACAACTCACCTCATAGGATTCATGCTTCCATGATATCGCGATTTCAAACATAGTCATGTTCATCGTCAGCCATAACTCCGACTGATGAAATTCTTCGGCCGTCAACTATTCTATTGTCGCCATCTTCAGTGCTGCCATCTATGGTTGAATTTATGAACTTCGAAATCAATACCTCATAATGTTTACTTCCCAACATTAATTAAAAAAAACTATGAGGTTTATTTTAATATTGTTTATTCTTTCTTCACTCACCTCATACTTCTTAACTCCCACACATACTTGAGTTTCGTCACTTCATTTGTGACATTCTCAATGCTGTATTATGTTCACAACTGATGTCCAACGGCCTTCTATCCTGCAGACTGACCTCCGCACCATCTGATGGCTGACCGACGAACTTCCAAATCAATCCCCTCTCCTTATCACCAGGTATTTCAAAATTCATAGTTGTTTTTATTCTTGCATATGTAAATTTTTTCCCAAATTGTGAGTTCCTTAGGTTTTTCCAATTGTTTAAGTAATTTTGTTTTGGTTTCTATTCTATGTTTTTCTGACCAGGCATGTGCAGCTATTGCAGATTTTTCTGTTTCTCCATTTTTAACATTTCTGAGGTGTTCCTTTAATCTTGTATTTAGATTCATTTTTGTTTTTCCTATCATCTATATCCATTATCACCATTCTTAGCAAATATGTTTATGGGGAACTTTGAATGTCATGTAACCGAAGCATACCCTTTGATGTTTAAATTTTGGAGAAGATATGTAGATGATATCATAGCAATAGTAATACAGAAACAATTAGAAGATGCCATTAAACTGTTAAATATTCAAAATAAAACAATCAAATTTACAATGGAAGTAGAAAATAATCATGAAATACAATTTTTAGACCTTAAATTGATCAGGAATGAAGAAAAAAAGAAAATAGAATTTGGAATCTACAGAAAAGAAACACACATTGATAATTATATAAAAGCTACAGGATTTAACCATTTTTCACACAAACAGGCAGTATTTAATAGTTTAACACACAGACTTGTGAATGTCCCAATGAGCAAAGAAAATTACAATAAAGAGAAAAAACACATAAAATTGCAAAGGATAATGGATTTCAAGAAAAGATGATACACAAGAAAATAAATAAATTTAAGGAACAAAAAATGATTCATGAAAGTACTCTTCAGACAGATAAAGATATTGGTAAAAAATTCAAGAAGTTCATATACCATCCTTTAGTATTTGACAAGTTTCAAAAAATCTTCAACAAATTCAACATTAAATTAGCACCGAAAAATGATTACAGCTTAGGTAATTTAATTAAAACCAACAAAAATGAAAAGATTGAAGACTGCAAAAAATCGGGAATTTATCAAATTAATTGTAAAGATTGTGAAAAGATAATGCCATCACATTGTCTTTTTCGACATTCTGGTATTCTCTATTGCCATGGCATTATTGTAACCCAGTTCTGAGGTTGGGATGCCTGGAAAGTGGAGTTAGGCTGCACCGATGATATACGCTAAGTGATGATGATGGTAACAATGCGCTAGGAGAGGCCTTAATTGTAAACTTAATGAATATGTTAATGATGACTATTTAACTCATGCCCCAAATGGGTGTCAATGGACAATCAGGTTTCAATGATTTCTGTTTTACAACCAATCAAGAGTTGTGTTTCATGAAATATTTATCAGTGTTATAATTACCATATTAAAGAAGGCTCCTCCTTTTTAATATTCTGAACAGGTCTGACCATTATTTTGCAGTGACTGAGCCTGTGAGAAATACAGCTACCAGATTGTATATATAGTGTATGAATGTCAACACATGCCGCATACGGGAGTTAATATAAAAACATTTGTAGCTATTGATTATACCACCAAAAAATAAACCACTGTTTGCACTTTCTTAAATGTATTTTTTCCCAGGTAACAATCCAGAAAAATATAATTGTCATATTTACATCATATGACATCAGAAATGAATTAATATACAGTTTGATGTGTTTCATTTTTTCTCCACTAGAGAGCATTCTTACAATATTGCATTCCTTTGGCAATAAATAGTATGATCTGATTGCAGTGATAAACAAAAGAAGCACATGAAGCGTACCTATCGCTTCTCATTTGTTTTCAAACATCGCCATTTGTATTATATAAATATTTTAAAATAACTATAGTTAAATAATGATTTGTGAGTAAACAGCTTAATTTTATTCGTTAAATAGTCCTTATATAATGATGGTCAGTTGATCTTCGGGGAACTGTTTGGGCCTTGAAGTTTCCTGACATTTGTCTTACAGATGAGGAAAAAACCATCACCCAGGAAACTTGTCCCGACTGGAGATTGAACCTGGTCCCACTGCATGGCAAGGCAGCACGCTACCTTGAGACCACAGCGGTGGACAGTTTATTTTAAACTTTTTTTTAGTATAACTGTTGCTACTTTGTAATGGCTTAGGGTTTCATGGCTGGAGTTCGCATCATCGTGCATAGATGTAGTCTTCGAGTCTTGTTTGCCATGAATCTCGGAAGACTATTCTATTCTTGTTACTATCTTTGTGACTAGGGCTAATAACTAGAATAGGTGTAACTTGTCATGGCAACTGTTTGAGATAGTTTGAGGGGTCATCACTGTTTTGATCATTGGCAGGATAATTCTGTATTCTATAATATTTAATTTTAGGAAGTTATATTTTGAGGTTATTTTAATTATATTATTTTTGGTCTGGACATCTTACCTCAATATTAATGTTGATTTGTTCTTGGACATGTTTCAAAACAATTCTCTGTTTTATCTTCAGCTTTCCCAGACTGGTTTTATTTATGTTGCATTATGTTGCACCACCTGGATGTCGATGTCAGCTCCATCCTGTGGTTGGCCAAAGAACCTCCAAACAAGGTCACCCTCCATCGGAATATCAAAATTCATAACTCTGTTTCTGTTCTTCTGAATATAAATTTTTTCCCAAATAGTCAGCTCGTTTGTATTTTCTAACTGTTTTAATAATTTAGTGTCTGAATTTATATTATGTTTTTCAGACCAAACATGAGCAGCAACTGCAGATTTTTCAATTTCTCCATTTTTAATATTTCTTATGTGTTCTTTGGTTCTAATTTTTAGGTTTCTTTTTGTTTTCCCTATATATATCTTTTCACAACCCATGCATTCAATTTGATATATTCCTGACTTTTTATTTATATAATCTGTATTCTATGTCGGTCCAAATCTAATTATAGGTCACAAATGCTAATTGTTACTTATTTTTTGGTTAATTTTGTTAGAATATTGTATTGAGAATTAATTTATTTCCTGAGATGATAATAAAATAATATAATTGATAAAGGAATATTGAAATTAATATGAAGGTCGGGTTATTCTTTATATATAAGAATAAAATGAATCATGAATTCTTCTTACCCCATACATCTATGTTTTTTAACACAGCACCGCAGTATTGGTGACCATTGTCACCATCATCAGCTGTTTTCAGGTGACAATGGTCGCTGATACTGCGGAGCTGTGTTTAAAAAAACATAGAAGTATGAGGTAAGAAGAATTCGCTATTCATCTTATTCTTATCAATAAAACCTCGTAATGTTAAAATTCCCAAATTTATTATATCTTCTTCTTCCTTCCAAGTATTAGGCCAAGGCCTGTTACGATCCTATAGAAAATTTTCCCTCCAGCGTTTCATAGGTGATCTTCGTCCTCTTGGTATATAATTATAAACAGCTTTGGGGATCCGATTTGAACTCATTCTTTCTAGATGGTGTTTCCAATTTAGTTGGTGCTATTTAATATATTCCAAAATTGGCGTAGTCTTCAATTCTTTTAAGATATCGGTGTTCCTTTTCCGATTCCATCTGGTATAACCCGCTGTTCTGCGCATGAATCTCATTTCACAAGCCGTTATTCTGCTTTCATGTTGTCTTTTTAGTGTCCTTGCTTCACTACCATAGGTCAACACTGGTCTAGCCCTCGGATGCCCTAATAGTGTTGGGGTCGAAAAAACAAGAGTTAACTAAGATAGGTTAGATAGTAAAGTTAAAAGAGTGCAAAACACAAGTAAGTGGAAATGTTTTGCTCAGCTTGGGCGTGGTCGCCATCCACATATCCCCTAGATGAGGATCCCTGAGGGTATTTAATATATTATATTCTTTATATGCTGAATTAAATCAGTTATTCCTTTTATATATTCCTAATGTAAATAATCTTTTTTTATTTTCTTTCAGACTCAATGGAGACATGGCAGTGCTTCCATTTACAGAGCCATTTACTGAAAATATTACAAAGATCGAGGTACAAGATGACTATCAGAAGCTGCTTACAGATTGGAGTGAACATGTGGGTCCTTTACAGGTAACTTCATTTATGGTAAAGGGGACAGATTTTTTTTTTACTTATTTTGACCAGCTTTATTTGTATTTATGTATCTGTTATTTTAAAAAAATTAAGGCAAGTTACCTTGGCGCAGAGCTACAGGACTTGAGCTGGTTTTAGTCTCCATGGGGGAAGGAATTATATTGTCATGTGTAGCAATAAGCAGTGCTTTGCGATGCATCCACCTGCATAGATATTTTGAACGACTAATATGTACCCAATTATAGGTTCATCTTTTCTTTTTAATTTTTTCATTCTTCAGAAGGGACCACCTTGGTTTACAAAGAGGGTTTATTCATGTGATAAAGTAGGTAATCTTATTTAGCTTTTACAGGAATTAATCACTATGAGGTTTAATTTGTGATAAAATCAAATGTTTCCTACCTCTCCTCATACAAATCTTCTAAGTAGATCACGATTTCGAGACCATAATGGTCTCATCTTCAGTACTCTTGGCGACTGATGTTATGCCGATCGGATAATCATAATAAAATTAATTGTTACAAAAACGCTATTCTATAATGAACATTCAAACTTATTAGACATCAAAACTATTCACTAACATAGAACTAGTAGATAAGAAAATTCAATGTGTAGTAACTATTATGTTTTCAAAACTGAGGGTAGCTGCTAGCAAATACCTGCAACTCGCCCTCCCCTCTTACTGCACCATACACCATAGACCCCTCAAATGCAAGTACAGAAGTCGGAACTGCACAGTAGGTGTATATTGCATTTATTGATTTATTTATTTGTTTAATTATTTTATTTGTTTATTTTCAGGCTTCTGATTCTGAAGACATAGATGTTAAAGATATTGTAGGATTGGACACAGTGATAAATAAACCCATTCCAGAAAATTTTCCAGAACAAATTTTTGAAGAAGATGTTAAACCACTGGTCCCATTAATTATTTCTGTGAAGAAAGATTTGTCTGATGAAACAATGAATAACCCAATAAGTGATATTAACATTAAAACTGAGATGAGTTTAGAAAACTTCACAAAAGGTGATGAAAATCCAGAAGCTAAAATTAATGATGCAACGAAAACTGAGACAGAAAATTCTTTACCAGACATCAAAGTTGAAATTGAAGAAGATTGCATTGATGTAGAAACAGTGTCTGAACAAATCCCAGGTAAGATTATTATTATTTTTTTTATACTCTTAACTGCCAAATTGACAATTGTGAGTTTTGCTATGAGCTCCACAAATAAACAGATTGAGAAAATTACAGAATGGTTAGACAAAGAACTAAGTTCTCTTTTTCTCTTCAAATATGATTTATCCATCATTGAGATGTATGAAATTAATAATAAGAACAACGAAAAAAGCCGTACTGGCATTTATAATGTAATGTATAATTCCCAAATATGTCTTCTTAATATAGGAGCTGCCATTTGCAAAGATAGAAGCAAAGGCTGCAAAGCATTTGGTGGGCGGGAATTACAACGTATATAGAGAAAAATTTGCGTTTAGATCGGTACTTGCTCAGGTAGCTCAAATGGTAGAGCACTTGGACTAGAAAACCAAGGGTCCCGGTCTGAGCGTATAATTTTTCTCTTCAAATATGAAAGAACTAAGTGATAATATTTTTAGCTTCTTATCTACTAAATCAACTTCAGGTGTCAATGTGTCTGTTCATGAACTTATGATAGACTACTTTGGAAGTGATAACAAAGTTGAACTCATGGGTGGAGTGGCAAGTACTTCAGCATTTGTATGAGAGGGTGTGGAAAATTGTCGGCCACAATAGTCTAGTGGTTATGTTCCTTGCCTCTAGTCCTAAGAGTCGCAGGTTCAAACCCAGCTTTATCAATGGATTTTTTAGGATGGAAAAATCCTACAAACAAGTCCTGTGAGAGGGACTTTAAGCCGTGGGTTCCAAGTCTGAAGATATTCAGGCTCATAAAGGAACCTTAAGCCTGAAAAAAAGGACTCTAAGCAAAATTGATTGACTTTCATTCAAATAATACCTTAGTTAATAATTAATAAATTAATCAAGTTTTTTTTATTCTGTAATCATCTTACCTCAATTTAATGTTGATTTGTTCTCGAACATGTTTCGATATAATCTTCTATATCATTTAGTTATATAGGTAGGAAATAACACTATGAGGTTTATTTTAATATTGTTTAGTTGGACATTAGTTGTGAACGTAATACAGCATTGAGAATGTCACAAATGAAGTGAAGAAACTAGAGTCTGCTTGGGAGTTAAGAAGTATAAGGTGAATCAAGAAACAACTTCTATGTCATCTTCAGCTTGGCCAGACTGATGAGTTTTATGTTGTGAATCCTGGATGTTGATATCAGCTCCCTCTTCTGGCTGGCCGAAGAACCTCAGCTCCCTCTTCTGACTGGCCGAAGAACCTCCATACAAGGTCACGTTCAGCAGGAATTAAAAAATTCATAACTCTATTTTTGTTCTTCTGAATGCAATTTTTTTCCCAAATGGTGAGTTCCTTTTTATTTTCTAACTGTTTTAATAATTTAGTGTTCAAATTTACATTGTGTTTTTCTAACACTAAATTATTAAAACGTTGGAAAATACAAAGGAACTTATCATTTGGGATAAAATTTACATTCTGAAGAGCAAAAATAGTTATGAATTTCGAAATTCCTGCTGAACGTGACCTTGTATGGAGGTTCTTCAGCCAGCCGGAAGAGGGAGCTGATATCGACATCCAGGGTTCACAACATAAAACTCATCAGTCTGGCCAAGCTGAAGACGATATAGAAGATTATATCGAAACATGTTCGAGAACGAATCAACATTAAATTGAGGTAAGATGATTACAGACTCAAAGGAACCTCAAAATATTACTTAGAACCTCAAAATATTACTTCATAAAATAAACCATCATTAACTAATAAATTATTGAGTTGAGGTTTTCATACTCCATGATCTTCAAGCATGGAACTGCAGTTTCTGGAGGCATCCCTCTCATCCTCAGCCATCTTTACAACTCCTACCTACATAACTTAATCTTTACAACTGTTGAATTCTGGTCTACATTTACATTTTCAAACAGGAAAGATGAAGATGTAAACCAGAATTCAACAGTCATAAGATGGCTGATGATGGTAGGGATGTCTTCAGAAACTGCAGTTCTGTGCTTGAAGATCACGGAGTATGAGGTGAGATATGACTCAATAATTTATTAGTTATTAACTTGAAAACCTCATAATGTTATTCCCCATAATTAATTTATGAATAATACCTTAGTTATATTTGAAGAGAAAAATTTTCGCCTAGTAGTTGCCTATTATTATGTTTCATTGGGCTGGTATGCCGACCACATGCCACCCATCATGTGTAAGAAAATAAGTATGTAGTATTGAAATTTTATAGGAATAAATGACTATGAGGTTTAATTTAAGATGAATTAAAATGTTTCATACCTCTCCTCATAACCAGTCTTCTAAGTATATCGCGATTTTAAAGCCTTGGTGGTTTCATCTTCAAGATTATCTTGACAACTAATGTCAATCGGAAGAATTACTTCTACCCTCTATTTGGTGGACCGATAAACTTCCGGACCAAGTCAGAATCATTGGGAATTTTGAAGTTCGTAAGTTTTTCTTTCTTGCTTTTCACATTCAGAAAAACTTATGAACTTCGGAATTCCCGCGGATTCTGACTTGATGCTGAGTTAATCGGTCCACCAACAGAGGGAAGAAGAAGTAGTTCTTCTAATCGACATAACATCAGTCAAGATAGTATTGAAGATGAAGCCGCCAAAAGGCTTTGAAATTGTGATATACTTAGACTGGTTATGAGGAGAGGTATGAAACATTTTAATTTATCTTAAATATAAAGTAGCTTGGTCTAGAAACTTCTAACAAAGGAGAGGCTATTACTAGACTCAAAGGACCATAAAGCCAATAAGTAAGGTTTTCCATGAAGTTAAAAAAACTAACTTGCCCTTTAAAGGCAGAAGTGAAATTCATTCTTCAATTTTTCTTGTTAACATACATTACAGTGACTTACCACCTTCCTTAAGAGTACTTTCTTACAGGCCAACAGAATTAATCCATATGTTTTAACATCTGACATTACATGGTCTCTCCGGAGGTAGGCTGCCAATGCGGTATAAACAGAAAAGAAGGATTGATACGGAAGTAGCCACCACAATATAGATACAAACCATCTTTTCATCAGGTCAAAAAATTATTGTATTTCATAAATTAACATTATGAGGTTTTCAAGTTAATAACTGATAAATGGTGAGTCTCACTACTTATCAATTATTAAATTGAACTTTTATAGGAAAAATCACTATGAGGTTTAATTTAATCTTAGTTATTAAATTATTGTATTATTTATTTTTAATTAATGTTGATTGCAGTTCTTGAAGCTGGTGACGTGAAGAGTCTTTTTGAACAGTTTGAGGCATCAGAAGCTTTTAACACTAAAACGAGGACATCTGCTTTAGACACACACTTATACACCATGGCTACCCAACAAATACCAGCAAAATCACCTTCTGCATCTCCACAGAAGGCAACATCAGTTCTTTCACATCAAAATATCAAGGACTCTTTACCAAAAGAAGTCATTGATAGGATAAAGGTGTGTAAGATTATAAAGTGTATATAACATTATCATTTATGAGTTTTTCACATATGAGTAAGATAGGAGCTAAAGAAAACAAATGGTTAAATTTTTCTTCATCCACTTATCATATCTCCTTACAGGAGTTTGATTCCAAATGTGCCTCCATCCATCTGTCTTCCCATACTTTTTCATTTAATTCTTCCCAATTGTATTTCTTTTTCTTCGTCTTCCTTCCAAGTATTAGGCCAAGGCCTGTTACGATCCTATAGAAAATTTTCCCTCCAGCGTTTCATAGGACGGCCCAGTGATCTTCCTCTTGGTATATAATTATAAACAGTTTTGGGGATCCAATTTGAACTCATTCTTTCTAGATGATGTTTCCAGTTTAGTTGGTACTTATTAAAATTCATCGGAGAACATATTGTTTAAACAACTTGCCTCATAGGATTCATGCTTCCATGATATCGCGATTTCAAACATAGTCATGTTCATCTTCAGCCATAACTCCGACTCATGAAGATGAACATGACTATGTTTGAAATCGCGATATCATGGAAGCATGAATTCTATGAGGTGAGTTGTTTAAACAATATGTTCTCCTTCAAAGTTAAAATTGGGAAACACATTATGAGGTTCTTAATTAATTTATTAATATGTTTTCCGATGAATTTTAATGATTATACCTCATAATGTTTACTTCCCAACATTAATTTAATATAATTAGTTGGTACTGTTTAATATATTCCAAAATTGGCATAGTCTTCAATTCTTTTAAGATATTGGTGTTCCTTTTCCGATCCCATCTGGTGTAACCCGCTGTTCTGCGCATGAATCTCATTTCACAAGCCATTATTCTGCTTTCATGTTGTCTTTTTAGTGTCCATGCTTCACTACCATAGGTCAACACTGGTCTAGCCAAAGTGTTATATAAACGTAATCTGGTGTTTTTTTGTACAAGGTGTGGTTTCATAACTTGATTAATAATTCCCGAACTTTTATTATAACTAGTAATTTTTTCAGGGATATCCTTTTCATCCCAGATAGAGAGATAATATCCAAGATATTTAAATTGATTAGATCTCTCTAAAATTTTATTCTGGAGACGGATTTTACTTTGTATGGGGTTCTTCCCATGAAATGCCATAATTTTAGTTTTGTTAATTGATATTTCCATATTAAATTTGGCACCTATTTTTTGTAAATTATAAATTGATCGTTGCAAATCATTTTTAGAAGGTGCCAGAAGAGCTAAATCGTCTGCAAAAAGAATAGCATCGAGTTTGAGGTTCCTATTGATGGGTATATATCCCCGTTGTGTTTTCCTCCATTCGTTTATTATTCTATTCATATATATAATGAAAAGCACCGGTGAACCACATCCCTGTCTTACTCCAATTGTATTTCATGCCTTGTAAATTTGTCTTCACCTATCAATCCTCCTTTCATAATATGGTTTTCCTCATGGTCTTTTATTTTTAGATTAGACATTCATTGTGTCATTCTCCCATTTTCATTGTTTTGAGGTGCTTAAACCATAATTTTTCTACATTTAATGTCTCCCTGATTGTACATAACATATCCTATCTTCATAGTTAAATATGGGAAATAACATTATGAGATTCTTAATTCATAAATTAATGAGTCATTTTTTAATGTCTTACCTCATATTTTATGTTTCTTCAAACACGGGAACTAGTTTCGAGAGAAGGATCTCTCTCATTTTCAACCGACATTATGACTACCGGATTTTCGTTGGAATCTCCATCAATAACATTGCCATCTGGTGTTGATTTGATGAACTTTGAGATGAGGTCACGTTCATCAGGAATCTCAAAATTCATGGATCTAAATTTGTTCTTATTTAAATTTAACGATCTTCCTGACGCCATTTTGTTTGAGGTTATGTTATCAAGTAGTCGTAATAAACTTCCTAAAGACCTGGGTCGTCTTATTTATTCATAGTTAAATATGGGAAATAACATTATGAGGTTCTTCATTCGTAAATTAAACTAGTTCCTGTGTTTGAAGAAACATAAAATATGAGGTAAGATGTTAAAAAATGACTCATTAAATTAATTTGAACCCTACTTTAAGATCCTTTTATTAAAGAAAAACTCCCTTAACATGTCAAATTAACTATGTGACTTCTGAAATGTTATACTAATGTCATTTTTGCCAGAGGCTTCAAGGTCATGTCACTGTATCTCCTGTTACACACAACAACAAATTTGAATTTTTTGTTGCTCGCAGAAATGAAATTAGGTGATTTTAGTTAATTGGCATGTGCTGATTTCAAATTTGAAGTCCGTTTTTCTCTATCACCTAACCGTTTTTTGCGAGGACGTGTTGAACATTTTTGATTATATTTTGCATATTATTGCTTATCTGCACGTAGTTTCAATTTTTCTTGCAATAATATTGCTAGAAGCAATTGATCTATGTAAAACCAAATCATATAAGATCCAAAAAGTTAAAATATTTTTTTCTAAGAAGGATAAATAGGTAGTTATGTTACAACACATGCTTAAATTGTAGCAAGAATCTCACCTTTCAAAACTTCTTCCTGGATGACTTACGCCGATAAGATGGCTCCGAAATGTCTGTAATAAGTTGTCAGCAGTAATCAGCAAGCATGTTGGTCACTGATTTCCCTTTATAACGCCTTTCCATTTCTAAAATTTCTTGGTGGAGCCTTTCGCCATGTTCATCACTGACGTCACCCAAGTTCGGTGAAGAATCGCTATGTTTAACAGGTTGCATGGCTGACTGCAAATTTGGATACTGAAGAGAATGCTTATTTTTTAAGTGAAACCAGATATATTGTCCACACAGAAATAAGGCAGTGATGTGGTCCGTAGGTTCCCTCCACAACATTGGAATGGCAAATGGCATGCACGAATGCAAACCTTTTAACCACCCTATTAAAATCCTTTGGCAGTTTGTACAGCAAAAATTGGGGGCCCAATATTTATCAGTATCTCCAAATTTACTATAGTTCCCGAAATGTAAATTGTACGCCTTTATAACTAGTTCTGAGCTGATATTTTGTACAATACTCCCCACATACGTAACAGAATAAATTAGGAGAATTCTTCTTTATAATGATACACAATAATGCACATATCGACACTTCACAATCACAATGATGTAATGTAAGACGAACTGCAGAGAACGAGGTATTACAAGCCATTATTGCATGTATTTGACAGTGACAATCTGGACATTTTGTATACCTGTGTATTCCTGAGGGTTTAACAATCCCTAAGAGTAATAAAACCGTGCAAAAGAAAAAGAACGGTGACCTATTTGAGAGACAATAGCATCTGTGACTCTCATGGAAACAATCACTTCTGCTAAAGGTTGTCGTCGAAATGTTTGACTCCAGTTAGGTGATTGGAAAAAACTAATATCATTTTCATCTTCTACGAGTCCAAAAACATAGTTATTGATACATTTCGAGCCTGCGAGTAATTCTTTGTTGTTGTGTGTTATATAACACAAACACTCACTCTCACTTCTGTGCAGTCATATTTGTATATCAGAGCAACTCTGTAAGTGGACCAGCTTATCATGTGACTGTTACATGAGTTACGTTAAAAGGAGTTGGAGGTTACCAGCAGAGAATTTTGGACCACTCGTATGTCCTTGAAACCTCAGGTGAAAATGAAATCACTATAGTCTAGAACATTTTAGTGTTACACTGACAGTTTCTTTTTTCTTCCCTAATGCCACCAGGTTGTCTTATGACACAGTTAAAAAAAGTATATATTGTTTTTTGACAAATGAGATTTTTTTATATAATAGACTTATTAAACCTTTTAATATAATAAATTTGGGAATTTTTAACATTATCAGGTTTTATTGATAAGAATCAAATGAATCGTGACTTCTTCTTACCTCATACTTCTATTTTTTTACACGTCACCATCATCAGCTGTTTTCATGACTCATGAAAACAGCTGATGATGGTGACGATGGTCGCCGATACTGCGGTGCTGTGTTTAAAAAAACATAGAAGTATGAGGTAAGAAGAAGTCATGATTCATTTGATTCTTATTATTAAACCTTATTTCTCCAGCAATGTCCATTATATGGAAAATTCACAATTGATATATTTTTTGATTCTTGGTTGTTCAGTTGATTTTATAGTGATTAAAGAAGTCCACTGCTGTGGTCTTGAGGTAGTGTGCTGCCTTGTCATGCAGCAGGCCTGGGTTTGATTCCTGGTCGGGACAAGTTTCCTGGGTGATGGATTTTTTCGGGGGTTTTCCTCATCTGTAAGGCAAATGCCAGGAAACTTCAAGGCCCAAACGGTCCCCAAACATCATCTGGCCATCATTAATATATTCATTAAGTTTAGGATCAAGGCCTCTCCTAGCGCATCATTACCGTCGTCATCACTTATATCATTGGGGCAGCGTAACCCCGCCTTCCAGATGCCCCAATCTCAGAAGTGGGTTACAATAACGCCATGCCATGAGAGAATACCAGAATAAGAATTAAGTGAATCGTGATTTCTTCTTACCTCTTACTTCTATGTTTTTTAAACACAGCACTGCAGTATTGGCGACCCTTTGTCACCATCGTCAGCTGTTTTCACGACTCAATTTTTTGTTTTGCCGGTAATTATCCAAACTGCCATTTGGTATTCTTTTGAAGGAATTACTCTCCAAACTGCCGTCTGGTGTTGTTTTGAATGAATCATTTTCTAAACTGCCATCTGTATTAATAATAATAAATGTAACACCCCAGACAACAAAAAATCTGGAATTTATCAAATTGATTGCAAAGATTGCAACAGGATATATATAGGAAAAACAAAAAGAAACTTGGAAACTCGTAAAAAAGAACACTTCAGAAACATAAAGAATGGAGAAATTGAACAATCAGCTATAGCAGCACATAGTTTATTACTATGATTGCAGTGAAGGACCTGCCTTTGAGCAGAATTACTATGGGTGGATTGGTATGAAGACTGGCAATATTGACATTTTGTTATAAATATAATGTTGGGAAGTAAACATTATGAGGTATCATCATTGAAATTCATCGGAGAACATTTTTTGAAAATTCACCTCATCATTTTCGTGTTTTTCATGAAACTGTGGTTTCAAACGTAATCACATCCATCTTCTGCCATATCTCCTACTGATGTTCTCCAATGAATTTCAGTGCCTTTATAGTGTATTTAGAGAAAAAGAAAAGTGATATAAATCGGTGTAATGATTGTCTTCTTCAGAAACTTTAAATATATTTGATACCATAGTTATCCTAATTATTTTATCCTAAAAGGTAAATATTTCATTCAAGTTTCTGAGAAGGCAATGACGATTCTTACACTGCTTTATGTTGTGTTTCCATTCTTTAGATAGATTGCAGTGCTGTTATAAAAGATTGATAATTTTGTTGGATGGATATGATTAATAAATTAACTGTGAAAGATTAAAATGTATTGTTATGTTGTGTTAGGCATCTGGAAGAAAGAAAGTAATTCCAGTAATACCAGCGATGCCAAGTCGACGACCTGGACGTGGAGGAACTCGTATGCAGGATGCGGGTGCAGCACTCAGCAGAAACAAATTATTGAAAATTGTAAGTTCTGCGATATCCTTCAGTTGTGCAATTTCTATCACTTTTACATCATTTTTTTAAAACTTGTAATAATTTTACTTTTTCACTAGGTAATAATTTGACTTTTTCACTAGGTATCTGGGAGTGCTGGCGGAGAATCTGTTCAGTTGGATCATGATTATTGTACTGTCTCTACGAGTGATGTGGAATTGGCTCCTCCACCTCGTTCTTTCTACCACACGGATGCATCAGAGTACACTGCAGATAAACCATCTTATGAAGATGCTGATGATAAAAATGACAATAGCAACAATGTACCTCAGGATGAAGAAAAATTATATTCCCGCCTTCCAGATTATTATATGGCGTTAGCACCTCAGAAAGTGGAGAAAAATGACTTAAAAAATAGGAAGTTAAATGTTAGGGACGATGAAAGTTGGAGTGAAAGTAACTCTAAAAAAGACAGTGGTTTAGAATCTGGGGAGGTTAGTGATGCAAGTGAGGAAATATTAGTTTCTCCCAGTGAAACTGCTCAAAAGAGTGTAAAGAAATTGTGTAATGTTAAGCCTATGGCTACAAAAAGTTTACTTTTAACATCTAATACCAAGAATTATAGTAATATTCTTTCTATTAATGGGACGGATTACCATATACCTTCAAGTAATATTAGTAATAATAAAATACCAGACAGTATTCAGACTTTAAATATGAAGGTGAGCAAGGACATGCCTATGGTTTCAATATTAAAAAAGTGTCAGACAGTAAACACTTCAAACCAAGTGGTTCATTCTAGTGGTGCTATAAATCCAGTCAATAGTGAAGTAAGTAGTGTTGTGAAAGAAGAAAATCAAGGACCAAAGAAACGAAAACTCAATCTTCAAGAATATCGTAGTAGAGTTAAAGAATTAGATCGTATTCGTGGAAGTAGAGAAACCAGTCGTGCAAATTCTCCTGTTTCTGCTGTTTCATCCGTCAGTGTGGGTACCAGTACCTCTGAAAGTACAGAACCAGTTACAACAGATATTTCAAATAATATTACTATTATCACAAAACAGAAAACTACTCCAGAAAATAGTGATATAGTTACAAATGGAGATGCTTTGCCTCGGCCTGTTATGCAAAGTGTAGAAGTTCAGACTTTACCAGAAGAAGTGCCTGTGGCAAATAATGAAATTGAAAATGAAACGAAAGAAAGTCAAAGCAGAGAAAAACGTCGACGTCAGTATAGGTCTAGGCGAGTCAGTAGTTCTTCTAGCAGCTCTTCTTCTTCATCATCTTCTTCGTCGTCTTCTTCCTCTTCTTCTTCTTCATCATCATCTTCATCAACATCAAGCGACTCGAGTCCTAGAAGAAGACATAGTTCAAGATCTAAGCGTAAACGACGAGCTAGGTAATAAAATAGTATATATTTAGGTAAACTTTTATCGCTCCCTTCATATTTTTCTTCTTTTTTATGAGATGAGTGATTAAATGAATATACCTCAAAGTGTGAATTCCTAAAAAAAAGTAATAGAATATTCCCAATAAATGTCTTCTTAACTAAGAAGCCGCCATTTGCAAAGATAGAAGCTATGGTTTCAAGCATATGGCGCGAGGGAATTACAACGTACATAAGAGAAAAATTTGCGTCTAGATCGTAACTCGCCTCGGTAGCTCAGTTGGTAGAGCACTTGGCCCGGAAAGCCAAGGGTCCCGGGTTCGAGTCCCGGTCTAGGCGAAAATTTTTCTCTTCAAATATAATTTATCCTTTTATAAGAAGTGTTAAATTAATAATAAAATCGTCAATAGAAACCCTACTGGCTATAAAGTAGTGTTAAATTCCCAATAAATGTCTTCTTAACTAAGAAGCCGCCATTTGCAAAGATAGAAGCTATGGTTTCAAGCATTTGGCGCGAGGGAATTACAACGTACATAAGAGAAAAATTTGCGTCTAGATCGTAACTCGCCTCGGTAGCTCAGTTGGTAGAGCACTTGGCCCAGAAAGCCAAGGGTCCCGGGTTCGAGTCCCGGTCTATGCGAAAATTTTTCTCTTCAAATATAGTATATAGTTTATTGCACAAGGTAATTGAATTCGGCCTTGCAAAATATGAGATAAGAAAAGGTAAAGTGATCTCGCTACAAGCCTTAGGCCTTGTGGTGATTAGGAGGTTAAGGCTCTCACCTTTCTAGACAGTTGGCACGACATCAGTTCTGTATAATGGCTGCCTTTATCCCTAGAACAGACATCTGGTACTTATATTTAACTTTTATAGGAATTAATCACTATGAGGTTTAATTTATGATGAAATTAAATGTTTCTTACCTCTCCTCGATCAACTTAGAAAATTTAATATGAGGAGAGGTAAGAAACATTTAATTTCACCATCTGGTACTTATTTCAGTTAGAGACTGAGTCTCTCCAGGGTCATGGTTTAAGTCAGTTTAAAAATACTGAACCCATCGGGACACAAACCTGTGTGTGACCTTCTGGCTTTATAGTGTAATACCTTAAGAAACAATGCTATGCTATGTACAAAATCCAAGGAGATGGCAACTGTTATATAATACGGGGGAAATATAAAATAGGAGCAAATATAATTTCCTCAAAAATTTTCTCATGGAATTTGGCCAGTGTGTGGTCACTTGTGCCCAACCAGCATTGTGTAGTTACAATAAATAATGCCTCTAGGTTAAAAAATAAAAAAACAGCTATAATGGCTGGAGAATTCCACATTCTGACCATATGTCATATCTCTACTAGCTGGATGGCCATTCATCTTTAGAGATTGACACATGTAAATGTGAGACCAGCAATTAGTTCCAGTCTAGGTCATAGTTCTAGTCCTGTTGTGCAAATAGAAAAAGTAGTATTTCTATTCTTCCAGGAGCCATTTGACTAATAACAGATTTTAAATTTAGTGTTACATGATCAATTATATACAACTCACTGAACAATATTTTTTTTAAGAGGAAAGACTTTTTATACTCCTAACCATTCCCACTATGTGAATTGGAGAGATAGAGAAAAATCTGAGCTAGGAAGCCTGGGTAATGTAAATGATCAAGTATGCTCCACATTGGGCCAGGAATTTCAAATATAGGTAGAAAAAAGGTGAAAAATTAACTTGCATTCTTCCAAGCTTTATTCTATCCAACATGTTAATAGATAAATTAGTTTATATTTTTGACGCATATGGTGACAAAATACAAACAGTTGTGAACTGTAAAATACACCCCTTATCATATAATTGGAAGAGAGACTAAAACTATTAAAACCTTTAGAGAAGCCTATGGAGCTAACAGTTTGGAAAAAGATATACATTCAGAAGAACAAACACAGGTCCCCTAAATTTTGAAGGTTCTGCTGTGGGAAACAAATGCATTCAGGGGAACATACAATTTCCAGTGAATTTTGTAGTTCCAGGTTGCAGGTATAATGCCTGAATGTTGACAACCTCAATTCATAGTTAACTTTAGGAAATAACAATTATGAGGCGTAAAGAGATTATTCCACGAAGAATGAGTCATTTTTATATATCTTATTTTCTCATAGTTTGTTTTTCTTAACTTAAAACCTGGTGAACCTCTGCAGTTTTTCAAATAGGAAATGTCTGCATTTTCAACCAACCTTACGTTTGACTACTGGATTTTTCGTTGGGATCTTTCATATATATAAACATTGTGCTGTCCTGTTGTTGCTATATTTGAATGACTTCCAGCTCAACACCAAATGGCGCAGTTTATAGACTGGCGAATTTCCCAACGAAAATCCGATAGTTGTAATGTTGGTTGAAAATGGAAGCGATGTGGCTCCCCTTTTGAAAGCTGCAGTTTCCCATGTTTAAGAAAACATAAACTATGAGTTTAAGATGTAAAAAATGGCTCATTCTTCATTGACACTCAAATTTAACAGTCGGATTCAGCTGATGATGAAGGTGATTGCCTTTGAATTTAGTCACATGAAAAATATATTTGTTCATGAACCGAGGTGTGAAAAATCTCCAATTGAATTATGCATTATTGGTAATTTGCCTGTGTTACCTCCCATTAGGATTTTTTAAAAGGAATATTGATATTAACCCAATAGAAGTATATACCAAGAGGACGAAGATCACTGGGCCGTCCTATGAAACGCTGGAGGGAATATTTTCTATAGGATCGTAACAGGCCTTGGCCTAATACTTGGAAAGAAGAAGAAGTAAGATAATACGTCTTCTTCTTCTTCTTCTCAATCATAATTTGTAGGATTTTCATCCTGTTTATTTCCAAAATCACTCCTCGGAGGAAGACGTATTGGATGTGCTTCCATTGTCTATCCATCTCATGGCTGGTCTTCCTCTTGTTCTTCTCCCGTCCATTGGTCTATCTTCTTTAGCTCTTTTTGCAAGTCGGCTGTCTTGCATTATTTCTATATGACCCTTCCAATATTTTCATCTATCTATAATACATTTGGTTATGTCTTGAATATAACATTTGTTCCTAATTTGTGTGTTGTGTATTTTATCAAATAATGTTTTCCCCTGAATAGTTCTTAAGATCTTCATTTCACATGTGCTTATTATTTGTTTAGTTTTTGTTGTATCAGCCCTAGTTTCTGCTCCATATACGATAACTGGTCGAACTATTGTTTTGTATATGCGGGTATTGCTTTCTACTGACATGTCTGTTGCGCCAAATAAAATCTTTAATATATCCTGATATTTGAGCTGCTTTATCAGCTTGTTCTTTACTTCTTTTATTAAATGTTTAGTATGTCTTATTAATACACCTAAATAATTAAATTCTGACACTTGTTCTATAATTCTTCTTTCCACTTCTAATTTGCATCTTACTGGTTCTTTTGATATTGTTAAACATTTTGTCTTATATTCATATTAATATTTCCATATTATATTTTCTTGCATTTATATTAAATTGATGTAAAGATCTTTGTAAATTATCTTCAGCTTCTGAAAGGAGAACGACATCATCTGCGTAACATATCAAGTGAAATCTAGTGTTTGCCATTTTATAACCCAAACGTGGTGATACGTTTTCAATAATTTTATCCATTATAATATTAAATAAGAATGGACTTAAAGAGTCACCTTGTCTGATACCCTTAGTGAGTATTTTTTCTTCAGTTTGCTGTTCTTTTACTTTGATTACTGTTTTGCAGTGTGTGTTAATTAACATAATTGCCCTAATCAGTTGATTAGGAATTTTATTCTCTCAAGATAAGTACATCATCTTCAAGCTATACTCTATCAAAAGCTTTCTTCATATCTATGAAACATAAGAATAAGATAATATTTGACTTTCATAAATTATGTAATTATTAAATTAATATTGGGAAGCTAAAGCTATTACTTGATAGAAATAAGTAAATTAATAAACACAATTAAATTATTGTAAATCAATGGTAAAGAGAAAAATTTTTGCCTGGACCGGGAATCGAACCCCGAACCTTTAGCTTTCCGTGCTAATGCTCAGACCACTGAGCTATTCCAGGCTTCATTCCCATCCAAGCAAGAATCCTTCCTTTACCTTTACTCTACTGGCCCCACATTCAATTGCAATGAATCATCATTTACAAATACACAATGAATGGCTTCTACCTGAAGAAGATATTTAATAAATAATGCTAAAGCTGTGTGGAGTCCCTTCATATCTTCTTCAGGTAGAAGCCATTCATTGTGTATTTGTGATTGATGATTCATTGCAATTGAATGTGGGGCCAGTAGAGTAAAGGTAAAGGAAGGATTCTTGCTTGGATGGGAATGAAGCCTGGATTAACTCAGCGGTCTGAGCATTAGCACGGAAAGCTAAAGGTTCGGGGTTCGATTCCCGATTCAGGCAAACATTTTTCTCTTTACCATTGGTTTATGTAATTATATTTGGATGATCAATGAGAGTGATTGTAGAAATATTTACTCCAAATTTGGTGCAAAAACACAAGATTAGTTATAAATCAAATATATGTATGTTTGTAAATTACGATCAGGCATAATTTTAGTTCATGAAAGGAATGAAGTAGTATTTAGATATATTTAAATTAATATTGGGAAGTAAACATTATGAGGTTATATCATTAATAGTGAGTGGAGAGCATATTTTTAATGACTCACCTCATATAATTTCAAATTTCTTTGATACCGGTGGTTTCAGACAATATCTTGTCCCTCTTCAGTCATGGCTTCCACTGATGAAATTCTGTGGTTGTTGATTTCTCTAAGGACATCACCTCGTGTGCTGCCATCTTTCATCAGTGGAAGCCATGACTGAGGAGGGACAAGATATTGTCTGAAACCGCCGGTATCAAAGAAATTTGAAATTATGTGAGGTGAGTCGTTAAAAATATGTTCTCCACTCACTATTAATGATATAACCTCATAATGTTTACTTCCCAATATTAATTTAAATATGTTAAAACCAGTAGTTATGCTTGGGCATGGAATTGTGTATTTTGTCTGATAAGGATAAGTTAAAAATAAATAAATAAATAAAGATACAAAGAAATCTGTATGGACTATTTTAAACATGCGGAATATGGAGAATAAGAATAAATCAGTAATTACAAAAGCTTTATAATGGCATTGATTTGATGAAAGATATCAGAGGATTGGAATGGGTAGACAGAGTATTGAGAATGAATTAGCAAAAACTGGTAAAAAAATCTTAGATTGCAAATCTGAAGAAAGGGTAAAGGTAGGGCGACAACTTACTTTTTTTTAAAACTTTTATAGGAATTAATCACTATGAGGTTTAATTTATGGTGAAATTAAATGTATCTTACCTCACCTCATATAAATTTTCTAAGTTGATCGCGATTTCGAGACTATAACTGTCTCATCATCAGAACTTTGTTGGCGACTCAGTCTCCAACAATGTTCTGATGATGAGACAGTTATAGTCTCGAAATCGTGATCAACTTAGAAAATTTATATGAGGAGAGGTAAGAAACATTTAATTTCACCATAGACAACTTACTATTGATGAACTAGATAGAGAAAGGCCATTGAGAAATACAATTGAAACCATAGAGGGAGAAGGATCAAGTCAAAAGAGAATTGCAATTGTTTTATGAGAGGTGAATTTCTGTAAGGACCGTAGTGCCAGTGAGAAGAAGAGTTAATCTACGTTTGGTTATTTTGTCCAACTGTTATATTAAGTTATCACTTTTACAAAAAAAAATATAAATCCTCCTCTGAAGCCAAGATATGGATTTAAGTTGTTGGTTATATTGTTTCAGTTGGCGATGCAATTCTCCTGAAATACTTTCTAAGAATAATAATGCTTGGTTGCGTTCACGATCTCCTTCATCACGATCTGACAGTTCATGGAGTTCAAGGTAATGCAAATTTTTAAAATATTCTTATGTTCAGTTTAAGTAAAGACTTATGAACAATTACTATTTTGAAAAGAAAAATTAACACCTGAATCGGGATTTGAGCCCAAAATTTTTCAAATCCCAATTCAGGTATTAATTTTTCTTTTCAAAATAATAATTGTGAATTTTAAAATTTAAGTTAATACATCGAAAGACATGTGAGTTTAAAATTAAACTCTCTCCATCCAATTTATAACCAGATGCCTGAACATCATGATTTCCTGCAAGTTTCTTAAAATATTTACCCTAATTTGTCAGTGTATAAAAATGCTTCCCTGTATAAAGATGCATCCCAAAAATTACCATTATGAAGGAAATTTTCTAATAATGAAGAAAAGAGATGCATGTAACTTAGAATAAAATTCAGTGTTGTTGTTTTTTTTCCCCCTTCCAGGAGTATTCCTTCCATATAAATTATCAGTTAGACTCCAAAACTACCTTCATTGCATGTGTGTACAGCAAAAACTCGATTTATCGTTCCCAGTTTCATCGTTTTGCTGTATTCATCATTGAATTTCTAACGTCCTTGTACTATTGTTTATTTTTTATTTCACTCACCTCATACTTCATAACTCCTAGCATACCCAGGGTTTCGTCACATCCTTTGTGACATTCTCAATGCTGTGTCACGTTCACAACTGACGTCCGGCTGCCTTCTATCCTGCAGACTCCTTGTACTAATCACATTTAAACTATGAGGGGAAAAATCTGCATTTATCGTTTCTCGATAGATCGTTTTCCTGTAGTTATTAGAGTTTTCAATGTGGGTGATATAATTCCCTGATTGATTAAGTTTGAAGTTAAAACAGTTATATTTGTTACTTATAGATATTTATGAATTATTATGTTTTCAATATTTGTTGTTGCAAGTTGCAGTAAGAATTTTTATAGTTGTTTGTGTATTTCTCTTTGATCTGGCTTACAGCATATAACTTACTAGATAATAGGATCCAGAGATCACTGACCTGTTCCATTTTTAAGAACTATTGTTGTCAACCCTACTAGTTCACACTTTCACTGAATTGTCCGTTCCTCATTTTAAGCAATCTTTGTCGTTATATGCTTGATTCTCAACTCTTCTTTATTGGATTTTGGAAGACATGGCTGCTAAACAATTCATACATTAGAAGAAAGACTTTGCATTATTGAAGTGAAGAAAAGAGTTATACGTAATATAGTTAAGTACTTAGACCTACCACCATCAACCCTTAATTTGATAATTACAAGGAAAGTGAAGATCAGACAGCAGGTTGATAAGTATGATACATCAGCTGAAATGAGGTAGAGGGCAAAGAATCAACTTACAGTGATCTGGAAAGTATCTTATTTTCCTAGTATCAGTAGATCCAAGCATGACATTTCTATTGATGGGAGCATTCTAAAGGAAAAATTACTGCTACGATAGGAATTGAGAACTTTTTGGCTCGCAATGGTTGGATCTCCCATTTCATACAATTTCATGTGACCTGGTTTTTAAAAAAAAATTAGTTTGCAGGAGAAAGTGCTGAAGTGGATATGAACTATGCAAATCTCTGGTTTGAAAAACTACCAGAGATGCTGAAGGGATACAAGGATTGTTATATATATGTAATGCAGATTTGACATGCCTATTTTTCAACTGTCTTCCAGGCTCGACTCTAGCATTAAAAGGAGAGTCGTGCCATAGAGGAAGAAGTGCAGAGAACAACTGACTATGTTACTGTGTACAAACAGTGACAGATCGGACAAATAATTAAAAGAAAGTTAGAGATCCGGGGTTCTAGTCCTGGTCCGAACATTATTTTTCTTCTAAAATAAAATGATGTCCAATTCTGGGAAGTGTTAATTTAAAATATAACTTCAAAACATCTTGTACTGTTCGTCGACTTCAAACTTGTCTCGGGTTCTTGTTATTGTTTCTCTTGTTGTTGTTGGGTGGTGGTGGTGTACCATCTTCCAACATTGTTCAACTTCAACTTTCAACATTCTCCATAAGAATCAAATGAATCGTGAATTCTTCTTACCTCATTGTTTTTTAACACAGAACTGCAGCATTTGGGAAACATATCATTGTGAAAACAGCTGAAGATGGGAATGATATGTTTCCCAAATACTGGAGTTCTGTGTTAAAAAAACAGATGTATGAGGTAAGAAGAATTCACGATTCATTTGATTCTTAATAAGAAAGCCTCATAATGTAAAAATTCCCAACTTAATTATATTAACATTATCCAGTTTCCAATAACACTTCAGTAACCACATAAATGCATTGAATGATAATTTCACCACCATGCTTGGTTATAAATACTTGAATGATAAACATGTTGCTATGTATTTAACTTTCACAGGGAAAGAACACTATGAGGTTAATGTTTTTATTACCTCACCTCATATCCTTTTTCTTCTATACTGCAGTTTCGGAGCTTATCTCCATCGTCAGTAGCCTCTGGTCGACTGGTCTTATGTCGTTTCTTGGCGGTTTCCTTCTTACTTCTATCGGTGGACCGATGAACCTCTGGATCAGGTCAAAATTTGCGGGAGTTTCAAAATTCATGCGTTTGTCTTTCTTGTTTTTTTTTGGATGGGAAAAAATGTACATCCAAAAAAACAAGAAAGACAAACTCATGAATTTTGAAACTCCCACAAATTTTGACCTGATCCAGAGGTTCATCGGTCCACCGATAGAAGTAAGAAGGGAACTGCCAAGAAATGACATAACACTGGTTGACTAGAGGCTACTGATGATGGAGATAAGCTCCGAAACTGCAGTATAGAAGAAAAAGGATATGAGGTGAGGTAATAAAAACATTAATTTAATTCTTATGTTGCTATGTCTTCCTAATGCCTTCTGGATCATACATAACAAAAATTGTATTTTTGCCTAATTTCATTGCTGAGAAATAACATTTCAAAGAGTGTACACCGTATTTATACTTGTATAGGTCACATTCTAGTTTTGCAATAATAAATTGGGGAAAAAATATTTGTCTTATATTTTCGCTAAGAAGCAGCGCAAAAGACTGAAATAGGCCTACACCATTTTTAAATCTGACAATGTTGTAAATTCCAAAGCTTCTGTTGCCGGCTATGTAACAGTACATTCGGGCTGCGGTTCAGTCATTAACACGAGGGTAAAGTGGGCAGTCAGTTGGTGGTATTCATTGTCTTTCCTATTCACTATATGTAAACATGGGTCGGTACAGAGTAAGTTATACATCCAAATTCAAGCTACTAGTGGTGCGCTATGCAGCAGAACATGGAAATAGGACAGAAGGAAGAAAGTTTGATGTGGAAGAAAAAAAAATTAGCAACAGTGGATCTAAACAAAACATGCACTTGAAAACTCATCACAACATTGACAATCTTTCCACGGAAAGAAAGCAAAATATCCACTATTAGAATGAGTTCTCCTGGATTACGTATGGAAAACAAGGGCAGACGGAATTTCTATATCTGTCGAAATGATACAGTTTCTCTTGGTACATATCGGGAAGTTTGATGTATGCTGCTGAATTGCAAGGTCGTAATGTGTCGTAAATCGCCTTGCCCAGCCATAACTTTCCTTAAATTCATTGCATGGGATTTCCATGTTTTTAGCTATCTTAAGGCCTTCAAACTTGCAATTAATTAGATTAAATTGTTCTAAAATAAAGCATATTTTTTAGATATTTCGTGTATAAGCCATGCCCTAATTTTGAAACTTATGTTTTAAGTAAAAGAGTGTCCTATACATGCGTAAATACGGTACATCAATTTGAGACTCTCTGTAATGTCTCCTGTAAAAAAAGTATTCTGCTGTTTGGCAATAGATGTTGTTTAATAAAGTGTTTATGTTGATGTTTAATCTTTGGGATGTTTGGTATTTAAGCTGTATTCTAATAATGTGTTGAAGTGAGATTTATTCAAGATTGATGACAAAATGAGATCAGTAGCTTGATAATGTAAATATAAAGGAATAAAAAATGAAGTGAAATTCATTAGGTTAATTCAATTGTTATAAAGTTTTAACTTGTTGAGTTTTTAATCCACTAAATGTTTTTATTTTGCTGGAAATGTAAATAGCTGTTCTTTCTGTTTTTTCTACCATCTACACTTGAATTTGTTTGTTCCCATAACAATAGCTACCTTGCAAGATTAGATGTTGCCTCTGCGCATAGAATCATTTTCTTGTTGAATTTGGAAAATTTAAAAAAATATTTTACAGACACACTTTGGCCAGAAACATATCAACTCATCCATAAAACCATCTCTATACTCTAAGAGGTTTTATTGTATATTTATTTACTACTTTAAAAGTTATATGTTCATATACAAATAACTGCATAAATTTAAATGATCGGAATAAAATTGGTATTTTAGCTAAAAATGCTATAATTAATCTTAAATATTAGAAGATGAAAGTGCAAGAAATAGTATCTCACTAATAAAATTTGTATTACAAACAGAGATTCATCAATTAGCAGATCAAGGTCAGGAAGCAGCATTAAATCATCTCAACGGAGTCATTCACGATCTAGCAGTAGGAGACGGCACTATTATGACCGTGATAGAGACTATAAGAGGTCTGGCAGAAATTTCAGAGGCTCTTTCAATTGGAGGAGGTAAATTTTACTCCTTTGTTATAAATTATTTATTTTATAACTCACAACCACATTATTTTTAACCGTTCACTTCATAGAACATTACATTTGCATGTATGATAATGAAGTTAAACCATTCATGAATCTGTAAAGATGATACATACATGTAGTATAGATCTACAGTTAGCCACTCATGAGTTTATGCTTTTTCGTGAGTTATAATTCACTGATTATTATGAGTTAGAGATTTTAGACTCACCTCATATTTTTTTTATTTTTCTTGCAGACTAGTTTCTTCACACTTGTGTAACTTAGTCAATTAAGTGTGAAGAAACTAGTCTGCAAGAAAAATAAAAAAAAATATGGGGTGAGTCTAAAATTCCTAACTCATAATAATTAAAAGAAATCTCAGTGTTACTTCCTTCAAATATTAAATATAATTCACTGACTTAGTGTTGTTGGTGTCCAATGATGATGAGCCTTTAATTGGCTTGCACCTTTTTTTTTCTCTTGCTTTCCAGTGGAGATCTTGAATTTCCTTTCTCAGGTGTTTGTTCCCATCCAGTTGTTTATATATAGGATATTTTCCTGTTGAGTTCTTGGCCTGAAAGCAGTCTGCCTCCATGTGATGTTTTCTGGTTCATGCTAAATGATTACAACAATGAACCTCACAAATCTAAAGTTGATACTTCCAAATTTAACATTTGGTATACAGGTCAAGACCAGAAAATCTTTATGGTTGTGCAAATTCTGTCTTCATCATTAACTAAGAATAACATAATCAAATAGGCTAGTAATGCAATGGGAGGCTTTTTCTTCTTAAGACCATAATTTTGAGTTGCATATAAATCAGACCATGTAGATTGAATATATTTTATCTTTCTCCACTTACAGAAATAGTGGGAATATAACAATTATCAAAATCCAGAAAAACTTCTCTTACCAGTATCACCTCTGGAAGATATAGATATTGCTTTTAACACAAATTTAATCAAACATGTTTTAAAAAGTGAAATGACCCCAGATGAACTAAAACAAATCACATTGGAAACCATTCACAGTCTATATCCACAATGGGTACATATCTATACAGATGGATCCAGAATGGGAATAGAAGCTGGAGCTGGAATTTACTCAAAACTGTTTAGCTTCTATGTTGCAGTAGGAAAAAATTACACACACTTCGATGGAGAAATACAGGCAATAGAGTTAGCACTAACACAACTCCTCTACAGAATAAATATATTTCAGAGAGCAGTTGTATTAAGTGATTCAACATCAGCTATACAAGCTATAACAACATATAACTCTCCAGTCTCCAGAAAAGTATTGGAAATAAAAAAGATCATAAGATTTTTGACCAAACAAAATAAAATTATGCAGCACCAATGGATCCCCTCTCATTGCGGGGTACATGGAAATGAAATGGCGGATCTTTTTAGCAAAACAGGGCACCAAAATTTTACAAAAAACAAATCAATCCCTGCCCTACCATTCTGCAAAAATTATAATTAAAGAAACTTCCAGAAAGACTGATGGAACACTTCAAATCACAAAGTAATGAGAAATCATGGCTATCTTGCAGAATAAAAACTTAATACCTGAACAACCAAGACATGAAGCAGTAGAACATTCAGACTGTTAACAGCCATGACTACCTGGCAGCACACCTCCATAAAATTGGAATCTTCAACTCTCCAAATTGTATCCTGTGCCAAGACAATAACACTACCATGAACAAAGATCATCTAGCTAGCTGTTGAGGCTCTGAAGATCGTATACAAGAACTCTGGCAGGACTCTATTGGGAAGCAAGAAAGCAAATGGAACACATCCAAGCCAATGGGCATTAGACTACTACTACTAATACTACTACAATACTGTTAATTCCTGGATGTAACCTGCACACTGCATGATAAAATACATACTTACATTTTACAGATATGTTGAAAATGTTTCCCATTTGCAGATATATAGCACCTAAACATTTTGTGCTTCATAAATTGAAGCTCACATTCAATTGTTTTGAACTTATTCACTATTGAATTAACTGTAGATTTAATATTTTAATTCCGTACAGCTGTAAAGACCTAAGGAATAAACCTTGAAATTCATATAATACATTTTTTTTGGTAGAGCACTTGGCCCGGAAAGCCAAGGGTCCCGGGTTCGAGTCCCGGTCTAGGCGAAAATTTTTCTCTTCAAATTTAATTTATCTTTCATTGAGAAATGTTAAATTAATAATTTAAAAAAAAAAACATCATATAATAAAGTTGGGAATATTTTTACATTATGAGGTTTTCTTGATAAAAATCAAATGAATCATGAATTTTTCTTACCTCATACATCTATGTTTTTTTATATTATAAAAACATAGATGTCTGAGGTAAGAAGAATTCATGATTAATTTGATTTTTATAAACCTTGAAATGCTTGAATAAAATATATTAATTAATTTATTTATAATAAAGTAAATTCTTAAAACAATGAATGTAATCATTGACATTAAAAAATAAATCTTAAATCAAGTTATCAGCAGCAGAAAAAAACATTCTTAAAATTCTCTATTACACTGAGCAGTGATTTGTATTTTAAAAGTTACAACAAATGATACATCTCTGAATCATAACTCAAGCAGCAGACACAAGGAGAAAAATGAAAGACAACCCTGCATACAGAGATTAATTGAAACATTCTAATAAGCAACTATTGATTTTGAACTTTTATAGGAAAAAATAACTATGAGGTTTAATTTAAGATACTTCATACCTCACCTCATATCCAGTCTTCTAATTATACTGCAGTTTCGAAGCTTTCGACAAGATATTACTGAAGATGAAGCTGCCAAGACTTCGAAACTGCAGTATAATATTAGAAGACTGGATATAAGGAGAGGTAGGAAGTGTTTTAATTTAATCTTAACTATTGATTTCATTAATGGCAGTGCATAGAGTTTAGTATTGCCAATACAAGTTCTGTAAACAGTGCAAGAGATAAAATGTAGATTCTATCTAGGATTGGAAGATGTTAATTTAAATAGAAACATAAAAAAAAGATAAAATATATTTACTGTATATATTTTAGAATGATCTATGACATTTTGTATGACACTCGGCAGCAAGTGGGCCAGTGTCAGCGCTTGCTGTTCTCAGTAAATGGTGTCTACTGGAGTCACATGCTATAGTCAGACTTTCATGCTCTTTCCTTGCCTTTAAGACAACTACTGATGCCAGATCTGCTTCTCCTGAGTGCCATAGAGAATGTCATGTATATATAATAATTCCATGGTACAACAGGCCTAGAAGACCCTTAGCCTACCAGGTGGCTGCTGGCCTCACATCCACATGTGTTCATCACAGAGGTAGATGATCATCTAGCTATTGTAGGGGTGACACGTGGTCAGCATGTCGAGTCCCCCCAGCCATTATAGCTGGTTTTCTCAACCTGGAACCACTACTTATTGTAGCTATCCAAATGCCTCATGATGCTGGGTGGGCACCGGTCCCATACTAGCTGAAATACCATGAGAAAATTTCTTCCCCCATGGAGACTCGAACCAGCACAAGTCCCGTAGCTCTGCACCAAGGCTTCCTGCCTTAACCACTCTGCTACGGCACGGGACCATGTATATTTAAAATACAATTTTTTGTATCACTTTGTATTATATCCTTAATAAATATTTTGCTTATATGTTGTATTCTCTTTAGTAAATGAAATTTCTCATGTCTAACCAAAATTAATGTTAGACAAATCAAAATGTTAATTAGAAATTTTATACCTTACCTCGTAAATTGTAATAAGAATGATGATCTCTGAAACATGTCCAGGTGATTTCTAATTATCTTTCTTATATTTCAATATTGATGTTTACCTCATAGTGTCACTTGTATTTCATGTTTATAAATTAAGTTAGAATGTTTACAGTAGTTAGTAAAGATAACTTTTTATTAAGGTAGATTTTTTATAAAAAAATTAATATACCTCATAGTGAGAATTCCTAAAATAAATAACTTTTTATGTTGTAAATATGATGATACATATCAGGGTGAATTGCAAAAGGTGTGAGTTATATCTTTATAAAAATATATGCATGTTTAATATATGTAAGAATTAACACCATGAGGTTTCTTTTAATTATTAATGAGTTGGTTATTTTGATTCACCTCATATTTCTTCAATTTTATGCACATCTGGTGGTGTCGCTTTTGTGCGACATTGTCTATGCATTCCATAAAATATTTCTTGAAATATGAGGTAGTCAAAATAATCAACTCATTAATAATATATGCATGTGTTTAGTAGAGGATGAGTATTGAGCTACCACATTTTTATAGGATTTAAAGGATATCATTAGAAATCATGTACATAACTCTTTTAAATAGTCAATCCTGCTGTATTAGTGTTTATCTTACTCGCCTCTAGGTCTAAAGTTTCAGGTTCATACCTGGCCAGGGTTGTGATGAATTTTTTAGAGCATAGAAATCTTGAGGTAGATTTTATTTGGAAAGGGAAATAAATGAATTCCCATGTCACAGATTTACAGCATGTAAAAAAAAACATTAGCCAGAAAAAAAACGAGGCCTCTGCATTTGGCCCTTTCAATGCCCACATTTGAATTGAGACGTTAATGATCTTGCCTGTTGAAGAGCTCATTAAATAAAATAATAGCATAGCATGGTTGTATATTATACAGATATGTTATCTTGGCAATTCACAAATGATATACTGTATATAAATAAAGTAACATATCATGGCTATATTTTGTACAAATATGTACCTTCACAATTCACAAATGATATACTATATATAAAGTTTATATATTTTTTTATCTAGTGACCTCTGGCAAACAATGGTAAAGAGAAAATTTCTAGCTGAAACAGGAATAGAACCCCATCGGTTCAGGCAGAAATGTTTCACTTCACCAATGATTACAAGTTTAGTTGTGCATGCTTCATAGTTAAGTTATCAAGTTTCATACTTCATTTTTTTATGTTTACTCAACCTTATTTAATTTGATTTATTTAGGGACCATGAGGAAAGGATGTATAAAGAAAGGATATATCATCAAGGAAATAATTATTACAGGTAAAAGCAGTAAGTTTGATACTTGGAAGTTAGTAATGTGAAATTCAAGAACTCCATATAACACTTCAGTATCTTTGGAAGTTGTTAGAAAGTCAGTGAATTGAAATATTATTTTTTAAAGTATTATTTTGGAGAAGAAAAAAACCTCTAAATTCATTAACGAATTTAAGTTTCGAACAAAAATATTTTATATCAATGACAATAGAATAAAAATGTTTATAGTCAACTATGACATCCATATTGTGAATGAGAAAGAAATGAGAATAAGTGAACAAATATTTTTTTGTAAGATAAATTAATGTTTTGAACCAGGAATCGAACCCTAGACCTAATCATGCAATAATAAATCTATGAACAGTAATTATACAAATGAAACAATACAAATATTGTAAATCGTCTATGTCGTGAGAATTAGCAATTTCACGTGCATGTAATTGTAGCATGTCATTTGTAACTGCGATAATGTCATTCTGCAACTGTTCAAAATAATTTAAAAGTTCATCTTCTACAGCAGGATATTTGCCATTTTTCAGGCCACGAAATGCCCTATTGTCACTTCTTGCATTATTTAGTGTGTCTTTTTGTTTCCTCCGATAATCCACGTTGGATTCGAGAATTCTAAATTCTCTTTCTGCTGCACGATTACCGAAATGTTCCGCAGAACTTATGACTTTCAATTTATATGATGCTGTATAATTGTTCCCCATCTTGAAATACAATATAAATGCAAGTGCCCATTAGAAGTGTTGAAAGTCAACTAAAATACTGGTATTTACTTTTCTAAAACTTGTTTCTACCAAAGGCAAGCATTGTTGAAGTAGCGGGACTTTGGATTTCTTTGTAAAGCAGTTTGCTAGTAAATGATTTCGTTGGAATGTAAGAATTGACAATGGAATTCAGGGAAGGAAAATCCCTTCTACACTAAAAACAAATAAGGCCCTATCTAAAATGTATGCGTAAAATACACGGAGCAAAAATAAAGTTCAAAATAATACTTTAAAAATCAAGGTGTGCAAAATATGTGGGGGCACAAATTACATAAGCAAATACGGTATGTTAAATTCAATATAACATCAGAAAATGAATAAATCTTGTTAATTTCACATAATGATTTATTGCAGACAAATATATGATTTTTGCAGATTTATAAGAATGAAATATCATGTATAATAATTTTGAATAACAAAAACATGTAGCTTTTTTTTTGTTTCAATTTAAAAGGACTGGAAAATTTGCTCATTAGCAAAATTTTCGCCTCTGAATGAATAATCGTTTGCTGCTGTTGATAGAGAATCAAACTAAAAAAATAATAAAATTATCATTAAGAAGATAAAGCTATTGATCAAAATAAGTAAATTAATGTACACAACTGAACTGTTGTAATCATTTGTGAAGTGAAAAATCTCTGCCTGAACCGATGGGGTTCTATTCCTGTTTCAGCTAAAAATTTTCTCTTTACCATTGTTTGCCAGAGGTAGTAATGTTTTATTCTCAGTTGTCTTTGGTATTATAAGATACCGGTTTTAATTGGAAGATTTTTATTCCTACTTCATATTTAAATTTACCATAAATATTGTTTGTTTTTATTAATTGTTGCATTCCATCCTTAGTGAAGTTGATTTTATGTGAATATTACAGTATATACTGGTTTTAATAGGTCTCGAAGTCCACTTCATAACAGAAACAATTCTGGCAATGATTGGCATTTGAGTGAAAGAGAAAAACAACGGCAAGTGGAGGAGAGGAGAGTGATATATGTTGGTCGCATTGAAGAAGGAACATCAAAGGCAGAGTTGAGGAGACGTTTTGAAATATTTGGTCCCATTGTTGACATTAGTGTTCACTTCAGGGAACATGGGTAAGCTATATTCCAGCTGGAAAAACATACACACAGTATTATATGTTCAATTATAAAGATGTAATATCTAACATTCTGAAAGAATAGAAACAGGCGAAACTACATAACAGTGCAACTTACATTATGTGACAAAATTAAATTTATACCTTATAAAAATTAGGAGACACTGCATAGCGTATTTGGTTAAGGGAAAATACTATAAGCCAGAAGGTTTTAAACTGGTCTAAATCTTCTGGCAACTCCAACTTCGAGTGCAGTGAAAATCTGCAAAAGTACGAGGTTTAACTTCCTCCTACCCCAAGAGCCTTCTAAGGACTCTATTGCGATTGCTTCATTTTTTCTTTAATTAATTTTATAAGCATATATATCATATATAATACCTTTACGATACACTTTTTCTACACTGAATATTTTTCATTGTTATAATTCACATAAGTGCTTTTGTGGACTAGTGGTTATGCTCCTTGCCTCTGGTCCCGAGGACGCGGGTTCAAACCCAGCCTGGGTCGATGGATTTTTTTTAGGATGGAAAAATCCAAGGAGCAAGTCCTTCGGGAGGGACTTTAACCCTTAGTTCTGAGTCTGAAGTTTTTCAGGCTCGTAAAAGATCCTTAAGCCTGAATGAAAAGGCCTCTAAGCAAAATTTTCCTGTCCTGGTACTACCTTGGTTTCCTAGATGTCAGTATGAGGCGGAATGCTGACCACGGACCACTCAAACGACATCTATACGAAAACAAGTGTAACTAAATTAGTATGGTTCAAATTCTTCCCTGTAGGGGAAAAGCACCTAAATCTCTGTTAAGGGAAACATGGGCTTACAAGATTTTCCACAATTTGAAAGTACTGTCTAGAGTAAATAGAAACAATGTAAGAAAATTGGAAACATGTACTCCACTTAGTTTACGAAATGTTAATCCCTGTCTTAATTTGACAGATTGGAATATCCATCACAATACTAAAGTATGTGTGCACTCTTGTAATGAAATATCAAGACTAAATAACTAACCCACTCACTCACTGGCACTATCAAACCTAGGTTCATGGCCATGTAGACATAAGTTCTCCATACCATCCCTGTCTTGAACTAATGTTTTCCATTCTTCCCCTGTATAATCTACTTCTCATCATGATTGTTATTCTCCCACCCCATTCTTGGCCTGCCTACAGGGTGCTTTCTCTCTGGTTTTTCCTACAAGGAGCCTCCTACCCCTTGTAGTTTACTAGACTAAACTCTTCTTATTTAACAATTGAATTATAATTTAACACCTCACCTCATAAATATAGATTTCTCAAAGTCATCTTTCGATACTTCTACATATCTTCTCCAGCTCCATCTTATTATATCTGGTTTCCTGTAAAGAACATTTAAAAGTCTTCTTGTTTAAGAGGCCGCTAGATGGCATTAGTGGAACAAAGTTTGCTGCTATCAGGTGCGCGGGAATCATATTAGTATAAGAGAAAAATCTATGTGTAAATTGGGATGCCTATAGCTTAAATCATTAAAGTACATGAATGAGTCACTTCTTATCTTACCTCATAGTTTATGTTTTCTTAAACATGGGGACTGCAGTTTTTAAGGGGGACATCCCTCTCATTTTCAACCGATATTATTTCCCATATTTAACTTTGAATTGGAAATTTTTATTTAAAATTTTCAATCTCATTACTGGGAAGATTTGTAGTGTGTTATTTCTAATGTTGGATAATGTGCTGAAACTGATACAAATTCGTTTCAGCCTGCATCGCTGTTCAAATTCAATTGAATGTACTAAGACTCTTCTTATTTATTTAATTGAGATGCTGATAACAGATAAAGTATATCATGTCGGAGGAAATAAATTTTATGAATGAGTTGGAGAAAGTGTTTTTTATGCCTCACCCATAAAGTTTTCAGTTTTTTATGTCTCACGTCATAAAGTTTTCAGTATACCGGTTTCAAAAATCATTTTATTTTCATTTTCAAACTTGGAGTTTGACTGAAGATGAAAGTAAAATTACTTTTGAAACCAGAATAGTAAAAACACGCAACTTTATGAGGTGAGATATAAAAAACATTTTCTCCAACTCATTCATAAGTTGAAAATACCTCATAGTGTTACTTCCCACTTTAATTTTGATTAAATTTGTCTTTTTTTTTTGTGTCAAAAATAACATTTATTTTTCTTAAAATATAATTTGAAAACAATTTTTTTTTAGTTTAAATTAATTAGTTTTATATTTTAATGTTTATGTACAAAGTATTAATTAAACTTGGTATCCATTTTTTATTGGCAGTGACAACTATGGTTTTGTCACCTTTGCTTATAAAGTGGATGCATATGTGGCTGTGGAACATGGAAATGATGATCCTTCCCTACCACGTTATGATCTTTGCTTCGGTGGTCGAAGAGCTTTTTGCAAGACCCGTTATTCCGATCTTGGTAAGTATTAATAAAATACCTCATAGTGATTTTTTGATATATTTTTAATTAACATTTTCCAGAATTGGATATAGCTTTATTTTAGAAAAAGAAATATTTTTATATTTTAAATTAACATTTTCCAGAATTGGGTATAGCTTTATTTTATAAAAAAAAATGTTTTTCCTAAAATAAAACTATATCTAATTCTGGAAAATGTTAAATTAAAATATAACATCAGAATAATAAACTTTACCGCTTAAAAGTGGTGTTTAAATTCTCATTAAAAATACTTTGAATAGAAGTTGTCAGATGGCATTGTTGATAGCGATGGCTATCGGCCTTCGGGTGAAAATAGAATAGTATAAGTAGAAGTAAATTTGACGTTCCTATCAGAAGTTCGAATTGCATAACGGTTATCGCACTGGTGTACAGAGTCAGAGATCCAGAGTTCGACTCCGGGTTTGAACGTAATTTTCTTTCTAAAATAATGCCTCATAGTGACCTACAATCAAATTGGTAAGTATTGTTATAAAACAGTGTGAATAGAAGTATAAAAAATTGTGAGCATTACATTAGTGTCTTTGTTTCATTTAAAGAATTACAAATTTTTCATAAGTTCAAATTTGAATTTAAAATCTTCGGACAAAATTATATTTTGTTATATCTGATTATTTTCATCTCATTAACTCAAAATGAGAGAGGTTATTTGAAGCAGTGCTCAAAGCAGACTTCCAGATTGAATTTTATGTAAAATATTAAAACTAAAAAATAAATAATAGTTTTAAAAAACTAAAACAACACACTTTATTAGAAAACTGAACTAAAAAATGAAAAAAATAATTTTAATTTCCAATAGGCTTGGGATAAAATTAAAGTGGTCAACAAAAAAATCATCTCCAACACATCTAGAATAAAACTAGAATTATCTACAAAAAAATAATTCTACAATCAAAAGCATGGGGTGCTTTTCATGGTTTTTACGTTTTCTTCTTAGAGACTTTACTTTTACCAATATCTGTTTATTATCAAATATATTAATTAATATAGAGCACCCCGCTTTTGATGGTAAAATTATTTTTTTTTGTAGATAACTCTAGTTTTATTCTAGATGTGTTGGAGATGATTTTTTTGTTGACCCCTTTAATTTTATCCCAAACCTATTGGAAATTAAAATTATTTTTCATTTTTTAGTTCGGTTTTCTAATAAAGCGTGTTGTTTTAGTTTTTTAAAACTATTATTTATTTTATGTACTTAAATTCAGTAGTCTATAAATTAATATAAAATTATGGAATATTCACCTGAAAGGTCCGTCTCCTCAACTTATCATTTAACTGTAGCGCTTTCGGGACTTGTCCCATCATCGGCAGGATTCAAAACTGGTGTTTCACTGAAGATCTGGTAGAGGGGGTTGCATATATTGGGTTCGTTTTCGGTTATCAGGCTGTCGTTGTTGTGAGCTGCTTTCATGATTTCCATCTCTTCGAGTACGTTTATCTTCGCTGGATTATTTTCTCTGTGCATTACTGTTAGGGTGTTTTCAATATTTAACATGCGATGTCCTTCATGGATAACGTGTTTTGCATAGCTTGATTTCCCTTCTGCGTGAACGAAGTCTCGAAGGATTGAAGTCTCGAAGCCTGATAAACGAAAACGAACCCAATACATGCAATCCTCTCTACCAGATCTTCAGTGAAACACCAGTTTTGAATCCTGCCGATGTTGGGACAAGTCCCGAAAGCGCTACAGTTAAATGATTAATTAAGTTGAGGAGACGGACCTTTCAGGTGAATATTCCATAATTTAATATTAATTTTGAATAATACCTCAACGGAACACATCATGAATCTTATAAAAGTTAATTAGTCTATAAATGTTATGATTACTCTCTCATTCATATAATAAATGCATAAATTCTATTTGCTAATTGTGCACAAGCATCCTTTCTCCTGATGATTTTATTATTAATATAATACTTCTCATTGAAGGATAAGTTATATTTGAAGAGAAAAATTCTCGCCAAGACCGAGACTCGAACCCGGGACCCTTGGCTTTCCGGGCCAAGTGCTCTACCAACTGAGCTACCGAGGCGAGTTGCGATCTAGATGCATTTGCAAAGATAGAAGCTATGGTTTCAAGCATTTGGCACAAGGGAATTACAACGTATATAAGAGAAAAATTTGCATCTAGATCGCAACTCGCCTCGGTAGCTCAGTTGGTAGAGCACTTGGCCCGGAAAGCCAAGGGTCCCGGGTTCGAGTCTCGGTTTAGGCGAGAATTTTTCTCTTCAAATATAATTTATCCTTCAATGAGAAGTGTTAAATTATAATAAAATCGTCAATAGAAGCCCTACTGGCTATAAAGTAGTGTTAAATTCCCAATAAATGTCTTCTTAACCAAGAAGCCGTCATTTGCAAAGATAGAAGCTACGGTTTCAAGCATTTGGCACGAGGGAATTACAACGTATATAAGAGAAAAATTTGCATCTAGATCGCAACTCGCCTCGGTAGCTCAGTTGGTAGAGCACTTGGCCCGGAAAGCCAAGGGTCCCGGGTTCGAGTCTCGGTCTAGGCGAGAATTTTTCTCTTCAAATATCCTTTCTCCTGTCTGCTTAACAGCCTATTATGCTCACATGAGATTGAGATGCTCATAGAAATAATCTATCATACTTACATTATATGGTAATTTCTTATGCATATATTTTCTTACATCGTGTAGATGCAGCGGAAAGAGAGACTTTTTAATCTGTCTTAATACTTGGCCACAGACATGTAGAAATAGACAGGTCATCTAATTCTGAAGCAGAAGTTTCCACCACTATGAGTTCTAAATTTACAGTATTTGAATATGGTATCCATAATAGATTACATCCTTCAGCATCAACAGAACTGGTGTCAACTTATGACCACATTTTCATGATACCAGTTTCAAAAGTAAATTTTACTTCCATCCTCAGTCAAACTCTTACTGTCAAAATTTCGCCGTTTATTATATTTATAAACACAAGTAAATATTTGTACAGTTTTCTTTCTTGATTAAACGGTACATATTCAAGTCTATTTAGATCATTTAAATATACCTATACAAAGGGATTATAATTAAGATCAGTGCACTTAGATTACATCTATTCTGCGTGTATAAATCTTGTATTTAAAAGTAATTTCTTATTTTTCTAACACATTTTATTTATTTTATTTTTTTTACCTTATCCTTTCACTTCTATATTTTTTTGTGTTAATAAATCACATAACAAAAGGCAACAACAATTTACATACAGTAAGGTAAAGTAAGGATTTATGCTTGGATGGGAAGGAAGCCTGGATTAGCTCAATGGTTAAGAGCATCAGCACGGAAAGCTGAAGGTTTGGGATTCGATTCCCGGTTCAGGCATAAATTTTTCTCTTTACCATTTGATTACAATAATTTAGTTGTGTACTTTAATATACTTATTTCAATCATAGTATCAGCTTTAGCTTCTTAATATTAATTTAATAAATAATGCTATAGCACCGTACAGGCCACATGGCCTAAAACGAATTTGTTCATCATGATGATGATGCTATAGCTATGTGGAGTCCCTTCATGTCTTCTTCAGGTAGAAGCCATTCATTGTGTGTATTTGTGAATAATGATTCATAGCATTTGAATGTGGTACCAAGACAGTAAGGTAAAGGAAGGATTTATGCTTGGATGGGAAGGAAGCCTGGATTAGCTAAATGGTTAAGAGCATCAGCACGGAAAGCTGAAGGTTCGGGGTTTGATTCCCGGTTCAGGCATAAATTTTTCTGTTTATCATTTGATTACAATAATTTAGTTGTTTACTTTAATATACTTATTTCAATCATAGTATCAGCTTTAGTTTCTTAATATTAATTTAATAATTACATAATTGAATCTGACATTTTTATGCCTCACCTCATAAAAATAGCTGATAATGGAGGGAATGTCTCTAAAACTGGACTCAATGAGAATCACATAATAATTTTTATAATGTGAAATGTAAAAATATCCAATTCAATTATGTAATAATAATTAAATGAATCGTGATGTTTTCTTACCTCATACATCTATGTTTCTTTTAACACAGCACTGCAGTATCGGCGACACTTTGTCGTCATCGTCAGCTGTTTTCACGACTGTCAATTTTTTCTCCTGCCCTTTTAAAAGGAGAAAAAATTGACAGTCGTGAAAACAGCTGACGATGACGACAAAGTGTCGCCGATACTGCAGTGCTGTGTTAAAAGAAACATAGATGTATGAGGTAAGAAAACATCATGTTTCATTTAATTATTATTAATTGAACCTCATAATGTTAAAAATTCCCAAATTTAATATATCAATTATGTAAATTGAAAATTTACTCATAGTGTTACTACTTCCTATTTATAATATTTAAAAATCATCTTCAGATTGTTAATTTGCAGTATGACTAGCTAACACCTAAAAAACTTCAATAACACCTTAATATTAAACCAAAGAATGAGAGCTGTAAGCATATATTGACTTTAATAACTAATAAAAAGTGAGGCTTGCCTCACCTTATACTTCATGTTCTTCAAGTACGGCACTGCAGTTTCAAGAGGCATCCCTTTCATCTTCAGCCATCTTTACAACTGTTGAATTTCGATCTACATCTTCATCTTCAAAGTTGACATTTGATTGGATGAACTTTGTGATCAAATCTTGCTTGCCGGTAATTTCAAAATTCATGGATCTAAATTTGTACTTCTCTAGTACCTGCTGTTGGTGTAACAGTCATGAAGATCTTGAACATATCCTTATAAATTGCTCTTTTCCAAACCTCCAAAGAACTAAACTCAAATTTATATATTAAATTTGGGAATTTTTAAGATTATGAGGTTCAGTTAATAAGAGTTAAATGAATCGTGATTACCGGCAAAAGAAAAAAATTGACAGTCGTGAAAACAGCTGACGATGGTGACAATGGGTCGCCGATACTGCAGTGCTGTGTTTAAAAAAACATAGAAGTATGAGATAAGAAGAAATCACGATTCATTTAATTCCTAACTAAACTCAAATCTTTAATACCTGGAATTTTGAGAAAAAAAAATCAATATATCCTGACTACTCCTCATCTTTGGACTCTGGCAGCTGGAATATACTGCAAACATCTTTTGTAAAATGAAGAACAATGTAGTGGAAGTTCGTGTTGTCAGCAAATAGCTGGATACACTTAGAAGATAGAAAGAAATTTGCACTTCTGAATGTATATCTTTTCCCAAACTGTCAAAGGTTAATTATATTACATAAATTGATATAATAAATTTAGCCTGGGTAGTCTACTAATAACTAATAAGAAAGTTAATACCCCAGATAGTAAAAAAACCTGGAATTTATCAAATTAGTTGTAAAGACTGCAATATATATATATATATATATATATAGTAATTCTGCCCAAGGGCAGGTCATTCACTGCAATCATAGCATTTTCATGCTATGCTTGCAGTTTTACTAGATGTGGAAGCTTCCCGTCCACAGCGGTGAAGGATGATGTTGATGGCCATATGATTTCGGGGACCTTTTGGGCCGTAAAGTTTTCCTGGCATTTGTCTTACAGGTGAAGAAAACCCCAATAAAAACCTCACCCAGAAAAACTGCCCTGACCAGGGACCGAACCTGGGCCTGCTGCGTGATAAGGCAGCATGCTACCTCGAGAGCACAGTGGTGGACATATATATATATATATATATATATATATATATAAAGAAATATAGACATGTACAAAAGAACATTTTAGAAATGGTGAAATTGAGAAATCAGCAATTGCAGCTCATGGATTTCTGGAAAGTCATAAAATTGAAAAAGATGCTAGACTTTTGAACATTTTACTATATCATATTTGAAGAGAAAATTATACGCTCAGACCGGGACCCTTGGTTTTCTAGTCCAAGTGCTCTACCATCTGAGCTACCTGAGCAAGTACCGATCTAAACGCAAATTTTTCTCTATATACGTTGTAATTCCCGCCCACCAAATATGATTTATCCATCATTGAGATGTATGAAATTAATAATAAAAACATCGAAAAAAGCCGTACTGGCATTTATAATGTAATGTATAAATCCCAAATATGTCTTCTTAATAAAGGAGCCGCCATTTGCAAAGATAGAAGCAAAGGCTTCAAAGCATTTGGTGGGCGGGAATTACAACGTATATAGAGAAAAATTTGCATTTAGATCGGTACTTGCTCAGGTAGCTCAGATGGTAGAGCACTTGGACTAGAAAACCAAGGGTCCCGGGTTCAAGTCCCGGTCTGAGCGTATATTTTTCTCTTCAAATATGATTTATCCATCATTGAGATGTATGAAATTAATAATAAAAACATTTTACTATATCCTTGTGTTTGACAGTTTGGGAAAATATATATATATTCAAAAGAACAAATTTAGATCCATGAATTTTAAAATTTTCAGCGAGCAAGAAACTTAGCACCTTGGTCCTTAATGCTGTTTTTTTATATTGATTGGTCTTTTTTTTATTTGTGACCAGACACAGGAAAAGAGTATCTAAACAATCAATGTATATAAGCATTTACTACATATTTTTCACAATGATGCTGGGACAACTTTGAACATAAACAATGTACATTTAGGTAAAAATCTTATCACTCACCTCATATTCTTCTTCTTAGACTAGTTTCGGATTCGTCTTTGATTCCATCATCAGTATTTTTACGACCATTGTTTTGTTATCCTCTATAGAGGGAACAAGAGGCAGCTTTTTCAGGGCGACAAAACAACAGTTCTGAAAATACTGATGGAATCGAGGAAGATCCTTAAACTAGTCCAAGAAGAAGAATACGAGGTGAACAATATTTTTTTTATATTCGAAGAGAAAAATTCAAAACGTCGATACATTTTTTACCTAAATAAGTAATACCTCATGGTGTTAATTCCTAAAACAAAGTAAAGTCTGTACAGTCCAATTAAGAATGAAAATAAAATATGTTAATATTTTTCTAATTCTGCATGCAAAGTTCCATCCTATTTGTTTTTGTTGTCAGCATTACAATAAACAACAAAATACATACAAATAATATAATTAAAATAACCTCAAAATATCACTTCCTAAAATTAAATATTACATACAAATATTTTGAAATATGAACTTCCTTACATGATCACTTAAACAGTTTTTGTATTTTGAGAACATTTGTTTGACATTGTAGGATGTTAGTGCCTAATGATGCATGTAAATATAAACTGCTCTTTTGGTATTTCTTGTTAATTTTTTAATGGATTCACTATATCGTCCATCACTTTTAGACCATTATTTTTATCAAAAACTCATTTGGTTATTGTTTATTTTTTTCCTTTCACTCACCTCATACTTCATATTAACAATATTAAAAAACCTCATAGTGTTATTTCCTATCTACATAATTTAACTCATTTGGCTATTGGTCCCGGATTTCCTTAATTAATTCCATTTATGGTTTAACTTAAAATTGATAGGAACTCACACATGGAGCTAATATGAGTTGTAAAGAACTGATTCAATTAAATTTATTTGAACATTTATGGTGTTTGATATTGGTAATTCTTCAAACTCAATTATTTTGAAATTAGGGTCAAGAAGCCTCTGTTGTATCTAAACCATTAATAATTTTTGTGATGGTATTGTATGTTGCATAACATTTAACCAAAATCACCACCTTGTCAGTACTGATCCTGGGGAAGAGGTATTATATGTGTAATTCCTCTATGGCTTGGTTTGAGACTTGAAAGCAAATGTAAATTTTTCGCCCAATGGGTTGCTGGTCCAGAGGGGTATATCCTATACCTAGCAAAATGGTTTTGGACGATGAAATTTTAGAACGAGTAAATTAATTAAATTATTTGGGTTATAATTTTAATATTTCAAGATGAAGCTCATATATCAAAGAAAATTACAAATTCACAAAAACAACGGGGATAATTAACAGTATAATGAAACCATCTTTTGTACAAGAGAACACAAGATTGAGGCTTTATAAGGTTATCGCAGGACTAGTATTAAGATATGGTAATAAAGTATGAACAATGCAAAGAAGAGATGAAAGCCAAATAACAGCAAATGAGATACAATTTATGCGTCGTACAGCAGGCTATACAAAGTGGGACCATAAAAGAAATGAGGAAATTATGGAAGAGTTGGATGTAGAACCCATTCTCCATCATATACAAAACTACCAAAACAACTGGAAAGCCCATCTTCAACTAATGCCATCTCATAAAATTCCAAAAGCCATGCTTCATTACTGCCCCCAAGGCAAAAGATCGCTGGGACATCCAAAAAAGCGCTGGATGGAAATTCCTCTTCAAGACCATAACAGGCCGGATGGATGATGATTATTATTTCTCTAAGGGTTAATCTCCTGAAGATTTTTTTTCTACAAGATTATTAACCTTGAGATATGACATGCAAATAACTTCAATTATTTCTGCAGTGTATTAGGTAGACATGTTACATTAACCATGTTTTTACAGCTGTGTTCATTGTTTTGGCTGTTTTAATTATGTAAAGAATTGCATTAGTATCAAAGGGCAACAAGCTTTCATATTCAGTACCATTTGTCTATAAAAGGAACATGGATGTTTCAAAATGCCTGTCAATTGTTGCATGATTAACATTTGCATATATTATGATGTCAATAGAATTTTTGTTCTCACGAACCTCCACAATAACTTAACCTGTATATCTGGCATCAACATCAGTAGTTTCATTGATTCAAACCCATATTTTATCATATGAATGGGTTAATATTTCCCTAATTCAGTAAATTTAGTTTACAACTCTGATATATTTGAATTCAAATTTTACTATGTTTACTAAGTGTGAACTCATTTGGTATATGGTGAATGATACAGTACCTTCAGTATAAGTCACAACCCTAAGCACCTTGCAATCAGCCGGCAGGCCAAGTGGTCAAACCACCCCCTCTCCTGATCAGCGAACTGGCAGGCAGCAAAGCAGGTTCCATTCTCTCTTTTTACCTCTATTTAGGGTCGTATGCAAATACATTACTCTCTACTCAAATACTTCCAATCACTGGTGAGCTGAGATCGAATTAACGGCTGCCGTAACCGGTCATGCATGAATGTTGACGTTTTCGTAATATTGGCAACGAATTACCCAGAATTCTCAGCGATAAAACCACTTCCGTTATTTTTGTCTGATATAGAGGAATGCATTTATGCTTGCATCCCGCAAATAATACCGTATACAAACACGTCTGCGACGTGCAATATTACGCTGATTCTCCTGTTCTTCCAGTTGAATTCTTTGGTAGACTCTATCAAATTCCTCTTCTCCGCGTATACCGAAAACATGATCGAAGTCTTCAAGGTCCGACATCTTTGATAAGTTTCAAACTACATCCGTTCCCTTCGGGATTTTCACATAAGTTTATATCTTGAGTTACGATCTTAAGGTACCTTGTCAGGTAGCTTTACAATTATTACCGCATGAATAGATTTCTGAGTAAGAAAAATGTGTTTGAATAAAACTTTATCAGCAGAGAACACCTTTTACTGTCTAATGCGTTCAAACATTCGACCCTTAGTGTTACTTGTGTAACTGTAAGATAAAGAAGTGTTTTCTGAAGTTTTTCTTAACCAACTTGTGATTTAGTGTTCAGTTCTGAAGTTGTGACTATGGTGAGTTCAGTTTAACATGGTGGATATCAGTGAACAGAGAGTATTTTTATTTTTGACAGATGCCAAGAAGAAATCTTATAAAAGTTGTCGCTATAAATTTTGCTGTAAATTCTCTATTGAAACTATCCCAAATAAAGCCATGATTTCAAGCCCTCAAACATTAGAGAACTTAAAGAAAATATTTGAACTGTGAACTCTCAACATTTCAAGACAGGAATTGGATAACATGTTTAAAAATCTTCTTCACTGGTTTGAATGTTGTATTGAAGCTGAAGGAGATAATTTTGAATAAACAGCACAAAAATTGATTTTATTCCATTGCAATCTCTAATCATTTTCACAGCTACTTGTTTTATTTGGTGAGATTACCATTCGAGGTCTATGTGACAAGTGGTTGTCTGGCACTAGGCTTACGTCTTAAAATGAAGACCCTTTATAAATCTCACAAAATCCTTGGAAATATAGGTTTTTCAATTTATTGAATAGAATGTTAGGACTTGCCATCATGTTGCAACAAATCTTTATAAAATCTTGCATTGTCTGTCTGTGAAAAACTTGTATTTGAAAGCATTTTAAATTCACATTTGGCATTTATGTTGACAATACATTTTCAATGGGTACTAGCACATGTCAGCATAAGTGGGAATGATGTTGCTGATGAATTAGCAAAAAAAGCATAAAATTGCACCGACAAAATAAAACTATGAGAGTATACACATGTATCAAAATCTTTAATTGAGACCAGAAATACTACATAAAATAAATCGCAAGAAAAAAAAATGGACAGGAATCAGCGCACTTTTAACAAGTCATGGTGCCACAGGATTGCTGCAATTTGCACTGAACAATGCTCGGTAAACAACATATAATTCAAATTTTGAAAAGAAAAATTACACCTGAATCGGGATTTGAACCTGAAACCTGTAACCGAAGAAAAGAAGCTGTTGCTGCCTTCAGATTGAATACCACTCATGGCTTCCTTGCAGCATATCTTTGCAAGACTGGAATCTGTAGCTCTAAAGAGTGTCCCTTTGCAACTTACCAAGTTCATTTATGGGGGGAAAAAAACATTTACATCACCGAACTGAACAAGGTTGCACACAAAATAAAAATTTATCTCTACTCTATTGGAAAACAAGAAGCAAAACTGGTAAAATTATCTTAAATGCAGCCATTAGAAAACAATAACATTTGTTTTATGTGACCTATTACAGTGCCTTTCAATCCCCGAGTTTTTTGTTCGGTTTTACAGATCTCGCATATTACTTTTCCCCATATATGCCAAATATGTCACTTAAATATGATTCAACCACCATGCTGATGGCAAGGCACATCTAAGTAACAAATACATATACAATCAGAAACTTTATTTAGACATACTTTAACATTGTGATATATGTCTGTGAAAAACTGTAACTTAATTTAATAGAAAACCTGGATACCTTAAACCAACATTTATGCACACCATTTTATGTTGAAAAATGTATACAACCACTGGTCCTAGAAACTAATCAAGGCGTCATGTAAAAAGACTACTTTAAAAATATAATCATATAAATTATATTTGAAGAGAAAAATTTTCGCCTAGACCGGGACTCGAACCCGGGACCCTTGGCTTTCCGGGCCAAGTGCTCTACCAACTGAGCTACCGAGGCGAGTTACGATCTAGATGCTAATTTTTCTCTTATATACGTTGTAATTCCCTATCGCCAGCTGCTGGGGTTCGAGTCCCGGTCTAGGCGAAAATTTTCTCTTCAAATATAATTTATCTTTCATTGAGAAATGTTAAATCAATAATAAAAACATTATATAATCATATATTTAACTTTTACAGGAATTAATCACTATGAGGTTTAATTTATGGTAAAATCAAATATTTCCTACCTCTCCTCATACAAATCTTCTAAGTAAAGAAGATTTGTATGAGGAGAGGTAGAAAACATTTAATTTTACCATATAATCATATGTTTGGGGGATGTTGCATTACATATAGATCATTCTGCAGAAATCTTCCCGTGTGGAGTTTGCAACATGAATAGAAGCTTTATCCTATTAAAATATCCAAAATGAACTTAAATTGTCTCCCCAAAAGGTGAATATCTGGTAGATCTTGATATAGTCTGTTTCATTTTTTTCGGCCATGGGGAAGACTATTAATAAATAGTTATATTTTTACGACCTGCCTCATAATTGTATATTTCTTGAAGGCTACAGTTTTGATGTGCTACGTATCATTATCAATTCTGTCTAAATAACTTAGAGTTAGATAGAATTGATAATAATACCTAGCATATTGAAACTATAGTCTTCAAGAAATCTACAATTATGTGGTGAATCGTAAAAATGTATTTATTAATTAAAATAAACATCATAGTGCCACTTCCTTTAAATATTAAAAAGAAGAAAAAACTGTTTAATATTTAAAGGAAGTGGCACTATGAGGTTTATTTTAAATAACATGAGTTAGAATACACGACTCACCTCATATTTGTAGATTTAATTTTAGATGCAGAAAGTATAACTCGGTATCTAATTTATTATCATTGCATAATGTTTTTTTTTTTCCCCTCCAATTTCAAAGTTTTCTACAGATATGAGGCGAGTCGTGTATTTTCTAACTCATTATTTTAAAAAAAACTATATTTGTTTGGCCCCCTTAATCAAATCCAGCCCATACCATTAGTGACTTAACTCCTTGGTGATGTTTTGAAAAGATCTGCTTTTTTTTATGCAGATCATATCAACAATTAGGCTGCCCCACCCGATCCATCTAAATTGAATTTTTTTCCATCGCTGACAATACTTGTTTCTATTTGGATTTCTAGGTAATATTTTTTTTTTCCAGGCTATTTGCCCCATCTTCTGTATTTTTGGTTAGTCGAGGCTGCCTTTTTTTCTTTTTGTATATCAACAATTTACTTTGAGCTACCATTCTGATAATGCATATTAATTCAAAGTTAAAATTGGGAAACACATTATGAGGTTCTTAATTAATAAATTAATGAGTCATTTTAACATCTTACCTCATATTTCATGTTTTTTCAAACACGGTAACTATAGTTTTCAAATGATCTTGTCATTCATTTTCAACCGCCATTATTGACTACCGGATATTCGTTGGAATCTCCCTCTCTAACGTTGCCATCTGGTGTTGAAATGACTCATTAATTTATTAATGCATATTAATGTTGGGATCTTGAGCTAATCTTCCTAGAGAGGTACCACCTGCACTCATTCCTCCGATAACTAATCTTTCTATCTCATAAGTTTATATAGTCTTCCTGGACACTTTTTAGTACCATATTCCCAAGGAACTATTCACCACCCATTGAGGATCTGTCAATCATCTGTGATATTTCTCTAGATGATAATCCTTCATCCTTGTTCTGGTTTTTATCTTTAAACATTCAAACTAACTGAAAAGTCCAGCATGCAAGTATTTTTATTCTGCTACATACTTATACATGCCCTTTACGATAAATATCGCCAGTAAACAAGGAGTAAGAGGAATATGACTTGTGTTTGTTTACATGGAACTGATGGTTCTGTCATTATGCAACAACTGATTTTATCTATTTGCAACAGGCATTTGAACTTGTATTTGTATTGTGAGACAGTAGGAAATGTCTTTGTTTATATAATGTTGTTGTGCACAAATTATAACCTCCATATAGCATAGGATAAGTCGTTACCATATCATTCTGCCATTTTTTTTTTCTTTCCAGTATAGTCTAAAAAAAAATGGTGTGATTATATAATTTTGCAGTGCACCTTATATACTTTTTTAATTCTGTCCATTTTTGGGGGGGTGGGATTATTACTGTTCATTCATACAACTCACTTAAAACGCTGATAATAACCCTTGAGATCATCTCAAGATTGTGACTTCACAAAGTACACTGACAGCTTAATTTATTGCTTGGTGCAGGGCAGACATCACTTGTGTCGTGAAAAAGACTATATCTACTTTACAATGATGCCATTTATCATAAATTTCATGTCACAGCATAGTTTCAGTCTTAAGGTATCCCTGGCCTGTTGCTTGTTCATGACCCTGTAAGTTTTTACATTTTATTCATTAACAATTCAGTCATTCTTTCTGTAATAAACAGAGTGTAAAAATTAAAAAACAAATTGGAAATATATAACTTACCTCATATTAAGTTTCTTACAGAGACATTTTTGAGAACATTGTCTCCATTTTCAACTGGAGTTCAAACTCTGATTGAGAATGGAGTTAATGGTCTTTGAAACATGCCTGAGTGAGAAAATGTATAAAGTGTATATTTCCACTTCAAACTTTTTAATATCATAGTATTACAGCATCAGTTATTGATTAATGTAAAACTAATACTAGTAATCATCATCCTCCTTTCGGAAGGTCGTTTCCAAATATACCTCCAACCATCTCTATCTCCATGCTTTTCTTCTTTTTAGTTCTTCCCAGTCGTATCCTCTTTTTGTAAATTTTTCTTCACTTGGTTAATCCATCTTTCCCGTGGTCATTTTCCTTGTATCTTGAGATTTAAGTTTTTTAATGTCCAAACCATTTTAGTCTTTTTTTTTTCTCTATGTCTGTTGTTAATTTTTCTACATTTAATGTTTCCCTGATTTTGTCATTTCTTATTCGATCTCCTTTTTTTTTTTTTTATGTATCATTCCATGTAAGAATTTCATTTCTGTAGCTTGGATTATACTCATTTCCTTCTTTGTATATTGATCGAGTAAAATGGCAATGTATAAAACTTATTTCAAGCCAGTTCTAACATATGCATCTGAGACCTGTACATATACAAACAATAGTAATAATAATTGTAATTTTGTTTCATTTGCCATTTTACTATATTATTTGTATGTATAGTGAATAAAATTTTTATTTTTGATTATGAGATTTTGATGTACAATAAGGTTTTTTCCTGGTGACAGCTCCATGGATCCTAAAAAAGAGGTAATGGGAAGATCAGTCAGTTTGTGCAGGGAGTAATGTGTTTCAGTCTCACATAAAGGGAGGAAACTATAATACAATACAAATATCTCACCATTAATTCACAAGTATTGACCAGAAGAAAATTACACAATATTCCCGAGAATAAACAAAATTATCTTCTAAATTGTCAGCTCCAAGCACATCCAAGAAGAAGTCACGAGGAAAAAAATCTCATTGTATGACTTAAACAATAGGTCAGGATATTAAAAAATAAGCAGAGCACATAAATCAATTTTTTTTGTGTTATATTTTAAATTAACACTTTCCAGAATTGGATATAGTTCCATTTTTTTTTCTAAAATTAAATCACATAAATAGAATTTAACAATACAATTGATTTTTATGAAAGCATATTTTTTTTTAGTTAAATTGTATTCACTTTGTTAAAGCAATAAAATAATTTTTTTTACTACTTTGTAGATGGGATGGCGACCAAAAATGACCCATTAGTCAACTCAAGTGGTTTCTCCAGAGGACCTGCTAGAAGTAAAACGCAGACCGAAGATTTTGATGTGCTACTGCGTGAAGCTCAAGCAACATTACGCAAGCGAAAAGCTTGACATTGGTACTTGCATCTAGAAGCGATGTGTTTAGTTGTCAGTAAATTATTGTTGTAGCAAATTGTTTCCATAGTGGGTTCCTACTAGTGTAATTTTTTTTTCTTCTTGAGCCAATGATGTTGAGGTAGCCAAACATTACACTGCCAAAGAAAGTTTGCAAGGTAGAATAGCTGGTGGTAACATTGGGAACTGCAAATACACCAGATTTTACTTGTCGAGGTGGATCTTTGCCATTAGTGATTGAAGTTTGTTTTATGTTGCATTTCTTTATAAGTAGGAAATTAATTTTTTTATTGTGATATTAGGTTTATGATCAGGCCATTTGAAAATAATTGGGCAGATTTAGATCCATTCACACACTAATATGTATATTGAAGATTTCATGATTTCTTTTATGAAATGGTATTATAGCATATTGAACAATAAAATAGTATGAGGTATGTCGTCCCCTTATTTAGGGGTTAGCTATTTTATTTGTAATGTATTATATTTTCATAATGTCACTAAACTTGTATAAGATTTTACCGTCAGTTATACAAGATTGAAGTGAAATGAAAAAATTAGAAATATGTATATAGTAATATTAATGTATATAGTAGTAATGCTGTAAGTACCATATATATTTTAGTTTCAAAGTTATCAATATATTTGATGTACTTACACTAGGATTATGCAAAATAGATAGTTATTTATAATCATTTGAATAAATAGAAATCCTTGAATGTGTCATAATTTGTCTCAGAAATAATGATTTGTTTTTAACATAGATCTACTAATCTGCTTTTAATCAAGTTGATTTTATTAAATGTTATTCTCTCAAATTTTCTAATTTGAGTTACAATCCCAACAAATATGACCCTTGCAACATACATGATCTGTGCATATAAAATATTTTTCTTCAGAATATTCTTATCTTGAATACAGATCAAATTTATTCTAACAAATTTAATTAATTTGTTAATTTTGAGCCATGATTTTTCGAAACAAGAATAGATAACCATGATAATATAACATGACATACTGATATAACTTGAGTGCAGTGCCATGGGAACCACGGACCTTGTTACAGTAAGAATTACTTTTAAATGTGAGGAATATTTCTTTTCATTGGGAATGAAATTTTAATTGCGTTTATTATGCATTGATATTGTAATGTATTATTTTACCACAGTTACAGAATTGTAACTAGAATGTACTTTTTTATTTTGGTATTTATGATAATTCATCATAATTAAACCTTTGTTCTCATTAATGGATAAATACAGTGAAACCTTCATTTTTTATTTTATTACTATTTTTTTTATATTTGTTGCTTAGTGCTAAGACATCTATTGGATTAAAATTCAGCCAGCTCTCCAAATATAGTTCCAATAAAAGTTATTCACCTATATTTTAGCATAACTAAAGAGAATGGTTTGAACCTGAGCTGAAATTGAATCCAAAATTTCTACTTTCCATTTCTACATTTATTTAAGAAAAAGTGTAACACCTCACCAGTCCCAAAACCGTCTAATAAAAAGAAGAATATGAGGTGAAATTATTCAATTTTTCTTAAATAAATAATATGTAGTGTTAATTCCAAAAAGTCAGTTTTTGTGCTCTTCTTAAAATTTTACCTCATTCGAACATTGTTAAAAATATCTGGTATTAGCCAGCTGTGTTATATAGAACATAGACTAAAGTTTTAATTGGTAAATTAAAGTAGAGGAAAATTTAGTAGATCATTTTTTCTATGTATAAAAATCTAAATATTGCACAAGATTTAAATTAATGCCTGAAGTAAAAGTGTAGTGCAGGATTAAGTAATTTATTCTCTTTGTATTCACTTTCACGGTAGTTTAGTGTTATCTCCAATCTTAATTTTGTTTCAACCCTGCTAAAAATCTCAGCCAATGAATGATTTTATTGAGTTTATATTTTCAATGCTTAAATTATTTATAACATTCAAAGGGTTTCCATTTTGGAAAATGATTGTCTCCTACAAGAACCTATGTAGAATTTATATAGCTTACCGGCCTTTCTTATCTTAATATATGAATTGAGATCTGTTCATATTTCATTCACTTTTCAAATTTTCTAAATATTTGATTGCAAGAGTGCGAATAATGGCATCATCAATCATAGTAATCAACTGAAGAAAGTAAGCAATTTTATAAATATTATTGGATATTTTAATTTAAAAAAGTACATACATTTCCAAGTTTTATAAATAAAATATCTTTTAATATTAAATTTCCAATCTAGGTTATTCCAGAGACTTGATATAAGTAAAGACCTTGTTTTCAAATCTTTCAGATTGAATACATAAGGCCAGCCTACGTATGAGACTAAATGTCTTGATGAATAAGTTGAGTCTGCCGCCATCTTACCTCACATTTTGTCGATGACGGCAGACTAAACTTATATATTAAGTAGAACTCTTAATATTATTTTGTATTGTATTTTCATAACAAATGTCTTGAGTTAGAGGCCTGAGCAGTGATCATACAACTTTGGGGTTTCTTTCTATCTTTGTCCTGTCTTGTATTGCTGAAAGTATATAAACATTCACTTCTGAGACAGGATTTAAGTAAATGTGATTTCACTTTCCCTAATAGCTTAAGTAAATCAGTGCAGAATGTAAAATAACTCATGAAAAATACTTTTTTTCTTGTGCTACGAGTGATATGATCTTATATAATTTTTTCTGGCCTTATGCCAATATTATTATTGTTATAAAGAAGGTTTCACTGTGTTTTACTGGATTGACTGAAATTGAAAAATAAAAGACCCAAGATTGTGTAATAAATTGACTTGTATGTTGAAGCTATTTATGAATGAACTATAAAAATGATTTACCGTAGAAAATGTTAAAGAAATGGAATGGCATGGCAACTTGAAATGTATTTGATTTTACTTCTGCATTATGTGATACAGAAAATAATCATATTTTGAAGACCGTTATTGTGGTTGTGATTATAAGTATTTAAGGATAAATATGGAGTGGGAGATCATTTTTAACTTTTGGTTGTAAATATATAACTGCATTGTATTTTATAAAATGATATCTTGAATTATAATCCTTTAAATCTTGTTCATTGGTGACACTGCAAAGAGCAGTACGGTAGGTACAAGCCTCGTGACATGAGTTTCAATAGTAAAAGATAGCATGCTAATATCTTACTTTTTAGCCATTAAGGTTAGTAATTTCCATCCATTATGTGTTATTAGTTACTTTTGTTTACATACACTACCTCAGAATGACTTCATTGTCATTTGAAATTAGAATAAACTGCTTTTTCCAAAACTAAGCTATAGTTAGTATACTGTGAGATGTTAATATTTCTTTAGGTAATATTCTAACAAATTCTCTGATGATTAATTGAAATGTAAGTTAATATCCGTTTTATGATTATACGAACACAATTTCATTTTTAATTCTTAATTTTTGAAGATTAATTGAAGCTTAACTGCACACAAGAATCTTGTTTCATTTTACATGCTTTAAGAAAAATATAAAGAACCAGATGTCTTGATTACTTGGAATAAAGTGTATATGAGTTAAAATAGATCCACAATGTACCATATTTGCTCATGTAATTTGCGCACCCTAATTTTTAAGGGATTATTTTGAACTTTATTTTTTGCTCCGTGTATTTTGCACACACACATTTTAGGTACTTTTCAGTGTAGTAGGGATTTTCCTTTTATATATTAAATTTGGGAATTTTTAACATTATGAGGTTCAATTCATAAGAATTAAATTAATCATGATTATTTCTTACCTCATACGTCTATATTTCTTTAAATACAGCATTGCAGTAGGGATTTTCCTTCCCTGAATTTCATTGCCAATTCTTACATTCCAACTTGCGTCATTTACCAGCAACTGAACTACCTGCTTCACAAAGAAACCCAAAGTCCCGCTACTTTATAACAACTACACAGCATCATATAAATTAAAAGTGATAAGTTTCGTACAGCAGAAAGGTAATTCGGAGTTCTCGAATCCAATGTATGTTATTGGAGGAAACAAAAAGATGCGCTAAATTATTTTTATGGCATTAGAATTGTTTCAGTTGTATAATAATATTAATATTGATTCATGTATTTTATGTCTTTCGGGCTAAATGGCAGTGGTCTGGTTTTATTAAAACTCTACATTTCGTCTACTACTGCGGTAGACATCCTCAGGACATTCTGCGTATTCTTTGACTTCTTAACTCTTCAAATGTCGGCTGCAGACTGGCTGTGAGTTGGAAATCATGTCCTTATTTATAGTTGAGTATTGTGTGGTGATGTTTTCTACACGGTCCGTTACTTTGGAGCTATTTTTCTGATTGGTTGTCACTGGCGTGAAAGTCTACAATTTTACAATATTAATATTGTTTATAGATTTATTATTGCATGATTATTATTTGTGTAATATTCAAGATTCCCTACAGTGTTATGCTATAAAATATAAGAGATGACAAAATTACTCTATTCTTAATTACTATACTTACCTACCATAATTGAGATAATCAGAACAAGACTTCTAATTTTAAAAATCTGCATATTTTACGCTCCCCAATTTTTCAGTAGCCGAAGTAAATTACAAAGTGTGCAAATTAAGTGAGCAAATACAGTAATACAGTAGAACCTCATTTATCTGGACTAGTTACGGCTAGACATCATCTGGATTATCAAAAGTCCAGATAATCTGGAAAATCAAGTAGAATATAATACGTACTAAATAAAGTGAATCTGGCACGTTTTACCTCATAAATACATCCTTATTAAGATATATCAGATTCATCTTATTATTAAGAACCCCATAATATTACTTCCTATTGTAATTTATTAATTAAACATACACTATGCAAATTATGCAGGTAAAAGCAAGTTAATAAGTACCTTTAATGTTTACAAACTTTTGAACAATCTTAGTTCTCCAGTTTCTACTGTCGACTAAAATAATGGGTGAATTTATGCTGTGCCATTTAGTACGCTGTTTACATGCAGCGGAAGCATTTCATAAGCATCGGCTTGGAATAATTCATCCCAAAAACTGTCAGCAAAGTACAGTAGATAGTAAACTTTTCCCAACATTCTTCTCGGTATTAAAAAAACCTCATAGTGTTATTTCCTATCTACATAACTTAATTCTTCTCGGTATTTAAACTTGCCTAAAAACAAATTTCAAAGGAAAACAGTCACCAATGAAAACTTTATTTCTTAAAAAAATTAAATTGTTCCTGAAAAAGGAGGTTCTACTATATTGATGTTTATAACAATGTGTTACTGAAGATATTCAACATGAGCCCTTATCCCTCATTTGTGCTGTGAAATATGGAATTTATTGTTTTGAAGCAAAACTAAATGTTCTGATAAATGTAAGAAACGTCACAACATTTTTGCGTTAATTTCTCACTCTGAAGAGAAAGATACTTCATCCTCTCATTTGTAATTTTAAAGGACTTTTCAGTTTTCAACTATCTAAATATATTTGTTCATTACCATATCGATGGTAGGCAATGAAAACCTCGTAACTCCATCATTCATTGAAAACCACATAACTCCAGTAGTCAGCACAAAAATACGTGATGCTTAACCTCTTGACAACACGGGCTTAAATTAACAACTTGACTTGTATTCTGTAGTAAAACATGTGGGAACTATTGCTGTATCAATTTTCATAATTATTTAAAACAGTTATTTGTTTCTCCTGTAAAATTTACCAAAATGGAGTTATGAGGTGTCATTGCCCACCATCGATATATAAACGAAGTATTTGCTCTTTTAAGCTAAGGCAAACAGTGTAATAAGTTGGGTTTTAAAAAATGTAATTATATCAATGTATGCAGTTATGCTTAGATTTCCTTATGGAAATTTTCTAAACTCATTGTATATTTTGGATTAAAAGTTAAATAATAGCTATCTATGAATGCATTATATATAAAGTATTTTAAATAGTGCCTGATAAATGATACAGCATGTCCTTAAGCCCATGTACCTTTTCATATATTTTTGTTTTGCTTCTGTGTATTTAAATCTTGATCATGTTGCTTTATTAATTTCCCTTAGTTATCTTCATATTGAAATGTCAAAAAAGAGCTAATTACAGCAAATTACCTATGCCAGGGGTTTTCAAACTGTACAGCATGCATCCCTGGGAAGGCATTGAAGTTCTTCAAGGGATGCTCAAAATCTCTGAAAGAAAGTCTTAAAATTGGGATAGTCTTTTTTTTTTAGGATGTGTTATTTAATTTTAGGAAGTTATATTTTGAGGTTATTTTAATTATATTATTTTTAGCCTGGGAAGGCATTGAAGTTCTTCAAGGGATGCGCAAAATCTCTGAAAGAAAGTCTTAAAATTGGGATAGTCTTTTTTTTTAGGATGTGTTATTTAATATTTAATTTTAGGAAGTTATATTTTGGGGTTATTTTAATTATATTATTTTTAGCCTGAACATCTTACCTCAATATTAATGTTGATTTGTTCTTGAACATGTTTAAAAACAGCTGACATCGACATCCAGATTGTGCAACATAATGCAACATAAATAAAACCAGTCTGGAAAAGCTAACGATAAAACAGAATTGTTTTGAAACATGTTCAAGAACAAATCAACATTAATATTGAGGTAAGATGTTCAGACTAAAAATAATATAATTATGTGTTATTTGTTGACATTTCACTTTTGACAAGAGAAGTATATTCAGATTATGGTTGTTGAAGGGAGTCCCTACAGCAAAATGTTTGAAAACCCCTAACCCATACAGTATCTACATTACAACAGATCTCATAAGATGTAGCATATTTATATATGCTGTTAGTGAAGAAAGTAAGGATTTTTGATCTCTTGATTTATGAATTGAGGGAACTATGATACAAAATTTAAAAATATACACAGTAGTCTCATCTCCTGCTATCCATTCCATTCCTCAAGTTACAACTATGTGGCAGAACTCCAGTTTTCATTATGCTTGCAGAGGGTTGTTTCTGGTCTCTGATAACAAGTGATTTTTAAGTTTTACGTTAAGAAAAGCCGTGTCTCCACCATTGATCATGCTCTATTTGATGGCCCTTCACCCGAGCTATGGCTCAGCATCGGAGTTTCCACTGCAGAAGACATGTCTAGAAGTTCCCACTCCTCTTTACACGCTTTCCAGAGACCGTCTATTGTTCGAGGACGCTTTTTTGAAGAGTCCAAAGGCACAAAAGTCAATCGGTGATGCATCAGGAGACTTCAATGGGATGTTGCTGAATGGAATAGCATGTACTCCAGTTTCCTGCTTCATTCTCTCCAGAAACGACAGGGTTGAACCTGAAGTGTGACTGGAGGCCTTGTCTTGGTGCACCCAGACTTGGTTTTTGTCTGTACCATAGAGAGCTGGGATTTCAGTCCGGTAAATTGGGGTGAGAACTTCTTCCTGGTAGTACTGGGAGTTGATTTTGGCCTTTTTAGCTACTCTACAAATGGTCAGTTTTCCATTGTAGCAATATCCCACGATGACCATAAATTCGTTGGAGAAACTTTCTCTGCATTCGGTATACCACTTTTGAACATTTTTTTTTCTACCCCTTTCTCTATAGTAAATTGCCAGGGGTTTGTTGCAGTCTTCTAGATAAACATATGCTTCACCAAGTGTGACCAAAAATTTCCATTTTTCTCCTGCCTGGTGCTTTTCATAGAGTTTTCTGCTTTTTTGGTACGGCGTTCGGCAATGTGACGTGGCAACAATTTTTGAACCCTGCTTTTGTGGCGCTTCTCCATGTTTAAATCTTTGTTTATTATGGTGTTTACAGTTATAAGGGATATTCCCAATCTGTTTGCAATCACCCTTTGTGTGGCAGGGTTACCACCAGAGATAAGGCCCTTGATCTTTCTGATTACATCTGGGGTGCAGGTAGTAGCAGGTCGTGGATTTGCCTGTTTTTTTCCTTTTGGAATTAATCCCAGTGACCCTTTCCCTTGTTTGTTCTAGCCTGCGCAGGACATGTTGCACGTATGGGGAATGAAAGACTTGCATGGAAGCTTCTTGCAGGAAAGCCAGAGGGGAAACGCCCAGTTGGTAGACCAAGAATGAGGTGTGAGAATAACATTAACTATGATTTGAGGGAAGTAGATTATACAGGGAATGATTGGAAGGCATTAGCTCGGGATAGGGATGTATGGAGAGCTTATGTCCATGTGGCCATGAACCTATGGGTTCGATAGTGCCAGTGAGTAAGTAAGTAAGAAAGGCCCTTTCCCTTTTTATTAAGCACTGAGCTAATTCCACACTTTGACACCACAAAATTACATTTTTTGCAAGTCTCAATAATCGCAGAATAACTATAATTAACGTCGGAAAGGGCAGTAATATACCCTTCCCAAAACGGGTCTATCTGCTTAGGTATTATGAGAGCAACATGCGTGCGAGTGGACCAGAAGCAACACATTGACTGGTTTGATCACCTCGCTGGCTCCTGTTCTGATGTCTCACACTCCAACGTCACAATCTACTTGGAAAATCGTTCTCAGAGATCGGAAACAACCCTCCATATTTAGGTGAACTTTTATAGGAAAAAATCACTATGAGATTTAATTTAATCTTAAACTTTTATCACTCACCTCATATTCTTCTCATATTGTGTGATAAAAGTTTACCTAAATAAACAATACCTCATAGTGTGAATTTCTAAAAAAAAGTAATTCATTATGCTTGTTTTGTAGACTGGCACTCAATTAACTCTCTTGAAATCTTATCCTAACTATAAATAAAAATTTATACAAATTATTACAGTTTTCAAGCAGTTAATTTTCCCTTATGCATGAGTTTTGATTCTTGATAAGACCATGAAGTAATAATGTTCTGTATTGATCAAATAAATGCTTTTGCAAGCATAGTTTCATGATGTGATATAGTTAACTCTCTAACTGGATTTTTAAATTTGTGCTGCTTGGGGGAACATAATGGTAAGTGTCTCTGCCATCAAACAAGCTTTTTAAACAAGAAGCCACAATTTGCATGATCGAGCAAATGCTCATAGCATTCGGTGATTGGAATTAACTGTGTATAAGAGAAAAATTTGCATTTACATTGGAGTTTCTCGGGTAGCTCAGTGGTAGAGTATTGCCCTAGAAAGCCAAAGGTCCTGGATTCAAACCTCAGTCTGAGCATATAATTTTTCTCTTTAAATATAAGCAATATTTGACTTCTCACTTATTTTGTGTAACAGAGTGGTATGTGATTAGTATTATTTCCTCACTTATGCACTAGATAGAAGGAGAAGGACATACGGTAACAGCCATCTGCTCCTGGAAGCAGAAACACAATGGTTAGTGACAGTTAACATTGTCATCATCATCATCCATCCAAGTATTATCCCCATTGTTTTTGTGAAATTTTTACTTTCTGTGATATATCAGCTTCCAGATAACATTGTAACATTCCTTTTGGCACTTACCATTATGTTCCCCCGAGCAGCTCATTTGTTTACAAGTTTTGTTTTATTATATGGAAATTTTTTGAATAAGTATTAATTCTGATTGTTTTGCAGTAATTTCTGTTGACAATGCTTAATATTATTAATGAGTTGGTTATTTTGATTTATATCATATTTCTTTAGAAATATGAGGTTCATATTTCTTTAGAAATATGAGGTGAGTCAAAATAACCAACTCATTAACGATTATAAGAAACCTCAATGTATTTCGGCCAGTATGGGACCGATGCCCACCTAGCATCGTGTGGCATTTGGGTAGCTACAATAAGTAGCGGTTCCGGGTTGAGAAAACCAGCTATAACGGCTGGAGAACTCAACATTTTGACCACATGTCACCCCTACTGGTAGGCTAAGGGCCTTCTAGGCCTGTCGTGCCATGGAATTATTAGTGAACAAGATTTGATATCAAAATTCATTCAATTCACATCAGATGGCAGGAGGCATGCTGGTGTTAATGACTCAATCAATCGAAGAATGTAATTGAAAGATGGGAGCAATGACTTTCGAAACATGTCAGGTGAGAAAGTTATATTTTTATGAGGTGAGGTGTAAAAGTTTTCAATACATTTATATGATTACTTATTTTAGGAATTCTCACTATGAGGTATATTCATTAAGGTAGAATATTTTTATCACTCACCTCATATTGTTCTTCTTATTTGATTATAAACTAATTTCGGAACATAGTTTCTGTTCCATCCTCAGTATCGTCACGACCGTCGTCTTGAAGACGACAGAACAACGGTCGTATAGTTTCTGTTCCATCCTCAGTATCGTCACGACCGTCGTCTTGAAGACGACAGAACAACGGTCGTGACGATACTGAGGATGGAACAGAAACTATGTTCCGAAACTAGTTTATAATCAAATAAGAAGAACAATATGAGGTGAGTGATAAAAATATTCTACCTTAACATTTATATGATATTGATAATTTGCCTCATAGTGTTACTTTGCATAGAATTTTTATTAAACGAGTTTATGAATGATTATAATAAAGTAACAGACAAGTTGACAAGATTTTATCATATCCAATATTATAAAGTATAATGCTTATTTTTCATTCTATATCAGAGTTCACTAGCTATGAACAAATAGACATGACTGAAACTGCAGTGTGAATCATTGTGCAAGATAGTACCAGAAGTATATTTTAATTATGGTGAATTCCATATAAAATTTGATATAACACATGGAAATTAAATTTCTTCCTATCTTCCCAGGTTCCAAAGTGATGGTATATGGACTATTAACCCTCTACATGCCACTGGTAATTTTTTTTTGTCAGAGATTTAAATTGCATCCACCTATATGATCGGCTTTGCAAGTACTCATAGTTTAAATATATTACCTGGCAGGGAATGGACAGAAGCATCAGAGCCGATCTAATCAGCTCACGGCACCTAAAGGGTTAAGAAGATTTTCAAGTGCCTACATCCCAAAATATCATAATATTAACAAACTCATGTAATAGAGAATTGTTATTTATTTTAATTAAAACTCTTACACCATGGAGAAACGTTAGTTGTTACATTAATTACTTTTTTATTTTGTGTAATTAGTGACTAAAACTTATTAGAACACAAAACTTAGAAAACATGCAAATTAAAATTCTTCAACCTCACTTCATATGCAGAGGTATAAATAATTTTAATTTAAATCTTAAATTAAACCTCATAGTGATTATTCCTATAAAAGTTCAAATCAAAACATATATTTTGTAATTTCTTCTATATATACTACATTTAAATTGCTTGTTGAAATAGAATTGAAAACTTTATCAGAGATTATTATTTTACTCTCTCACTGTAAACATGGTGTCATTCTACAATTATATCAGTTTTCAACATAAAACCATGCATTTTAAGTACAATTATTAAAGATAAAAAAAACTATATTTTCTGTTAGAGAGATTGAAACCTATATATATACCGGGCTTCCAATATAAACCCGGACCGGCCTCACGGGGTTTCACCCGTCAGGCAGCGCTCTCTCCTCGTCCGCATTTCACTCTGCCAGCCACTCGTCCTTGAACTAGTCAGTTTACTATCATTCGACAAGATGAGACGTCAGCTGACATTAGAGCAGCGCATTTATGTGTGTAAATGTTATTATAAATACGAATCAGCTCGTCGCGTTTGCGAGGAATTTATTCGGAACTTCCCTGGACAATTACCTCCTTCCAGATCGACAATCCACGATCTTGTGACTAAATTTGAGACCACTGGTTCAGTACAAAATAAACACACGCAAAGGCGTACGGTTCTCACCGAAGAAAAATTAGACGAAATTTGTGGGGTAGCCTGAAAGACAAAGTGTACAAAACAAATCTGCACACATTGGAAGAACTGAAGAACAACATAAGAAATGAAATCAGAAACTTGACAGTGCCCGAACTACAGCGTGTCAATCTAAATGTGTTTACTCGGTATAATGCCTGTTTAACTGCGGGAGGACAATATTTCCAGCATTTTCTATAAGGTAAGAAACTGTTCAAGGACGGGTGGCAGGCAGGGTGAATTGCAGGAGGAAGAGACAGCACTGCGTGCCAGGTGAAACTCCGTGAGGCCGGTCCGGTTTTATATTGGAAGCCCTGTATATGTGTTTTGTAGAGAAAAAGCAGTGTCCTACTATCTAAAGATTTAAAAAATATTTTATTTTGATGCATATATTACATCAGTTACCATGAAATTCACCTCTATATAACATTAGAACATTGTAAGTACAGTAGAACCCGGTAATTGAGCTAATTGGGGCTGAGGCTTCCTCGAATTACAAAAAACTCTGATTATACAAAAATATTACTGAATCAAAGGATAAATCATGAATAAATATTTAATGAGCACAATACAATACATTTGACTTTTAGGAATTAACACTTAAGAGGTTTTTATTATCAATTTAACACTTCTCACTGAAGGATAAATTATATTTGAAGAGAAAAATGTTCGCCTAGACCGAGACTCGAACCCGGGAATACTTAAGAGGTATTCATATTTGAGAGAAAAATTATATGCCCAGACTGAGACTCGAACCCAGGACCTTTGGCTTTCCGGGCCAATACTCTACTGAATGAGCTACCGGGGCGAGTTACAATCTAAATGCAAGTTTTTCTCTTATATGCGTTGTAAATTCAAAAGAAACCGTCTGGCTTTATAATAAAAATTCCCAAATAAATTCTTCTTAAGAGCGCGCCTAAATCTCTGTTAAGGGAAACATTGGCTTACAAAATACAAGACAAGAATAAAGAAGCTGCCATTTGCAAAGATAGAGAATAGGAACAAAGGTTTCATAGCATTAGGTGTGCGGGAATTTACAACATATATAAGAGAAAAATTTGCATTTAGATTGTAACTTGTCCTGGTAGCTCAGTCGATAGAGCATTGGCCTTTAAAACCAAAAGTCATGGGTTTGAGTCTCAGTCTGTGCGTATAATTTTTCTCTTGAAATATGATTTATCCATCATTGAGATGTATGAAATGAATAATAAAAACTAAGAGGCATTGTTAATTTAAGTAAAATTTTATCTCTTAAATTAATAAAATTTTACTTAAATTCAGTATATTCCTGTGTTAGATATGCTCTCACATTTCCAAGTTTCAAAAACACAAGTTACATTTAAATAAATTGTTCAGAGTTCTTTATTTTAAAATAGATTCTCGTTTTTTAGCAGAAATGTCATGCCATCTTTTAACCCTTTATTGCCATGAGCTGATTAGATCGGCTCTGATGCTTCTGTCCATTACCTGCCAGGTAATATACTTGAACTACTTGCAAAGCCGATCACATCAGCGGATGTGATTTAAATCTCTGACAAAGAGATTTTACCAGTGGTATGCAGAGGGTTAAGAAGCATAGCATCTCCAACTGTCATTTCACTGACTCCGTACTAGAAAGTTCATTTTTTTAATGTTTCTCCTTTGTCTAGTCTTTTCAAAGCCTCCAGTTTCACATTCACTGGCACAAATTTTCTCTTACTCCTGCCACTCATTGCAGTGTACACAATTAAACCATTAAGAAACACACAGTAGTAATTTTATGTTATTAAAAGATTCCGGGCTATGTGGCCGTAGTCTATAACTGGTGTTTCTTTCCAGTTATAGACCACGGCCACATAGCCCGGAATCTTTAATACCATGATTACCGGCCATGAAAGCCTGCATTCCACAAGTAATTTTATGTCTTTTGGGCTAAATGGCCGTGGTCTGATTTTATTAAAACTATGTTTCCTCTTGATGAGGATGTCTACCACAGTAGTAGACGAAACGTCGAGTTTTAATAAAACCAGACCACGGCCATTTAGCCCAAAAGACATCAAATGCATGAATCAAAATACCTGCCGTGAAAGTCTACAATTTTACACACAGTAGTAAGTCACTTCAGTAATGTACAGGTGTGCTCACTATAATACTACAGTATCTACAACAAAGATCAACTTGTTACTGCTTTAAAATGTGTATTACTTTAAATATCCAGCACTTTAGTGACCACTATCACTGAACAGGAATTACTGTAACAGTAGTTTTCTGAAAGGGTGGTATGCACTGTACAACTGATTGACATGCTATTTTAGTTGTGAGGAGATAACAAAGAAATAGCAAGCGCACTCCTTGAAATCTACTGGTACATATTAATTTGTATGTACTGTAATCGAAATGCATTAATAGTTTGAGGCAAGGGTTATTTCAAAAACTCAAAAATAAGGTTACACAAAACACTCATTAGACCAGTAGTTACATATGTTTGTGAAACTTGGGTCCTGAAAGAAACAATAAAACAGAAATTACTAATTTTTGAAAGGAAAATTTTAAGAAGAATATCTGGATCAAATAGAGGAACTGATAACTGTTGGAGAATCAAAACAAATAATGAACTAAACAAATTAATAAAAAATCAGAACATAGTAAACCATATAAGATCTCTCAGAATTAGTTGGCTTGGACATTTGATAAGAATGGATGATCAGAGACTGGTCAAAAAACTCTACAAGTGGAAACCTATAGGAGGCAGAGCTCTAGGAAGACCGAAGATCATATGGGAGGATGATGCAATGAACGATCTAAGGAAAATGAAAGTGACTAATTTGAATGCGGCAAGAGACATTGGCATGGAGGAGGATTGTTGAGAAGGCCAAAACTTTCACTTTTGAAGTTGTCGTGCCTTAAGATGATGATGATGATGAAGGGTTATTTCTATGCATTATGAACAAAAACTCTATGCCGGACAGTTTTACTTGTATGTACATGGAAGATTGAAATATTCATCATCATCCATGCAAGTATTAGGCCATGTGGCCTGTTACGGTTTCAAAAATTTTCCATCCAGAGCTTTTTTGGACATCCCAGCGATCTTTTGTATTGGGGGCAGTAACGAAGCATGATTTTTTTAATTCTATGAGATGGTATTCTTTGAAGCTGGGCTTTCCAGTTGTTCTGGTACTTTTGTATATGGTGGAGAATGGGTTCTACATCCAATTCTTCCATAAACTGAAAGAAAGTTCAAAATGCAGAAAATGTATGTTCACACAACATACAATAATGGGATTTTTACTCTAGTTTTATATAAAATTTTAATTTTTTTAAGACCAGTTCAAAATACTGAGAACCATGAAATAACTGGGTTCTACAGTATGTTAATCATTCTAACTTGTCAACTGCAAGAAAATAGATTGCATAACAATTACAAACATTAAAAATAATCAAGCTATATTGTTAATATACGCCTTATCTCATAAGGCAAATTTTCTCACTTGGACATGTTTTGGAGATCATCTCTATTATCGCCTAAATGTATAAGCTAATTTAGAATGGGGATGATGGTCTCCCAAAGTATATTCAGATGAGAAAATTTGTCCTATGACATGTATATTTTTGATCCTGTTTTATAATTACCTCATATTTTTATTACTACTAATTATCAATATAAATTGAAATATTTTGAAGAAACATATGGATTCTCTCTTTCATATGGCATGTCCAATTGTTCATAACTAATTATCACATAGGTAATTTAAATTAAATGAAAAGTTTGAAACAACTCATAAATAATCATTCATCTTTTAGTGTGGATTGATACAAATACCATGTTTACAATAAATAAAATTTTGATATGGAATGAAGAAATACTTTATACTTACTATAGCTATTGTAGAATCTCTGTTTAGCTACAACACAAATATTGAACAAGGTACTATTTTCTGCTATCAAAAAAACTATAGAGCAAATAAAATACAGGATCCAGAGTTACATCAATCACAAAACAGCAAGGGTCAAAATGGAAAAAAAAAAAAAAAAAAAAAAAGTATATATAGAATATTTAAGTCTTAAGTGTTGATTGTACCATCTATAAGTAACTAAATGAATTTTTAAGACATCTGAAATTTTTTTTACCAATCAGGAAATATAACGAAAAAACAGTGTACATTTCAGCTTTTTTAAAATGATTGTTTTATTTCCTATTATATCTAGTTTTAGAATTAGAGCTACTAAGAAGTATGTATTTGGAGAATGAAAACAGAATAATAGAAAGTTATGCTATAGTAAATATGTTACCTATTGTTCGATATGTTTCCATTTTTATGAATTTCTTTACATATACATATCTTGAAAATGGGTGCATCAGCTTTGGACATTCTGTATATAAAAAGTTGTTAAAATTATGATAGTAAAGTGCTTGCTTCTTTGGTTTCTTTCATACAAATTATATAATTTCATTAAAAAATAACCTGTTTCGTGGATAATTTGTAGTATATTGAATTATTTGTATATAATTGAGTTCTTTGGAATGTAGAATTAATATGCATCAGGATATTATTTTTACAGTTTTTCAATAAACTTTAGAATATATAACTTTTTTTTAATTTCTTGCTTGCATTGTTTATTCATTTTATAGAAAGTGAAATTTTATAAGTTGTATAAAAGTCTTGTTTTGAAGTTTTAACTAGATTAGAGATTATCATATTTTAAAGTTCACAGCACGTTTTAACGTAAGCATATCCTCTTTATGAAAATAACATAGCGGGTAAATTTTCCTTTATCCTTAATTCTAATTATGAAAACCAAGGTTGTTTGGAGAACTTGGTTCAACAAAACAAATATACATTGATTTACGATTTAAATGAAAAAATGCTTTATACCTCACCTCATATCCAATCTTAAATTAAATCTCATAGTGATTTTTCCCTATAAAAATTCAATACACTGATTTTTTTATCCATGTTCTTTGAAAGTCTGTTACATTTATTTGTAAGTGTGAATATAGATTACATGTGATATATTGTTCTTTGCATTTTAAATCATCTGAACTGAAACAAGTGTGAATATTATTGCTGCTTTTACTACTATTATTACTACTGCTACTCTAAACTGAAATTAGAGTTAATATCATAGTTGTTTCACTTCTAATACTACTAATATAACATGTGGGAAGGTCTACGAACACAAGATCCACAAATGGAATGACACCACTCATCTTAGGAAATGAATTCTCTTCCTTAATCTAAACTACCAGATTACATGCTATGTTTTGAATAGCTTTTAGAGAATGAAATAAGGGCTATAATTTACAAAGTGTACAAATTAATATATAAAAGTAGTTTGATTCAAAGCTATACCCAAGAACTTTGAGTACAGGATCAGCTAAAAGATATATTCAGCCTCATGGGGAAAAATGAATATCTATTTGACATGAGAATTAGTGAAAATTAATCAAGAGAACTAAGAGAACTAAGTTAAGATTCATACTAACCATGTGACTTTGTGTATTGTCAGTGACTAGCTTCTTTATTGAGCCTTGGCTTTTCACAACTGTCATGTTAAGGACTTTTACTTCTGTAATAATACTATTACCATTATGAACGCTGTTCAATAAAGAATGATTTTTTACAGCCATAATTTGAAGTACAAAAATTTAATTTTACGATATTTGTTAACTTAATGTGTCATGTACACATGATACAAGTTTCAAGGTCATATCTCCTGGTTCCTTTCTATGAGTAAATTGAGACATGTTCGTTACCACCTATGGCTACAATGGAGGTGAACAATATGCTGCTTTGAAATTCTGCTTTTATCACAACAAATCTTCAACTGAGACCAATGCAATATTACAGATGGCCTATGGAGACTTTTTTCTTCTTGCAGCACAGCTCGAAGTTGGTATATATTTATTTAACTTTCACAAGGAAAGAACACTATGAGGTTTAATTTAAGAATTAATTAATGTTTTTTATTACCTCACCTCATATTCTTTTCTTCTATACTGCAGTTTCGGAGCTTATCTCCATCGTCAGTAGCCTCTGTTCGACCGGTGTTATGTTGTTTCTTGGCGGTTTTCTTCTTACTTCTATCGGTGGACCGATGAATCTCTGGATCAGGTCAAAATTTGCAGGAGTTTCAAAATTCATGAGTTTGTCTTTCTTGTTTTTTTGGATGTGGATTTTTTTCCCAGACTGTGAGTTCCTTTAGTTTATCTGTGTGTTTGATTAGGCTAGTTCTGTATCAATTAAATGTTTATCAGACCAAGCATGAGCCCACAGTCTGGGAAAAAATCCACATCCAAAAAAACAAGAAAGACAAACTCATGAATTTTGAAACTCCTGCAAATTTTGACCTGATCCAGAGGTTCATCGGTCCACCGATAGAAGTAAGAAGAAAACCGCCAAGAAACGACATAACACCGGTCGACCAGAGGCTACTGACGATGGAGATAAGCTCCAAAACTGCAGTATAGAAGAAAAAGGATATGAGGTAAGGTAATAAAAACATTAATTTAATTCTTGGTATATATTGTTTAAAGAGAGGAAGCAATCAATTTAAAAAGAAGGTGGACTCAGTGCTCCAATTTCTGCTCTTATGGAAGAAAACATGAACATCTCTGTTGTCATAGTAAGAGAGGATCTTAAATCATTTTTTCAAATCTTGAAAATTTCACTGAGTGCCACCCATACAAGCTGATTGGTGCAGCAAGGTAATGTGAAGCTGCATATCACAAATATTGATGCTGAATATCTTGCAAAAACCAAAGTGAAGTGTTTCCATTGGCCTCAATATAGTCAGGATTTTGTCTGTGCGTAATTTTCTATTCCTTAATCTGAAGTCTTTGCAGGAAGTGTTCTCCATCTTGAGAAGTAGCTGTGGAGGCAGTCTTGAAGAACCTGTCAAAAATTGGGTTTCCACAGTGTCTCTGCAGATTGGCAGAAATGCTAGGACAAGAGCATTGCATCCAAAGGAAACTACTTTGAGAAATTATGATGATCTTGTAGAAGATTTCCGGGCTGTTGGCCGTGGTCTTGAGGCTTGTAGTTCCCCGACACTTCGTCAGAGACTGCATCCGGCATCCTCAAGGATTTTCTTGAGACACAGTCTCTGGTGAAACATCGGGGAACTACAAGCCTCAAGACCACGGCCAACAGCCCGGAAATCTTCTACAAGATCATCATAACTCCGGCCGTGAAAGCCTAAGTCAATATATTACTTTGAGAAAGACCATCAAAATTCTAAGGATGTTACCAAAAAAATAATCATTCTTTATTGAACAGCCCTCGGACTATTAGCATCAACATATTGATTCTTTGTTACTACCATCCTTTATGAACACTTGGTATTTCTAGTCTGGGTTATCAACATTCCACATATTCATAATCATTGACAATCTTACCAGTAATTAAATTACATTAAATTGCTGATACATGTGTTATGGTTGGTTGAATTGGTCTAAGAATCAACTCAGACTTTTTGATATAGAAATAAATTTTGCCCAACTTATGCTTGTGATAAAATCTGATCTGCTGTCGCCAACTAGTGAGTCAACTGGTTAGCATGATGAGAATCTTTAATTTTATTTTCATATTTAACTGGATTTTGCTCAATTGTTCTCACAAGATTGAAGGAACCTTGTTCCAAGCCTTACACTCAGAGAAAAATTACTGTTTTGAGAAAAAAAAATGAAAGCTTGAACCTCGGACCTCTGGTTCTACGGACCAGTATGCAATTCATTACACCATTCAAGACACGATACAAATGTCTCAACTTTTTTTCCTCATATACAATTCTCTAATCTAATAATATTTAAATGTAACATACAAAAATAACTGTATAGCAGGGTGTTCCACTGTAGCTGAGTGGTTTAAGGCATGTTACCTTGGCACAGAGCTATTGCATCTTCTTCGTCTTCCTTCCAAGTATTAGGCCAAGGCCTATTACGATCCTATAGAAAATTTTCCCTCCAGCATTTCATAGGATGGCCCGAGATCTCCGTCCACCTTCTGGGAAATTATCGTATAAGATTTGAAAGCATAATAATAGCCCCTTCAATTGGTTGCTGGCCAAAGGAAGGCAAGACCAGTGATGGGACTGCCATCATATAGCCTCTGGTCAGGCTTTTCTGGAGAAGAAAATAAAGGAAAAAAGAAATGGAAGAAAGGAAAGACTCCCTAGCCCTCGGATGCCCTAATAGCATCGGGGTCAAAAAAACAAGAGTTAACCAAGAGAGGTTAGATAGTAAAGTTAAAAGAGTCTGGTATAAGTAAGTGGAAGAAAGGAAGAAATACCAGATCAGTTAAAGATAAAAGTAAGGAGCAAAAAAACAAGAGTTAACCAAGAGAGGTTAGACAGTAATGTTAAAAGAGTCTGGTATAAGTAAGTGGAAGAAAGGAAGAAATACCAGATCAGTTAAAGATAAAAGTAAGGAGCAAAACACAAGTAAGTAGAAGCAATGTTTTGCTCAGCTTGGGCACCTTGTGTTCGCCATCCACATATCCCCTAGATGGGGACCCCTGAGGGCGCTATTGCATTTACACTGGTTTTAGTTCCCGTGAGGGAAGACATTTTCTCATGGAATTTTGGCCAGTATGGGACTGGTGCCCACCCAGTATCGCGAGGAATTTTGGTAGCTACAATAAATAGCAGATCCAAGTTGAGAAAACAGTTATAACTGTGAGAACCGACACGTGTCACCTCATACTGGTTTGATGGTCCAGTTCTGATTAACACATGTGAATGTGAGGCCAGCAGCTGGATAGTAAGGCAAATGGCCTTCTAGGCATGTTGTGCCATATTGGACATTCACTTCACAATATTAGTTTCATATTTTAGTTTTTACTTGTCATAAATATTATATGAAACTTGTTTATAGGATAACCGGTATACAATTATATTAAAAATTATGAAACATTTACTCATTTAATAAATATAGAAGAAGTGGCTGAATTCAAATACCTAGGAACAATAATAATACATAGGAATGAGATGTACAAAGAAATTAAACATAGGCTAAATTCTTGAAATGCATGCTATTATGCATTACAGGGATTCTTGTCATCCCAACTTCTCTCTCAAAAAAGTTAAACTGAAAATATATCGAACTGTTTTTCTCCCAATTATATTATATAGATGCAAAATTGTAAAGAAGGAGAAAAGACTACGAGTATTTGAGAATAAAGTTCTTAGGAAAATTTTTCGATGAAAGATAGGCAAATGGAGAAGACTGTAAAACAGTGAGCTACATGATCTTTATAGGAAACCAGATTTAATAATCACAGTTAAGTCTTATAGACTATGATGAGCAGGACATGTGACACAAACAGGGATTGAAAGAGAGGCATGGAAGCTTCTTGTAAGAAAACCAGAAGGAAATCACCCAGTTAATAGACCAAGAATGAGGTGGGAGAATAACATTAACCAATGATTTGAGAGAAGCAGATTATATAAAGATTTTTTTAAAGATTTTTTTTTTATTTATTTAGCCTGGTGGAGTTAAGGCCATGTGGCCTTCTCTTCCACTCACCAGGACAAACATATATTATATAAGAATATAACAATCTTAATTAACTCTAATATTAAACACTAAGTAAAAATTTGATCAAAAGATAATATCTAATATACATATTACGATCTATAATACAACCAGTTAATATTAGTTAAAATTAAGACTAAAACTAATAATAAAATGTATACAAGCAAGACATATTAAATTGTCCCTGTCTAGTGTATATAAAAAACAGGAAAATAATGAGATATAGAAAACTAATTTTACGATTATACAATATTTAAAACAAAACAAATAAAAATATTTGTTATTCTTAATATTATTTACATAAATAATTAAATATATTAATATTGCTAAAAGAATACTATCAGTGAGGTGTATAAGTTAGTTTGTTATTAAATAATTCTTTAGTTTGTTTTTGAAGGATGTTATAGTTTGACAGTCTCTGACATAGGGTGGAAGGGAATTCCATGTTTTGGTAAGTGACACCGTAAAAGATAATGAATAATATACAGTGTGATGAGGCGGGATATAAAGGACAATGTGCTGATGGGATCGAGTGTCAAGATTATGTGTGATTATGTCTGATGAAGCGGCGTGATAAATAATTAGGCGATGATGTGTGAAGTATTTTATAGAGAAGGGATAGGGAATGGACAGTTCTACGATCTCTTAGACGAAACCACGATAATTGTTCCAGGGACGGTGTAACATGGTCAAATTTGCGAATACCACAAATAAAACGTGCGCAAGAATTATGAACACGTTGAAGTCTTTGAGTGGAAATAATATTTAAGTCTGTAAAAAGAGTGTCACAATAATCAAAATGGGGCATTGCAAGTGTTTCTACTAACATTTTCCTAAGGGCGAATGGCAAACAATTTCGTACACGATTTAATGAATGTATTATTGAGAAGACTGTTTTGCATGTATGGTTTATTTGTGTATTCCAATTTAAGTTTTTGTCAATAAATACTCCTAGAATTTTTACTGTCTCACTATAAGGGATTTGAACTCCGTTTAGTGACACATGCGAAACTGTGTTTAGGTTAATTGTAGATAATAGTCTCTGATGACCCATAATGATTGATTGTGACTTTTTAGGATTTAATTGCAGTCCATATTTAACTGTCCAAGTCATTAGTGAGTCAAGATCCTCGTTAATTTTGGCAACAGCGTCATTTAGTGAATATTTGTCTGTGTGGATGTAGATTTGCATGTCGTCTGCAAATAAATTATGTTTGCAATGCTTTAGGGAGTTAGATATGTCATTTATGTAGATTGAAAAAAGCAAAGGTCCAAGTACCCGAACCCTGTGGAACCCCAGCTTTACGGAAGGACCAAGAAGAACATAATGTATGATTTCCTATAACAGATTGCTGGCGCTCATGAAGGTAGGAATTGAACCATTTCGTGGCACTATCAGAGAGTAAGAGGTTTTTAAGTTTATGCAACAATAAGTCCAAGTCTACCGTGTCGAATGCTTTACTAAAGTCCAGTAATGTAAGAATGGTAAGTTTTCGATTATCAGCAGCTTCGCGTATGTCTTCGCAAATATTTAGTAGAGCAGTATTTGTATTGTGTCCTGTCCTGAAGCCTGACTGAAATTGATCTAGAAGGTTGTAATCATTTAGGTATTCAGTCAGTTGTTTATGGACTAATCGTTCCACAGAGCTTTTGAAAGAGTAGGTAAAATGCTAATGGGTCGAAAGTCGTTCGGGGTTGAGGGCGTTTTAACTTTAGGCAGTGGACGTACGAGGGCTTGTTTCCACAATGAGGGATATGTAGAAGTTTGTAGTGAGGAGTTAAAAATATGAGTTATAGTAGGTAGTATAGCTTCGATTATTTTATTCAGTAAAGTAATATTTATACGGTCAGTTCCTTCTGCTTTGGTTTTTATTCGCATTATGGCTTTCTTTACGTCGTAGTCTGTAACATATGAGAAGTGGAAATGTTCTCTGGTCGGGTTGATTTGTCAGTGATAATTCATTTATTGTTTGTTCTTTATCCTTTGGAGTAGTAGTTATACCTGTGAAGTGATTATTGAGTGTGTCCAGGGAAACAGGTAATTTGTCTACCTGTGTGTCTCTTTTCTCCCAATTCCCATTCTATTCAAGTTTTTCCAGATTTCTGAAGTATTGGTATTTGTTAGGTTGTATAAATGTCTAAGTTTGGCGTTTCTTATAGCTTGATTTGTCTTGTTACGTAACTGTTTATATTGAGTGAGACTTGTGTCTGTTTTGTTGAGTCTATATTTCTTATGTGCTGCGTCTCTATCAGTCATCAAGTTACGAATTGAAAGAGTCATCCAGGGTGCAGGGCGTCGTTTCACGAGTTTAGTTTTTAGTGGGGCATGTCTGTTGTATAATTGTAGTATAAAGTCATTTAGGATGATAGGGGATGATTAGAAAACAGCTCAGGATAGGGATGTGCGGAGAGATTATGTCCATGTGGCCATGAACCTATGGATTCGATAGTGCCAGTGAATTAGTTACTCTGTTCAGTTATTTCATATATGCTATTTAAGAGAAAAATTTCTGTCCAAACCGGGATTTGAACCCAAGATCAGCTATACATGCTGGTGCACTAAACCATTGTATTACTTGGGCATTCCAGGAAGGATACAAACCGTTATCTGTTTAAAATTCCTGTGAACCCCATCAGTGAACTTATATTCATATTTCAACAGGGTCGCTTCTACTGAGAAGAAATAATCGGAATTTGTTCAGTGTCATACAAGCTAATTACAAATGCAGTATTGAAATGAATGCACTCAATTTCAGTATTATGTTTCTGTTTAATAAGAACAGTTAAATCTCATAGACTGTGATGGGAAGGACTTGTGGCACAAATGGGGAATGAAAGATGTTCATGGAAGCTTCTTGTAAGAAAACCAGAGGGAAAATGCCCAATAGATCAAGAGTGAAATGGGAGAATAACATTAACCATGATTTGAGAGAACTAGATTATATAGGGGAGGACTGGAAAACATTAGTTCAGGATAAGGATGTATCCAACCATGTAATTCTGCCTAAGGGCAGGTCTTTCACTGCATTTTCATGCTATGCTTTGCAGCTTTACTAGAGAATTATAGGTGTAGTAGCTTTCCACACTGGTGAAGGATGATGATGATAATGTTGGCCAGATGATTTTCGGAGACCGTAGAAATAGGGATGTATGGAGAGATTATGTCTGCACGACCATGAACCTATGGGTTTGATAGAGCCAGTGAGTTAATTATGTTTCTATTTGAGGCAGGGTAAAGAAATCTCAATTTGCACTAGAAATTGCCATTATATTCTTACTATAATATTATGGTTGTTTATTTGCATTCTGAAGTGGACTGTATGCTGTGAACAGGCTAATATGAAGCTCGAATCTAACATTTAATTCAATTGACTCATTCACTTCAGATTTTAATATCTTCTTATTCATAATTTGTAGGATTTTCATCCTGTTTGTTTCCCAAATCACTCCTCAGAGGAAGACATATTTAAATGTCATATATTGAAAAATAATTACCTTTATTTTCAGATGCTCAAAATAAAGACCTAATAAAGAATGTGAGAGATAAGCCACATGTCTCTACCAGTAATAAATATCAAATGGTGCCCTGCCAAGGGATGTAAAGGTACTACAAAATAAATCAAAGCATAATTAATGAGTGTGAATTGAGAACAAAATAAGTACAATCAAAAATCTGAAATGAGTGGGTTAATTTGATGAAGGTATTCTGGAAGTAATTTGCATTTGAGGGAAATCATGTAATACAATTAATTTACAAATAAATTATCAAGCATTTGAATGGTAATGTGAAGTATGCTGTATGATGTAATGTTATTTTAAAGATCTATTTGAATTTTAAAATTTGCCTCTACAGATATGTTACACAATTTTTGATACAGTGACAGTTGTATAAGAATATCATTATGTGTAATAAAAGAAACTGGCATTATGTTCTGATAACCAAAATGTAGAATATGTGAATATAGATAATAAATACAATGTTGTTATGATAATGTAGTTAATTATATTAGAAATGGATTTATCAAGGTGATTTTGATATTACAAGAGTATATATTTAAGTAAACAACTGGATCTAAGAGGAAATATTTCAACAAGACTAAAACAATGTCTTGCATATGCTGATGATGTAATAATAACAGCAAGAACAAAAAATTCCCTACTGGAAACCTTTGACAAATTGAAAAATGAAAGTATAAAATATGGGCTTGTAATCAATCTAAATAAAACAAAATATTTAAGATGTATGAGAAATAAAACAAATTTGACTGAACTAACTATAAATAGTGACTGTATTGATCAAATTAACTCCTTTAAGTACCTAGGCACAATACTAAACGATAATAATACTGTTGAAGAAGAAATCAAAACAAGAATATCGCAAGGGAATAAAGCATATTTTGCTAATTTCGATATATTCAAAAGCAAATTAATATCAAAAAATGTTAAATTCAAATTATATACAGCAATAATAAGACCAATCATATGTTATGGAGCTGAAACCTGGGTACTGAAAGAAGCAGATAAATTAAGACTATTAACGTTTGAGAGGAAAATATTTAGAAGAGTGCTAGGTCCAGTAAAGGAAAATGGAAATTGGAGGTTGAGAAGGAATGACGAATTATACCTCAAGAATAATAAAGAAAATATAGTTAGTTTCATCAAATCCAAAAGATTACAATGGTTTGGACATACACTAAGAATGCCAAAGGGAAGATTGCCGAATGATATTTTGAATTGGAAGCCACAGGGAACAAGACCCAAGGATCGATGGGAGGATGACGTAATTGAGGATTTGAGAGAGATGGGGATTTTTGATTTGAAATCTACTACACAAGATAGGAAGAAGTGGCGTAAACTGGTTGGGAAGGCCAAGACATTCCACTGGAAGTCGTAGAGCCTGACGAAGAAGAAGATATATTTAAGTAAATGTTATCACCTTACCTCATATTCTTCTTATTAGACTAGTTTTGAAACCTTCTTCGGTTCCATCCTCAGTATTTTCATGACTGGAGAAAATGTTTTTAACACTCTCACCTCACAAAGTTGCATGTCTTCACGATACCGGTTTCAAAAGTATAGTATTACTTCCATCTTCAGTCAAATTCCAACTGTTGAAATTTCGTCGTTAACATCATCTTCTGAACTGCCATCTGGTGTAGAATTTATGAACTTGGAGATTAATTTATTCTCGTCGGGGATATCGAAATTCATTGTTTTATATTTATTCTTCTGAATGTATATCTCTTTCCCAAATTGTTAATTCTAAAGGTTTCTCCCAAATGTTTCAAAAGTTTAGTGTCTTTTTGGATTTTATGATTTTCTAGCAAACTATGAGCTTCAATTGCCAATTTTTCAATTTCACCATTTTTAATATTTCTAAGGTGTTCTTTTGTAAGAATTTCTAAATTCCTTTTAGTGTTTCCTATATATACTTTATTGAAATAAAGGAATTTAGAAATTCGTACAAAAGAACACCTAGAAATATTAAAAATGGTGAAATTGAAAAATCGGCAATTGCAACTCATAGTTTGCTAGAAAATCATAAAATCCGAAAAGACACTAAACATTTCAAACATTTGGAGAAACCTTTAGAATTAACAATTTGGGAAAAGATATACATTCAGAAGAATAAATATAAAACAATGAATTTTGATATCCCCGACGAGAATAATTTAATCTCCAAGTTCATAAAATCTACACCAGATGGCAGTTCAGAAGATGATGTTAACGACGAAATTTCAACAGTTGGAATTTGACTGAAGATGGAAGTAATACTATACTTTTGAAACCAGTATCGTGAAGACACTGTAAATTTAATTAAATTTTCACAACTGTTATGTGATCTTGAAGAGCCGCCTCTTGCTCCCTCTGTTGGTAGACTGAAGAACCTCGAAATCAAATCACTTTCCCTGGGAATTTCATTAATTTCTCCTTTCTGTTTTTTATGTAATTTTTTTTCCCAAACTGTGACTTCTTTGGGATTTTCTATTTGTTTTTTATTTATTTTATTTTCATGGTTTGGGAAAAAAATCCACATGAAAAAAATTAAGGAGAAATTAATGAACTTTGAAATTTCTGGGGAAAATGATTTCATTTCGAGATTCTTCAGTCTACCAGTAGAGGGAGCAAGAGGTAACTCTTCATGACAACATAACAATGGTCGTGAAAATACTGATGATGTAATCGAAGAAGATTTTGAAACTAGTCTGACATGAGTAAGAATATGAGGAGGTAATAAAATTTTACATAAATAAATAATACCTCACAGTGTCAATCCTAAAAAGTTAATAACAAGAGTATTATAACTTCAAAGTGTCTTGTAATCCTTCATTCAGTATATATATATATACATGCAGAGTGTTGCAAAAAAACACCGACAACAGAGGTGAGGTAATATACTGAGATATGTTGATAGATAGATAGATCATCGGTTGATTAATGTCTTTGACATCGTCCGATTCCTAATAGCCAGTTGTCGGTCCATCCAATCTCCTGGTTGTAGATGTTTCTCCTTCATATATAAATATATCCCTGACTTCAGGAGGTTTTAGATCTTCCTCTGCCTCGTTTCCCTCAGGTTTCCATTCCAAAACACATTTTGGTAGTCAATCCTCTTCCATTCGCTGGACATGCCCGCACCATCTTAATTGCTACAGGACTTGCGCTAGTTTAAGTTTCCATGGAGTAAGAAACTTCTCATGAAATTTCGGCCATTATGGGACCAGTGCCCACCCAGCATCGTGATGGATTTGGGTAGCTACAATAAGTAGCGGCTCCAGGTTAAGAAAACTAACTATAACGGCTGGGAGACCCGACATGCTGACCACATGTCACCCCTACACTGGCTACATGATCGTCTACCTCTGCTATTAACACTTGTGGATGTGAGGCCAGCAGCCAGATTGTAGTCCACGTGTCTTAAAGGCCTGTCGTGCCATGGAGTTAGATTATTATAGAGAGGATGATTGGAAAACATTAGCTCAGGATAGGGATATGTGGAGAGCTTATGTCCACGTGGCTATGAACCTACTTTTTTTTAAATTTTGGTTTCATGTGAACTCCTATACCTGATGGACCGATTCTGTTAGTTAACGAACTCAATCTTACTTTTTTTAATTTATTGCTATGTGCCAGGTTTGGTTCTGCTAAAACAAAAATTGAAGCCGCTAGAGCGTTAACGAACATTATATATATCATCATTATCATCCGGTATCATGGCAGCTGCCGCTGTCTTCCGGAAACCAAATGCCATTCCTCTCTGTCCATCCATTGATCTTCCTCCATTCCTCTGATATTCATAGCTGCTTGTACCCCTTCTATCCAAGTTTTCTTCGGTCTTCCTCCTTTCCATTGGGATCCATTCCATAACAATTTTTGGCAATCTTTGCTCTGGCATTCTTTTGACATGACCATACCACTGCAATCTTTTCTTTTCTATAATGTCTATGATGTCCGGCTCCTCTTGTACACCCATAATTTCCCTTATTTCGTATTCTATCCATTCTAGATTTTCCAGCTGATCTTCTTAAAACATACATTTCTGTACTTAAAATTCTTTTCATTTCCCATTATTTATTTATATTTATATTGGTTGTGGTTACTTTCGGTGTCTACTCGATACGATCGGTAAAGATATGTATTTTTATTTTATCTTTCCATGAGAACAACTGTCATACGTAGCTTTATTCCTTTGGAATTTGCTAAAAGTGAAAGTGAAACTTTCCAGATTACAGGGGGAGAAGCATAATATCCATGCCGAATGTTTTATTGGTTAATGTGAGCAAGCTTATAGTGAGAAAATTTTACAAATACATTTGCAAATATTAATTGTGATCTCAATAATACTTATTAACTTGAATGAATAATAACCACACAAAACAAGGGTATCAACCATGGGTATCATAGAGAACGATGGGTATCTCTATTGCTAAGACTGTTAATAACCATAGAACATGCAGCTGCATAGAGTGAGACCACAACTCCAAGAACAAAAAATCGCTAATTTTATTAAATTAATCATATATACTATTTCAAATGCCAGTTATTTTTGTAACACAAAAGCAACTTTGTAATTATTATTAATTGTATTCACCCACTAAACCCCGCTAATATTTATTATCCATATACATTCAAAATCTTTAAGCTAGCTCAGTTGATAGAATGAACCCCTTTTAGCTAACTTACTGGCACTATCAAACCCGTAGGTTCATGGCCAAGCGGACATAAGCATTCCACACATCCCTATCCTGAGCTAATGTATTCCCAGTAGTAGTCCCTGCCCAGAACCGAAAGAGAGATTATTTTACTTCCGGAAAATGTTAGCCAGTGAAACCCATGTCCGCATTTCTTGATGGTTGTACAGTAATTAACACGAGTTTTAAAAAAAATACATAAATGACTACGGACTTTTGAAGTATCAGTTTGTAACAAACATTCACAAATTTTACTTAATTAAAGTTCTCCATCGTTATCTGTCCTCTGTCTTCATCCAAATTTCCTCACTGAATTCTGAATGTTATTCTTCCAGGATGTTCTTGGTCTTCCTTTTCTGCTCCTTCTTTCAATGTTCCATGCATAAACAGTCTTCCACCCCGCATTCTTCTTACGTGTCCATACCATTTTAGCCCTCTGTGTTCAATCTCATCTATTATAGTACTTCTTTCTGCAGTAATCCATTTTCTAATTTCTGTATTTCTAATTCTTTCCAATCGAGATTTTCTGGCAGCTCTTCTCCAAAAATCCATTTCAACTGCAGTTAACTGTTGGCATGTTGTGTCATTGTCCAAACTTCCGATCCATATACCATTATACTTTCTAGTATGGACTTATAAATTAGTTGTTTTGTTCTGTTAATGATGCTTTTACTCCATAACATTCCTATGGTTTTTCTTCCATTACTGATCGTTTTTGCTATTTCTTTATTTGATGTTCCATCTTTTTCTATAATTGATCCCAAATAACAGAAATTATCGATCTTCTTTATCTTTACCCCATCAACATATAATTGATCTGGTTCATTTGTTAAATACTCTGTTTTTTTATATTCAAACCCCATTTTTTATATGTTGTTGACAACTGATTACTAGAGTCCGGATGTTAGGCACTTAAAAATTTCAAAATAGGCAGGCAAAAAGGCACTAAAAATCATTAATAGAGGCACTAAAAATTCAAAATAGGCTCTTATAAAAATGGACTACAACGTAAATTTTTACAGCCTTACATTAAGAATATAAACATATGATAAAAACGTACTGTACCAACTGAAAATATTTATATTATACTTTATTTAATAAAAATTACATACCACTGATGTACACTGTAGAGTTGTTTCATTAGAGCACTTGTTCACTGTCAACACAATAAGTACCTAGTATAATGCAGCAGTTAACCATGTACCCCATCTAGTTAAAACAGGTTGTGGAGGTAATGCTAGTTCTGGTGCAACTTCTTTGAACAACTGAACCCTGTGTGGAGATTTGATAAATGCCTTTTTACTATTGGAAATCAAGGCATCTACATCTAGGAACAGACCATGGATTTCCTCACAGATTCTATGCAATGCATGGTTAAGACATGTTACGTGAAGCATGTTGGGGAACAGGACTTTGAGGATCTTGCCAACTTCCTTCATGTAGGCCGCAGCATCAGACGTAAACAGAAGAATGTCGCCATATTTTATTCCATCAGGCCACAGTACATTCAATGCTGAGGTAAACACTTGCGCAATAGTTGAACTGTTAGTTTTATTTAATTGTTGACAAGCCAATAACTATATTTGAGAGGATTGATCATAGCCCATAGTGCCAATTACAACATTAGGAATAAATCGACCAAAGGGATCTGTACTCTCGTCAACTGAAATCTATATTTTCTTCCCATTGGTTCCTTCTCTAATTCTACTAATGGCATCATTGTAACAAACATCAACATACGATTTATGTAACATGCTTGCATTTGGGATTTTCTTCTTTTGTGTACTTATGTAAGAAATTCTTTAAAGTCGTATTTTCTAGTTTTTGTAAAGGAATACCAGCTGAGATAAATGCTTTGCAGAGATCCACTGAAAACTGTGACTGACGTTTTTTGATAGTATACGAAGATATCAGAGATGATTTTGGAATTTGTTTTGCCTTTTTACAAAGAGCAGACTATGTTTTGCAGTATGTATGTGCTGCATAACATGACAGTTCTTCGCGCAATTCACAGAAATTTCACATACTTTGCAGTACAATATTACACTGTCACTTGTGAATATTTCCGCACCAAATTCTTTCACGAAATTGGCCAATTTGTCTTTCACTGTTTTCTGTTCTTTAGGCATAGTAAAACAACTGTTTTAAAGGTAAAAAGAATAAGCCACATACACTTGTCGCACCACTTTATCTTTGAACCACTTGTCTGTAAATGAGGATTTCAGACTGAATTCAACATAAATAATAATATTGCCACTCACTTAAACGTTTCAGCACCAGTTGGGAGACACAAAAAAAAGCTTGAGCCACCTACCCTCTTTGTCACTCAGCAATGTTTGTATTGAAAATAACCAAAGCTATACTTTAGAATAATACACAATGGGACATAGCTTTAGGGCTATTTCGCTTAACGGGAGTGCATGAGGTGAAAAAATAAAATAGCCGATACTTGTTATTTTGCCTAACGGGAGTGCATTGAGGGGGAAACGATCTACCTGCTAGGTTATTGTCTTATTGCCACTGTTTTCCTAAAACATTCTAAGTGAGAATTTATAAAAAAGAACACTTGAAAATTTCTATGCAATGATATGTGCCATGATTGTTTGTCCATTTCAATCGATTTCATTGAAATACTAAGTTAATTTCGAGAAAAATGGCAAATAGGCATTTATAGGCATTATAAGCTGAAATAGGCATTTATAGGCAAAATTAACTTCATGGAAAAACAACTCTAGGATCGTCGGTATGAATTTATATGAAGTCACTTTTACAATATCTATAATAAATAACTATAGGCATTTTCCCTAACATCTGGTCTCTACTGATTACACATGCAATTTGCATCTTCTCCATCCTGGGTTATAATTATCTGATCATCGGCAAAAAGTAAGTGAAGTATTTATTTTTTGTAGATACCTTCTTTCTGTTAATTCGTTGGCAACGTGAGTTCAAATATCACGTGAATGTTGGCTGCATCCTGTTATTCCAAAGTGTAAACCGCTTCGAGTCTGTTGGTGCATGCCCATGGCGTATGGTTGGAACTTGGAAAAAGAAAAAAATCTTGTCACATGTTGTAAAGTCATCATCATCATCGTCATCCTTCACGCATTAGGTCTTTGACTGTTCCGATCTCACATCTGTTCAGCCCAGCGCTTTCTTGGTATTCCCATCAATCTTCGTCCTTCAGAATTATACATCCGGCTGATTCGAGTGAGACTTTTGAGAAAGATTGTTTTACGTGGTGGATTTCCAGCCCGACGCACAAACCCAACCTGGAGGACCGGAGGTTTTCTGTTGGGTCCCTTTCCCTTAGAAGGTTGCTTTCTCCTAGGCTGATGAGAGTCCTCGTCCCGGGTTTATTTTCGAAGTTTCTCCTTCTCTTATACCCTTACCAATACTCAGTGCGTTGGGGCCTTTTATCGATAGCCATGTCTCGATCTGCCGTATTCAGTTAAAGCAGGACCACCTCTTGCAGGATGAGGTTCTTCACCACTAACGGATGGTCTTGGTTATAGCTTCATCAGAGATAAATATCTTACATTCTGTCAACCAGTAAAATCGAACCATGAATTCTACTTGCTGAGAAATTAATTTCTTTACGTAATTTCTGCGTGACGGACATTTGATGTAACATGGAGTGGGAATCCATGTTTTTCTGAAGACAAGAGTGCGCCCAGTCCCCCGGTTTATTTCTTGATATGTATTTCAAGTATCAAGAAATAAACCGTATTACTCCGTTGTTCTTGCACATTGGAGGGGTGTCCCAACCCGCCGGTTGGTCATTGTCGCTGGTAATTCTTGTCTTCAGCGATATCAGCATGAAATTTGGAGAAAAAAATGGTAATTGTAAATAACATTACCTTTTTTTTTAATTAAGCCAAAATAATTTGAAGATATAAAAAAAACTGTAAAGATAACAACTTGAACCCCCCCCCCCTATCTGGCCCACCGGATCTTGTGGTCATGTCAGCACATTAGTGCAGCCCAACTTATTGACAGACTCGTGGAAAACAGTGGCAGTTGGGCACCGCTGGGCCACGAATAATTTCCCGTATCCCCACAGGCAGAGGAGTTTATATGGGCAGTTGAGCTACAGCCAGTTAGGATGTGGAGGGCATGCGTATGTGAGTGTGCGTGTGTGTGTGTGTATGTGTGGGAAGATGGCAGAATCACCCTTTTATGTATCGTTCCTCTCCTTCCCCCGAATCCAGGTCCGTGGAAAAGCTGAGCCCTCTTGGGTTCATCAGCCTGCCACCCAACCTGAATCCAGATGGGTCCCAGTCCAGGATATTCCCTGTGCTGAGTGCAGAAGAGGAAGGACCCGGGGTCTGTCCTTTCCTGGCTGGAGTAGGATGTGTGATTTTTTTTTGTGGGTGTGTCTTTTGTTTTTTTTTTTGGTGTCTGCATATTTCTTTTGTGTGGTGTGTGGTGTGTGTTGTGTTTTTTTTTGTGTCTGCGTGAGTTTCTTTTTTTGTGTGTCTGTGTGTGTTTCTTTTTTTTTTGGTGTCTGTGTGTGTTTATTTTATATGGGTTTGTGTGTTTCTTTTTTTTTTTGATGTCTGCGTGTGTTTCTTATCTTGTGGGTGTGTATTTATTTTTTTGTGGTTGTGTAGGTGTGTGTTTCTTTTTTATGTCTGTGGTATGTTTCTTTTTTTGTGTCTGTGTGGTTCTTTTTTTGTGTCTGTGTGGTTTCCTTTTTTTTTTGGTGTCTGTGTGTTTCTTTTTTTTTTTGGTGTCTGCATGTGTTTTTTTTTTGGTGTCTGCATGAGTTTTCTTTTTGTGTCTGCGTGTGTTTCTTTTTTTTTGTGTCTGCGTGTGTTTATTTCTTTATGGGTTTGTGTGTTTCTTTTTTTTTGGTGTCTGCATGTGTATTTCTTATTTTGTGGGTGTCTGCATTTATTTTTATATTTTTTGTGATTGTGTAGATGTTTCTCTTTTTTCATTTTTTTGTGGTTGTGTAGGTGTGTGTTTCTTTTTTGTTTGTGTGTGTTTATTTTTTTGGTGCCTGTGGTATGTTTCTTTTTTTTGTGTCTGTGTGGTTCTTTTTTGTGTCTGTTTTTTTTTTGGTGTCTGTGTTTTTTCTTTTTTTTTTGGTGTCTGTGTGTTTCTTTTTTTTTTTTGTTTGTGTGTTTCTTTTTTTGTTTGTGTGTGTTTTTTTTTTGGTGTCTGTGTGTGTTTCTTTTTTTTGGTGTCTGTGTGTGTTCCTTTTTTTGGAGTCTGTGTGTGTGTTCTTTTTTTTCTGTCTGTGTATGTTTCTTTTTTTGTGTCTCTGTGTGTTTCTTTTTTGGTGTCTGTGTAAGTTTCTTTTTTTGGTGTCTGTGTGCGTGTTTCTCTTTTTTTGGTGTCTGTGTGTGTTTCTTTTTTTTGTGTCTGTGTATGTTTTTTTTTTTCAGTGTCTGTGTATGTTTCTTTTTTTTTTTTGGTGTCTGTGTATGTTTCCTTTTTTGTCTGTGTGTTTCTTTTTTTTTTGGTGTCTGCATGTGTGTATCCTTTTTTTGGAGTGTGTGTGTGTTTCTTTTTTGTTTCTGTGTCTGGTATGTTTCTTTTTTTGTGTCTCTTGTGTGTTTCTTTATTTTTGGTGTCTGTGTATGTTTCTTTCTTGGTGTCTGTGTAAGTTTCTTTTTTTTTTGGTGTCTGTGTTTCTTTTTTTTGTGTGTCTGTATTCGTTTTTTGTGTTCTGTGTGTGTTTCTTTTTTTTGGTGTCTGTGTGTGTTTTTTTGTGGTTGTGTATGTGTGTGTGTGTGTAGCTGTGTGGGAAGATGGCAGAATCCCCCATTCCTCTCCTTCCTCCCCCGAATCCAGGTCCGTGGAAAAGCTGTGCCCCTCTCGGGTTCATCAGCCTGCCACCCAACCTGAATCCAGATGGGTCCCAGTCCAGGCTATTCCCTGTGCTGAGTGCAGGAGAGAAGGAACGGGGGTTTGTCCATCGGAATGGCAGAATCCCCCTTTTATGTATCCATTCCTCCTCCTTCCCCCGAATCCAGGTCCGTGGAAAAGCTGAGCCCTCTCGGGTTCATCAGCCTGCCACCCAACCTGAATCCAGATGGGTCCCAGTCCAGGCTATTCCCTGTGCTGAGTGCAGGAGGGGAAGGACCCGGGGTCTGTCCATTGGAAAGGCAGAATCCTCCCCTTTATGCATCCATTCCTCTCTCCTTCCCCCGAATCCAGGTCCGTCCGTGGAAAAGCTGAGCCCCTTTCGGGTTCATCAGCTTGCCACCCAACCTGAATCCAGATGGGTCCCAGTCCAGGCTATCCCCTGTACTGAGTGCAGAAGAGAAAGGACCCGAGGTCTGTCCTTTCCTGGCGTGGAGTAGGGATCGTAAAGGCAGAATCCCCCCTTTATGTATCTGTCCTCTCCTTCCCCCGAATCCAGGTCCGTGGAAAGCTGAGCCCCTCTCGGGGTCATCAGCCTGCCACCCAACCTGAATCCAGATGAGTCCCAGTCCAGGCTATTCCCTGTGCTGAGTGCAGGAGAGGAAGGACACGGGGTCTGTCCTTTGATCCCAAAGGCAGAATCCTCCTTTTATGTATCCATTCCTCCTCCTCCCCCGAATCCAGGTCCATGGAAAAGCTGAGCCCCTCTCGGGTTCATCAGCCTGCCACCCAACCTGAACCCAGATGGGTCCCAGTCCAGGCTAATTCCCTGTGCTGAGTGCGGAGGGGGAAGGACCCGGGGTCTGTCCTATGATCGGAAAGGCAGAATCCTCCCTTTATGTATCCATTCCTGCTCCTCCCCCGAGTCCAGGTCCGTGGTAAAGCTGAGCCCCTCTCGGGTGCATCAGCCTGCCACCCAACCTGAACCCAGATGGGTCCCAGTCCAGGCTATTCCCTGTCCTGAGTGCGGAGAGGAAGGACCCGGGATCTGTCCTTTCCTTCTCCAGCCCTTGGGAGGAAGCCCTAAAACACACCCACCCACCCTCTCCACATCCTAACTGGCTGTAGCTCAACTGACCATATAAACTCCTCGCCTGTGGGAATCCGGGAAATTATCCGTTACCCAACAATGCCCATCTGCCAACTGTTTTCCACGAGTCTCTCAATACGTAAGTTGGGCTACGCTATCGTGTCGAGATGGCCACAAGATCACTGACTGTATCCTGACCACATGACAGGTGCTAGATACTCGAACTAAAGCCTAACATGTGCTAATCACATAACCCAATCCACGAACGTAAAATAACATCAATAGCATGTTTAACTTCCCTCTTTGGAAGAACGTTTACTCCACTCAATAAAACAGGACCGCCACGGACAATTCAGCCTACCGTCCCCTCCCCTGCTGGAGTCATCTAGCGACTCTATACGAGACCGATATTTACCCACCGATCTTATATTACAATAATAATGATGTATTATGGGGCCTACATATAATATATAGTCCATGATTTTACTAGTCTTGCCTGACACGGCAGTCAGGCGTTTATTGGAACTAAAGGTTGTTATTCCCACAATAGATTACTTACCTCCTTCATTCTTCTTTAATCCTCTTGAAATAATTTATCGTTTTAAAGAAACACATTCATAACTAACCGTTTCCAGGATTTCACTTGATTATTACATTTTATTGTTACGAAGAAATAATAAGAAGTTGTCTTAACAAATACTGCAGAATCCGGCTGAGAGGAGTTAAGTGTGGGTTGCATTTGATACGCATCTGTTTCTAAGTAACTAAATTTTCATTATTGCCATACCAGGAGAGAATACGAGGAATGTCGAAAGACAACCTGGGGCATTTGCAAAGAAAAAAATATTAACTCCCGCATGCGGTATGTGTCGACATTCATTCACTATATATACAATCTGGTAACCGTATTTCTTAGTGAGATGGTATAAAACAGGATTTCTTGCTCCCATTTTCTCTATCATAGAGAACACTGTTCTCTATGGTAATCGAGTGAGAAAGTTTGTTTTTGCTATTGGCAATCCGCAATTGAAATTTTCATGTTTGCTATATTGTTTAAATGACGTAAAATGAAAAATGGTGAAATTGACGTTTATGGATATTGTTAATAAGCAAAATAGTTTTTTGATCCCATACATTGTATGGGTAAAGAGTTTATTTATTTGTGATAATTTTAATCTTGCGTAAAATGGGTTTGTTTGGAAAAACGCAGGAAAAGAATCCCAAGGACATGGTAAACGAAATAGTATAATTGATAAATTTTGGATTTTTCTCTTCTTTTTATGTATATATATTAAGAAATTTTATTATTTATAGGTTAACGAATGGTCACAGAAAATAAGAAAAGAAGGCTATCAACTTGATAGACAGATTAGAGGTAAGTGAAATGCAAAACATGATTAACCTTTATTTTTGCATAGTTGACTTAAATGAAGTGTTGAAGCTACTATTGATTAAAAAATATTGTAAGCTATGGGTTTGTGAATTATGCCATTAGTTAACCATAATTAACGTTTTAGGATAGGTGCCATTTCAGTTAATATTTTTTAAGAAGTTGACAATACATAGAAAATGTTACATTTCAAAGCCATAGAACGATATAGTTGTATTCCATTGGATAGGATATCTCACATACATTAATTATTCACAAAATTTTCTCTAATCCATGTTCAAAGCCATTTTTATACAAGTATTAAAATTATGTTGAAAAGTTGAGCCCTTAAAGTTAATATTAACCATCATAGTGGATGATAGGGAAAAACTTTAGATTACTTTGTTCAATGAATTTTTCTAAGTTCTACAGTATCATAGTACGAATGCTTGAAGAAACTAGATGGAAGACATGTGTGAAATCAGTATGACCAAGCTTTGTAATAAATTCCTAAACATGTTTACAAGAAATGGAAGTACACCAACTTCCCTTTCCTAACCTAACAAAATAATTTACATGCATATTATTTAATTAACTTCGGTTGGGGTGTATTACAGTTGATTTTTAATTACGCTATTGATTACAATTTTAATGTAAATATTTGTATTATGTAATGATATTAATGAAATGAATCTTTGGAAAAGAAGCACAATTGAAGTATTTAAACATTATATGAAATTCAAACCCAACTTCTGCTCCAGTTTCCTTTCACTCTATCAAAAGAATTATCTCAAATAAATACATCAATAAACTTAGAGAAGAATACACCACCAAAACATCTGGAAAGGAATGGGAAAATCTACAAGCTTATGACATTACTACATTACAAAGAAAATCTGCAGTAGCAACATTCAGACTGCTAACGGGACATGACTGCTTGAATAAACACCTACACAGAATTGGCATAACAGATTCACCTAAATGCCCTTTTTGCAATTTAAATGAAGATATGGAAAGAAACCATCTCCTCCGTTGTCCAGCTTTTGTAGAAGAGACCAGCCTTTCTGCTAAATATTGGAGTGCAAGAGAGCGAATGATTTCATTATCAAGTGCTCGACATTAGATACCAACCAACATTATATGAAATAAATTAGCTTAAATATGTAATTTCCATTTTAACCGTTGGCCATTTTGGAATGTAATAGAAGAACTGTTATAGGACACTGTTATATATATATATATATATATATATATATATGAAACTAAAAACTATCGTTACCCCACATATAGGAAACTAAAAGCTAACCTAACCTAAATCAATTACTCTAACGTACTCCAAATTAATTTAATATGTAAAAGCAGATGTAAAGTGATGTAATAATTAACGTGGTTATCGTTGGTTATTAGAGAGTTTATCGCTGGTTCATACAATAACTCATAGAATAATAGTTGTAACCTCAGTTATTAGTATGGTCATGACCTCCATGATGTATTATTAGAGCAGTCGGGACAGGAAATAGTCCCACATTTTTTTTTCAATATTTACGACTAAAATGTGATTACGGTAACAATTTTCCAGTGCTGAAAAGAATAATTATATAAATATGTGCATATTTGTTGTATTTAAGTTGTATTAAAATGCGTAAGTAAAAATTGATCATGATACACCCTGCCCTTAACTTCTGGTATAAACTAATCTGATTTACACTAACTTGTTCCATCGGAACCTAACAAAATGTATTAAGTGAACATCAATTTCATAAAATATATTTTTGAATTAATTGCAAATGTTGTTCATTCAGATTTCATAAATATATTTACCATCTAGCAGAAATTTCTTTAAGCATTCGTGCATGCACACTATTATTCTGTAAAACTTTGAAAAAATCATTTGAGATAAATTTTTTGTTGACGGTAAGTGTATTTAGCCACATGCATATTTCATGATAAATTGGCATGTGTATATATTTGGTTACTACTAAACAGGTGCAGTTTTTACAGAATATTGCAGGTTTGCACAACCACCAGCTTTCAAATAACTTATTATTTCATTATTAAGATTTAAAAAGTTAATATTTTTTTAATATAAACAAGCTCCTAACATGTTATTCCTAATATGAAGCAAGCCATGGAATGAACTCATTTCAAATCATTGAGCACGAGGGTTGCAAATCTCCTACAACTTGGATAGAACAAATCTTTGTTGGTTTTTTGTCAGCACATCTCTCCTACTCTTCATAAATCTGGCTATTAGGAGCTATCTAGGTTGCAGTATTCCTGAAAAATGTGAAATTGTTGAAACTTGTATGGAGTGTATTAATGCTTTCTTTAAGAATTAAAAAAATGAATGCAGTAAATTGCATATGACAGATGCTAAAGAACATGAAAAAAAAAAAATATATATATATATATATATTTGGTAGAATAACAATTTTATATATCTTTAGTTAAATGTTTTATGAGAGAATTTAGGATGACAAAAGGGTGTGTCTATGCAAACAGTTTTTAGATAAGATTAAATTAAATGTTTCATACCTGTCCTCATATTTTTAGATAGTTTTGAAATTCATTGTTGGTTAAAGCAAGGAGATGCACTATATCGTCAACTATACGATTTTGTACTGGAACATGCCATCTAATCTTTAGAGGATGAAGAAGGCCTACAACTCAATATTAATAAGCTGCTAGCTTATGCTGATGATGTAGTATTATTAGGTGATAGCGAGAAGATACTAAGGGCCAACATGCACACACTATTGAGTAACACTAAGAATTTGGGACTGGAAATAAACATAAATAAAAATTAATATATGATCAACACAGAAATACGTTATATAATAGAAATAGACAATTAATGACAAATGAGGGAAATTTTGAATAGGTGACTGAATTCAGATACCTAGGAACAGTAATTACAAACAGGAATAAGGTGCACAAAGAAATTAAACATAGGCTCAATTCTAGAAATACATACAATTATGCATTGCATGGACTCTTGTCGTCCCAACTTCTCTAAAAAAAGAAACATTTAAACTGAAAATATATAAAATTATTATTCTCCCAGTTATTTTATATGGATGCTAAACATGGACTCTTACTTTAAGTGAGGAGAAAAGATTACTAGTATTTGAGAATATAGTTCTTAGGAAAATTTTTGGGCCAAAGAGAGATGGACAAACAGGTGAATGGAGAAGATTACATAACATCTACATGATCTTTATGAGATGTTAGATGTAATAAGAACAGTTACTAATAGACTGCGATGGACAGGGAATGTAGCATGAATGGGGAATGAAAGAGGGTAATGGAAGCTTCTTGTAGAGCTTATGTCCATGTAACCATGAACCTCTGGGTTTGATAGTGCTAGTGAGTTAGTAAAGAGCCCTTGCAATGTGTAATAGTAAGCTTTTTCAGAATTTCATTGATTTGTGTATTTTATTATATAGGCTATATTAATTTATATTTAATATTCTGTTTTTGACCAAATTAATACATTTAATAATGTAAATACAGCTTCAAAACATGTATATATCTAGAATATTATTGGTAAACATAATGTTATATTTTATTTCTAAGAGTAGCCACCATTATATGATTCCATAAATCACCACTGCTACTGAGTAAAAAGGAATTAATAGCTGTATTTACATGTATTTAGAAAGACAGGTATCTCAGATGATAAGGCAACGAATTGGAGACTAGAGACATTGGTTTGATTCTGAGTGGCACTAGTCTACAATTACAACCTTACCTCCATCTGGTGTTGTTAGCTGAGAAAATATGGACTCTTGTATCCATATTCCCATTTTTTATTGTTTTAATAACACTTTTAATTGGATTGACATATCTCCACTTAAAAAGACATTTCATTAAGGGAACATTTTTGATGTGCTAGAGATTTTTAAATATTTAAAATCCAATGACCTGCTGGATTGGAGTCCATTGGCAAATATATTATGCCTGTTTATTAAGTTATGTAGATAGGAAATAACACTAATGAGGTTTTTTAATATTGATGTTTTTATTATTAATTTAACATTTCTCAATGAAAGATAAATTATATTTGAAGAGAAAAATTTTCGCCTAGACTGAGACTCGAACCTGGGACCTTTGGCTTGCCGGGCCAAATGCTCTACCAACTGAGCTACCGAGGCGAGTTGCATTTGGTGAGAGGGAATTACAACGTATATAAGAGAAAAATTTGCGTCTAGATCGCAACTCGCCTCGGTAGCTCAGTTGGTAGAGCATTTGGCCTGGCAAGCCAAAGGTCCCGGGTTCGAGTCTCGGTCTAGGCGAAAATTTTTCTCTTCAAATATAAATATTTTTTAATATTGTTTATTTTTTATTTCACTCACCTCATACTTCATAACTCCTAGCATACCCAGGGTTTCATCACATCCTTTGTGACATTCTCAATGCTGTGTCACGTTCACAACTGACGTCCGGCTGCCTTCTATCCTGCAGATGGCGCGGAGGTCAGTCTGCAGGATAGAAGGCAGCCAGACGTCAGTTGTGAACGTGACACAGCTTTGAGAATGTCACAAAGGATGTGATGAAACCCTGGGTATGCTAGGAGTTATGAAGTATGAGGTGAGTGAAATAAAAAAATAAACAATATTATGCCTGCTTCCTGACTAGCAGGCCCAATTTTGTTACCTGGAAAGGTTCAACATTTTAATTGTTAAATTAATTAATTGCAAAATATTCAGTCTTGGGGTCAGGAGGAGTGGTAGTGTAAAATCTTTAATCACTAGATTATGCACTAGATTCCTGCATCAAATTGCAAACCCATCCACAGTACTTATATTTCAGGCATGTGGCATTGTTGATAGCAATTCATTCATTGGATGGGGACATTAAGCCTAGTGACCCCTTGGTGCTTTTTGATTGGAATAGGCTGTGTGTCAGAATCAGGTTTCACTTTCTTCCTTCTCTTCAACATCATCCCTCACACAACACACTTTACACTACACAAACACATAAACACACAGTTATTCTACACACTCTATGTACACAATACAAGATTACATTATCTACATAAAGTGGTCTGCCAAAGTGGTGCAAAAATTGAAAATAGTTCACATTAATGTCATCAATCTGGCCAGCGTGAAACCCGAAGTACATAAAGTGCAGTGGGTGGCATTACAATACACATACATTATTGAGGTTCTTAACTCTAGCTTAATACCATTTCTTTTTATCTAAATAAATTTAAAATGTATGTATTGCCTTGCTTAAATAAATTTTGTTTATTAATACATATTTAATAAATTTGTGAAGTTAGTACACTGATTTTTTTCCTCTAGCAATTCAGAGAGAAGAGGAAAAAGTTAAGCGCTCTCTTAAAGATGCTGCAAAAAAAGGGGACAAAGATGTTTGCACTATTCTTGCAAAAGAAGTTATCCGTGCTAGGAAAGCAATTACAAAGATTCATACTTCTAAGGCACACCTGAACTCCATCCAGTTGCAAATGAAAAATCAGCTTGGTAAGAGTATTCAATTAATATTAATTTAGGAAGTGATATTTTGAGGTTATTTTAATTAACTTATTTTCAGTCTAATCATCTTAACTCAATTGAGGTAAGATGTTCAGACTGGAAAATAATTTAATTAAGAGTATTCAATAAGTGATTTTAAAAATTCTTAATTATTTTATGACAAATTACTCTTCCATATGGTTCCCGAACATCAATTGACCATCACAGTCATCTCATGTTCACCATATTTAGTATGACTATATGAATGAAAGTCCACCGCTGTGGTCTCGAGGTAGCGTGCTGCCTTGTTACGCAGTGGGCCCGGGTTCGATCCCCAGTCGGGGCAGTTTTTCTGGGTGAGGTTTTTATTGGGGTTTTTCCTCACCTGTAAGACAAATGTCAGGAAAACTTTAAGGCCCAAATGGTCCCTGAAATCATATGGACATCATCATCATCCTTATCATTATCATCATCATCATCCTTCACCGTTGTGGAAAGCAACGGGAAGCTACCACACCTACACAATACCCTAGTAAAGCTGCAAGGGCATGAAAATGCTATGATTGTAGTGAAGGACCTGCCTTCGGGCAGAATTACTATGGATGGATATGAATGAATGGTGTGTTTATTTTAAATGTTTGTATTGTCTTGGAGGTGGCCTAGCATTGAGCTGAATTCTCTTCCAGGGAGATTCTTGAATGTTCTTGTGTGATCAAGAAAGTAAAAGTGTGATCTAGATTTTCAAATCTTCTTGCGACAGGTCGTGTCCGTGTAAGGCCCAGGTGACATGGGGCATGTAAAAGTACTTACAAGGCAAGAGGTTAAACTAAGTTAAAGAGAAGCCTATTCTTTCTGCAATAAAAAAATTTCACCTTATTTACCTGAGTATAGAATTATTTTTTCTCCAAATTTTTAGTCTGGAAAATTAGAAGTTTAAAATATATGTATAATAAATAATAGTTTTAAAAAACTAAAACAACATGCTTTATTAGAAAACCGAACTAAAATAATGAAAAATAATTTTAATTTCCAACATGCTTGGGATAAATAATTTTACCATCAAAAGCGTGGGGTGCTCTTTATCAATTAATATATTTGACAATAAACAGATTTGGTAAAAGTAAAGTCTCTAAGAAGAAAATGTAAAAATCATAAAAAGCACCCCACGCTTTTGATGGTAAAATTATTTATCCCAAGCGTGTTGGAAATTAAAATTATTTTTCATTTTTTTAGTTCGGTTTTCTAATAAAGCGTGTTGTTTCAGTTTTTAAAACTATTATTTATTTTTTATTTTTTAGTTTTAATTTTTACAGAATAAGATGAAAATGTAAATATCTTTAAATTCAATTCTATTGTAGTATGAGCTGAAAGTAATACTCTTCTATAAAAAGCCTCCCAGCCGGATTTAAACCAGCGACCTATGGATTACAGAAATTATATACCACTAGAGTGTACCGCTCTAGCAACTGAGCTCTTACAACGATTGACTAAAAAGTCGACAAGTCCGCAACCTATTATACCAGTTTTAATTTTTTTTGATTTTCTGATGATTCTGGCCAGGATTCTAGAAACAAAATATGAAATTATTGTATTGTCACAGGTCCTTTACAAGTACACAAAGTTTCAAGTCGATCCAATGTTTCTACACGGGTGAAAATCGTGTTAAAAAATTCCATTACATAGATACAAAGACACTTTTTTTTTATTTTCTGATGATTCTGGCCAGGATTTTAGAAAACAAATATGAAATTATTATATTGTCACGGGTCCTTTACACGTATACAAAGTTTCAAGTCGATCCAATGTTTCTAAGTGGGTGAAAATCATGTTAAAAAATTCCGTTACATAGATACAAAGACACTTTTTTTGATTTTCTGATGATTCTGGCCATGATTTTATAAACAAAATATGAACTTATTATATTGTCACGGGTCTTTTACAAGTATACAAAGATTCAAGTCGATCCAATGCTTTTAAGTGGGTGAAAATCACGTTAAAGGATTCAGTTACATAGATACAGGTCAAGCTAATATAAAGCGTGTAAAAAGTACTAAGGTGCATCACCCACTAAATAAGTTGACTTACATGTTAACTTTGAGATTTTATTCAACGTGTTAGCAAATGGAAGACATTTTCAGCAACAAATATGAATTTGGTAAAAACAAATTCTTAAATTTTACACACTTTATATTAGCTTGACCTGTATCTATCTATCTATCTATGTAACGGAATCTTTCAACGTGATTTTCACCCACTTAAAATCATTGGATCGACTTGAAAATTTGTATACTTGTAAAAGAAACGTGACAATACAATAATTTCATATTTTGTTTCTAAAATCATGGCCAGAATCATCAGAAAATAAAAAAAAAGTGTCTTTGTATCTATGTAATGGAATCTTTGAACCTGATTTTCACCCACTTAGAAACATTGGATCGACTTGAAACTTTGTATACTTATAAAGGACCCGTGACAATACAATAATTTCAAATTTTGTTTTTAAAATCCTGGCCAGGATCATCCGAAAATCAAAAAAATGAAAACTGGTATAATAGGTTGCAGACTTGTCAACTTTTTAGTCAGTCGTTGTAAGAGCTCAGTTGGTAGAGCGGTGAACTCTTAGTGGTATATAATTTCAGTAATCGATAGGTCGCTGGTTCAAATCCGGCTGGGAGAATTTTTTTTGAAGAGTATTACTTTCAGCTCATACTACAATAGTATCGAATTTAAAGATATTTACATTTTTATCTTATTCTGTAAAATATTAAAACTAAAAAATAAATAATAGTTTTAAAAAACTAAAACAACACGCTTTATTAGAAAACCGAACTAAAAAAAATTTAAAATAATTTTAATTTCCAACACGCTTCGGATAAATAATTTTACCATCAAAAGCGTGGGGTGCTCTTTATGATGTTTACATTTTCTTCTTAGAGACTTCACTTTTATCAATATATGTTTATTATCAAATATATTAATTGATAAAGAGCACCCCACACTTTTGATGGTAAAATTATTTATTGTAAATTTTGTGACAGTGTCAGATGTAACACATCTTACAATAACCAACCAATTGAATGACAGGAACTAGCCCCCATGAACTTCTGAGTGTCCTTGACAGGATTCCCTGTATAAAATAATGATGAGACTCCAATTGATATACCTACTATAATATCTAGTTTTCAAATGAAGTGTTCAAAATTACTTTCAAATGACAAAAAATGATAAAGAATAACTTACAGAAGGAGATGCTTTATTAATTCATCTAGAATTGATACTATGATGCAATTTATTAAGAGATGTTCAACTGTCGAATACTAGTTGAGAATGGTAATGATGTTCACCGAAACATGTCAAAGTGAGAAAACAAAATATGAAGTGAGATGTATCTTCTTCTTCTTCCTTTCATGTGATAGACCTAGCGGTCTGTTACAGTCTCAATCCAACATTTGAAGGATCTGCCCAATGATCTCTTGCCTGGTGGCTGGTAATTTAAGATTTGACGTGGTATTCTTGTTCTGCTCATTCTTCTTACGTGAGATTTCCAGTTGTTTCTGTATTTTTGCACATATTCCATGATTGATTCTGTTTGTAATTCTTTGAGAATCTCAGAATTCTTTTATGGTCTGTTCTTGAGTAACTTGCAGTACGTCTCATAAATTTCATTTCTGCCGCAGTTAGTCTTTGTCATCTTCACTGCGAATTGTCCAGGCCTCACTGCCATAACATAATATGGGTCTGGCCAGTGTTTTATAAATTCTAGTTTGTGTGTGTTGCAGTACTGTGTTTGGCTTGAAAATATTATTTATAATTCCTGTTACTCTGTTAAATTTTATAATTTTTTGACTAAAATCTTTTTCCCCTTCGTATGTAACTTGGTATCCGAGGTAATTAAATGTGTTAGTTTGTTCTAATATTTTATTATTAATAATAATATTTTATTATTAATAATAATTTTACTGTGAACTGGGTCTTTTCCTAGGAAAGCCATGACTAGATTTTTCTGTTCAGATTTCCATGTTGTAGTTTATTGCAATTTGGTGAAAAGAGTGGACTGAACATTGTAGATCGTCTTCTGAATTCGCTATAAACACAATGTCATCTGCAAATAATAGGGTGTCTAAATTATATAATCTATTAAGAGGTATATTGCCATGTGGTTGTAGTCTCCATTCTTTAATAATTGAATTCATGTATATTATGAAGCACATTGGTGAGATGTATATTTCTGATTATTATTATTATTATTATTATTATTATTATTATTATTATTATTATTATTATTATTATTATTATTATTGTTTTAAAACAGCACAATAAGGGAAATTATGCAAGTTGAAAAAACACATTAGAAAAAATAGAAGAAAAACATTCAAAATGGTATGGAAGAGACAGACCTAGAGAATGTTGGATAGATAGAGTGAGGAGAAGTATGGAAGCTAGAGATTTGAGGGAAGAAGATGCTTTAGACAGGAACCTCTGGTGACAAATCTCTTTGGGTTGAAGGGGAAACACTGTATTGTGGAATATTCCTAATAAAAAATTATTGTTTTATTACTTTTTCAACAGTTGGTCAGTGTAATATCAGGTAAGACCATAGTATCCACTTACATAAAATGGTTGGAAATATATTTTACTTATAAAGGTAAGAAAGAAAAGAATTAACAAACCTTTTCATAAAAGAATTAAATTAATATTTTTAATACCTCACCTCATATCCTTTATTCTTCTAGACTGCAATTTCGGAGCTAAATCTCCATCATCAGTAGCCTCTCTTCGACTGGTTTTATGTCTATATAATAAATTTGGGAATTTTTAACATTATGAGGTTTAATTCATATGAATTAAATGAATTGTGTTTTCTTCTTACCTCATACTTCTATGTTTTTTTAAACACAGCACTGCAGTATCAGCAACCATTGTCACCATCCTGAGCTGTTTTCACAACAGTCGTGCAGTGCTGTGTAAAAAATTATAGAAGTATGAGGTAAGAAGAAATCACGATTCATTTAATTCTTATGGTTTTATGTCGTTTCCTGACAGTTTTCTTCTTCCTTCTATCGGTGGACCGATGAACCTCTCGATCGAATCAACATTTTGCGGGAGTTTCGAAATTCATGAGTTTTTCTTTCTTGTTTTCTTGGATGTCGAGAGATGTCTTACAGAAAGAACTCACGGTTTGGGAAAAAATCCACATCCAAAAAAAACAAGAAAGAAAAACTCATGAATTTCGAAACTCCCGCAAATTTTGATTTGATCCAGAGGTTCATCAGTCCACCGATAGAAGGAAGAAGAAAACCGCCAGGAAACGACATAACACTGGTTGAAGACAGGCTACGGCTCCAAAATTGCAGTCTAGAAGAATGAAGGATATGAGGTGAGGTATTAAAAATATTAATTTAATTCTTAAATTAAACCTCATGGTGTTTTTTTTTTCCTGTGAAAGTTAAATAAGACCTTTTAATGTTTTACTATAAATTTAACATTTCTCACTGAAACACAAATTATATTTGAAGAGAAAAATATACAACTGGACTGGGGTTTAATTTGTCCTTAGTGTGAAATGTTAGGCCTTAGACCAGTGTTAACATATGCATCAGAAACTTGGACCATGTTGAAATCTGATGAGGAATTATTAGGGCGTTTTGAAAGGAAGATACTGAGATCCATTTTTGGTGTCATGAAAGAAAATAATGCATGGAGAAAGAGATACAATAATGAATTGTATAAACTGTACAATCAGCCAGATATTCTGAATTTTGTTAAAGTTAATAGATTGGCATGGGCTGGACACATTATTTGCATGGACAACAAAAGGATTACAAAGAATTTACAATGAACAGCCACTATTGGCCAGAAAAGTTGGAAGACCTAAATTAAGATGGGAGGATAGTATATTTCAAGACATTAAGATTTTAAAAATAAAAAACTGGAAGAATGAAGCGCAGAACAGGGAAGTCTGGCACAAGCTTCTGAAGGCAGCCAAGGCCCACATGGGGCTGTCGAACCAATTATTATGATGATGATGATGTGAAATGTTAGATTTATAATAAAAACATCAAAAGAAACTCTAAAATGGCTCTATAAAGTAATGCTAAATTCCCATTAAAAGTCTTCCTAAGTAAGCTACAATTTGCGTGCTGAACAACAATTTGCAAGCCTTTGGCGCTCTTGAGAATTAAAAATGTATAAGAGAAAAATGTGCATTTAGATTGGAGGCCTTGGATAGATAGAGCATTAGCATGTAAAGCTAAAGGTCATAGGTTCATACCAGTCTAGGTGTATATTTTTCTCTTCAAATATAAATTAAACCTTTTGACTTTGCGTTTTGACAGCGGAGGACATTTCATTGTCTTTAAAATATAAATAAGAAGTAATACAAAAAAAAAGTATTTCAAGTTTTTGTCAAGTAGATATATTTTTTTATTTTATTTTACTTTAATATCAGTTTTTTTTTCAGGTTGTCATTTCGACATTTCTGGTGTTCTCTCCTGGCATTGGCTTAATTGTAACCCACTTCTGAAGTTGGGACACTTAGAAGGCAGAGTTACGTTACCCCGATGATATGATGGATGATAATGGAGTGTCAGGAGAGTTCTTAACCTAAATTCCAGACCATGGGCAACCACAGGAAAAATTCCTATGGTTTGACCAAGAATCGAACCTGGGATCTCATGAATAGTAGTCAGAAACGCGACCACTAGCCCATGAGGTTGGTCAGTCTAAAATATGTATGAGCATTAAAATAAGAGAATAAACCTTTAATAATGTATTTATAGGAGAAGGTAAATAAAATATAAAAAAATATATTTTTATGGTAGGTATGTTAGATTGGAGTTTCAATAAAATAATTTTAATTTTCTTAGATAATTTCTAGTTAATTGAAATATTTTCACACTCGGGTAAATCACATCAATATGTTTGTTTGGGGTGTGTGTATGTTGTAGCCAAATTAATTAATCTAGTCATTATGTATAGTATCTTCCAAATTTGTTGTATTAATTATACATAATGACTAGTAATCATACATAATTGTTGATTAATCACTCTAACATTAGCATACATACGTATATAAAGATTCTAAGTAATTTAAAATTGGATTTTGATGTGCCATTTTATAGCAACTCTGAGAGTGGCTGGCTCACTTCAGAAGTCAACAGAAGTAATGCAAGCAATGCAGTCACTAGTTCGAGTTCCTGAAGTTGCTGCTACAATGAGAGACCTATCTAGGGAAATGATGAGGGTAAGAAATTACGTTGTTACTAAGATTTAAATAAAAATTACATCATTTAGGACAAACAAGTGATTAACCTATTGTAAAAGCAAATACTTGCAGATGGTAAAAGCACAGGCAAAACATGTGGAGAGATTAACATTTTCCCTGGCATTGGCATGATATCACACCAAGATGAATCCAACAGTTGTCTGGCATTGGCATGTTTTCATGCTTTATCACACACCCATGTTTTAGTCACCCTGTTCGCTTCAGATGAAAAATGTGGTTTATCAGGGTGTTGAGGAATGTTTATCATAAGTAATGCCACGAGTGATTTCCAAATTATCGATAAATTCATGACTCACGAAGTGAGGAGTGAATTTATCTAGAGAATTTGGAAATCAAGAGTGGTATTTGTTAGGACTATCTAACGAATAAAATTAAGCTGTTTACTCGCAAGTCATTGTTTAACTATAGTTATTTCAATATATTTATATATTTAATGTAAACGGCGATGTTTGAAAAGAAATCAGAAATGTGAGGTTATGTTCATTCACTGCTGCTGGATCATATTATTTATTGCCAAATAAGATCACAATATGTTGTTGTTCTTGTTTTCAAATGCTGGGCCTTGGCACCGAAGCCATTAGCATTCTTGCTCTCCAATATTTCTCTATGGTGGATCCAACAGGTAATACTTCACAGGTTTGTAGGTGTTCTTCTTTCATTTCTTCGTCTTTGTTGCATAGAGGACAATTTGGATTCGTGTAGATTCCTATTTTATATAAATGTTTGGCCAAATAGTCATGTTCTGTAAGCAGTCTAAATTTTGCTACTGTAGTTTTACATGGAATTTCTGGAATAATATCTGGCTTCTTTACTAAAATATTCCATTTTTTGTCTTTGGCTTTATTACATAGGTCTTGGTTTTGTTTGATTTTATATTTGTTTTTAATTATTCTTTTTATGGATGTGAAAGGTAAGCTTTTAGTAGTATTCTAAATTAAATTGGAGTCTTTTTTGGCAAGAAAATCAGCAGTGTCATTTCCAGCAATTCCACAATGTGCAGGTACCCATTGCAATTGAATTCTTTTCTGTAGTTTTTTAATCATTTTGTAGCACTCTTTAATTTGTATTGACTTCATTTTGTGTGAATTTATTGCATATATTGCTGCCTTAGAATTAGAGAGTATGACAGCATTTTGAAATTTATTTATTCTGTATAGTAATTGTTGGAGTGAAATATGAATAGCCGTTACTTCCGCATCAAAATTTGTTGTGTGGTATCCTGCTGGTTGATATAATGAAAATAATGCACATGTAATTCCTGATCCTGAGTTGTTATCAATAGTAGATCCATCTGTGTAGACATGTAACCATTCTTCTGGTGGATATCTCTTATTCACAGCTTCTAATGCTAGAGCTTTTAGTACAGGCGTGGGAGTTTCAGATTTTGTAACTGGTTCTTCTAGATTTAGCTGAATGTTAATTGGTTCAAAAGTAAGAGGGTTATCCCTGATCAAAATATTTTCTTTAGATTTAGGAAGATTAAAATCTGTTTTATTTCCGTTACTTTGGACAAGAAACTTGTTTGTGTTTTCAACTTGGTTGGTTGTAACTGTCTTTTTTCCCATTTTGTTGTTGTTAATCATAACATTATTGTAAGAGTGCATCCAAGTGGAGAAATAATGAAACACATCAAACTATATATCATAATCAACATTACAGGTTATTCATTTATTTTTGAAGTAAACAACTTAGTAAAATCAAGGAATATTTTCATTATTTGCTATATTCAATTTATTTGTTGGAGAAAAATAATGCTTTGACCTGTTCAGAACATTAAAAAGGAGGAGCTTTCTTTATCACAAAAGCAGGAGCTGATAAAGAGAAATCGATAAAGAGCGAGGTGAAACATGACTGTCATTGGTTGTAAAATAAGATTCATTGAAACGTGATTGGTCATTGAACTAGCATTTGTGGCATGAGTTAAATAGTCATTGAACTTGAACAGTACGTTTACTCATTGTACCACTATGAGTCAGTGAATCACAAGTTTTATATATCAGCACAACATGGCTTTGCATAAGAGTGGTCTGAATTAGATCCCGTGGAACTTTAGCATGTAGTAAATGAAATCTGTACCATTTGTGATGATGAAGTAATGACTCCAGACCTTGATGAATTTGAAGAAAATGTTCCAGAAATTGACAATGACAATGGTTCAAAAGAAATAGCATGTGTACAGTCTATTACAACAAAAAATCACGTCTGCAAAGTGGACGAAGAATATTGTTTCTAAAATTGTTTGTTTTATTGGTGACAATTGACTCAAAATTGTTGTTGAAAGCGACATAAATAATTTTTATGTTTGAAAGTATTTCTGGATGATCTTATAAATTAAATTGCAGTGACTATTTAACTCATGCCCCAAATGGGACTCAATGGCCAATCACGTTTCAATGATTTCTGTTTTACAACCAATCAGAGTCGTGTTTCACGAAATATTTATCACAGTGTTATAATTACCATATTAAAGAAGGCTCCTCCTTTTTAATGTTCTGAACAGGTCTGACTATTATTTTGCAGTGACTGAGCCCGTGAGAAATACAGCTACCAGATTGTATATATAGTGCATGAATGTCAACACATGCCGCATGCGGGAGTTAATATAAAAACATTTTGTAGCAATTGATTATACCACCAAAAAAAGAAACCACTGTTTGTACTTAAATGTATTTTTTCCCAGGTAACAATCCAGAAAAATATAATTGTCATATTTACATCATACGACATCAGAAATGGATTAATATACAGTTTGATGTGTTTCATTTTTTCTCCACTAGAGAGCATTCTTACAATATTGTGTTCCTTTGGCAATAAATAGTATGATCTGATTGCAGTGATAAACATTTGTTTTCAAACATCGCCGTTTACATTAAATATATAAATATTTTAAAATAACTATAGTTAAATAATGATTTGTGAGTAAACAGCTTAATTTTATTCGTTAAATAGTCCTAACAAATGCCACTCTTGATTTCCAAATTCTCTAGATAAATTGGAAATCACTCGTGGCATTACTTATGAAAACTAATCTTTATGCCCATTAATATCTAAACAGCCATATGCTATCTCCACATTCATGTGACAAAAATTAAAAAAAAATTCAAGAAATCATTTCCGAGGAATTTTGGGCATTTTAAGATATTTCTTCTTCTTCTTCTTCTTCTTCTTCCTCCTTTCATGTGACAGACCTAGTGGTTTTGTTACGGTCTCAATCCAACGTTTGAAGGGCTTGAGTCATCATCATGTAGAGCAGTTCTTTTACATCTTCTTTGAGACTTTTAAGTAAGGTTAGTCCTCACAACAGGTTACTGGCCTGAAGTAAGCAAGTCCAGTGGTGGGGTTGCCACCTTAGGCCTCTGGACAGGCGCGATTATGATACAGCATTTAATCTGTATCTTGATGGAACGGTTATACCACCATGACTCGGTCCCCAGAGCCCCGCTTGTTTTAGGCAGGTTGCACCACGAGCAGGTGGGGTTAGGATTTAGATAGGAGAGGTTATATAGAATGCACTTCACTGTCTTTTGCAACCCTATGACTGGAATAAATAGGTATACAATAATTGAGAATTACTAGTCCACAAGGCTTCTTTTACATACACTTGGCATGGACAAAAAAAGTCCAGTTTTGTGAAATTCTTTTTAGAAAAAACACAATTCTCAAAAATATCACCTAAACAGGGGTGCCCCCAAACATTTGAAAATCGACTCCAAAAAAAAAATAAAAAGGTAAATCTATATTTGAGTGTATATGTCAAGTGCTAGTACAATTGTTGAACTTATTTCTGCCATTCACAGTGCAAAAATAGTGCATTCTGATAAATGTAGCTGCCAAGAGGAAAAAAATAAAGAAGTCTTATGGACTATAATAAGTATATTATGCAAGGGATAGATAGGAGATATGATCATATGCTACGTTATTATCCATGTGGCCATAAAACCATTAAATAGACCAAGAAACTGTGTACTACTTGCTAGAAATGGCTGTACTGAATAGTTTTATTTTGCTAAAAAAATAACACCTCTTTCAAAATACAAAAGAAAGGGTTAGGCTTTCAAAGATTTTTCTACTAGATTGTATTGAGACCATGAAAAATTATTCATATGCCTCCAACTAAAAAAGAAGAAGAGTGCTGCATTCTAAAAGTGTAGAGAGTGCTCATTTCATTGAGCGAAAAAAGAAATGAGTATGATGTGTTCAAACTGTGTTGTGGCTATAAGCAAAACTCCATGTTTTCACAACTATCATACCAAAAAGAAGTATTATTAAGAAAAACAAACAAAAAAAAAAGAAATAAATTTGAAAACAAGGGTGAAAGAACATCTTAGAAATGTCAGAAATGGTGAAGTGGAAAAGTCAGCAATAGCTGCTTTATGCTTGGTCTGAAAAACATCTAATTCATACAAAAGCCAGTCTAATTAAACACATAGAAGAACAAAAAGAACTCATGGTTTGGGAAAAAAATCCACATTCAAAAAAACAAGAAAGAAAAACTTATGAACTTCGAATTTCCCAGGGATTCTGATTTCATCCGGAGGTTGATTGGTTCACCAACAGAGTGAGGAAGAAGCAGTAACATCAGTTGACAAGAAATTACCGAAGATGAAGCTGACCAAGCTTTGCGATATAATTAGAAAACTGGATATGAGGTGAGGTATAAAACATTTTAATTTAGTTCTATTATTAAGAAATTTAATTCAGGTACTGAAATACTTTTATTATATAATAGAGTGTTCTGCCTTTATTCTGTGTAATTTCAGCTTATAACCAACAATAGCATGATCACAGAAAATTTATATTTAAGTACTTCAGTGAAGTATGAGGTGAGTGAAATAAAAAATAAACAATATTAAAAAAACCTCATAGTGTTATTTCCTTAAAATTCATCGGAGAACATATTGTTTAAACAACTCACCTCATAGGATTCATGCTTCCATGATATCGCGATTTCAAACATAGTCATGTTCATCGTCAGCCATAACTCCGTCGGAGTTATGGCTGACGATGAACATGAGTGAAATAAAAAATAAACAATATTAAAAAAACCTCATAGTGTTATTTCCTTAAAATTCATCGGAGAACATATTGTTTAAACAACTCACCTCATAGGATTCATGCTTCCATGATATCGCGATTTCAAACATAGTCATGTTCATCGTCAATGAACATGACTATGTTTGAAATCGCGATATCATGGAAGCATGAATCCTATGAGGTGAGTTGTTTAAACAATATGTTCTCCGATGAATTTTAATGATTATACCTCATAATGTTTACTTCCCAACATTAATTAAATATAGTGTTATTTCCTATCTACATAACTTTATATTTAAGTGTTAAATTTTAATTGCCTACCAGCTACTGTGGGATTTAAATATCCATACTGCCCGAGGAAAAAACGGAACCAGGTGGAGAAGTATTCTGCAAATCATTTTTTTCATCAGAAATTATGGGAGAAATATTGTATCATTTATTTGAAAATTGTACAGAGGAGAATTATTTTTATTGTAGGCTGGAATTATAGAAGAGATGTTGGAAGAAACAATGGACACTTTGGAGGATCAGGATGAATTGGAAGAGGAAGCACAGGAAGAAGTTGATAAGGTGAGAATGCATAGCTATTTTCATAAATAAATAATGAATGGTGAAATTAAATGTTTCTTACCTCTCCTCATATAAATTTTCTAAGTTGATCACGATTTCGGGACTATAACTGTCTCATCCTCAGAACTTTGTTGGCGACTGGTGTTCTGTCAATCGGAAGAAACTCTTCTTCTTCCCTCTGTTGGTGGACCGAGGAACCTCTGGATCAGGTCAAAATTTGTGGGAATTTTGACCTGATCCAGAGGTTCATCAGTCCACCAATAGAGGGAAGAAGAAGAGTTTCTTCCGATTGACAGAACACCAGTCGCCAACAAAGTTCTGAGGATGAAATCGCGATCAACTTAGAAAATTTATATGAGGAGAGGTAAGAAACATTTAATTTCACCATAAATTAAACCTCATAGTGATTAATTCCTATAAAAGTTAAAAATAATGAATTATAGTCATGAGATTGAACCAGAAATATTCATGGAACTTTTATAGGAATAAATCACTATGAGATTTAATTTAAGATAAATTAAAATGTTTCACACCTCTCCTCATAATCAATCTTCTAAGTAGATCGCGATTTCAAGGTCTTGGCGATCCCATCCTCAGAGTCGTCAAGAGTGTACTGAGGTTGGGGTTGACAAGACCTTGAAATCGCGATCTATTTAGGAGATTGATTATGAGGAGAGGTATGAAACATTTTATAATTTATCAGAAATATACACTGTACCTCATTATATATATTAATTATATTATTTTTGGTCTGGACATCTTACCTCAATATTAATGTTGATTTGTTCTTGGACATGTTTCAAAACAATTCTCTGTTTTATCTTCAGCTTTCCCAGACTGGTTTTATTTATGTTGCATTATGTTGCACCACCTGGATGTCGATGTCAGCTCCATCCTGTGGTTGGCCAAAGAACCTCCAAACAAGGTCACCCTCCATCGGAATATCAAAATTCATAACTCTGTTTCTGTTCTTCTGAATATAAATTTTTTCCCAAATAGTCAGCTCGTTTGTATTTTCTAACTGTTTTAATAATTTAGTGTCTGAATTAATATTATGTTTTTCAGACCAAACATGAGCAGCAACTGCAGATTTTTCAATTTCTCCATTTTTAATATTTCTTATGTGTTCTTTGGTTCTAATTTTTAGGTTTCTTTTGTTTTCCCTATATATATCTTTTCACAACCCATGCATTCAATTTGATATATTCCTGACTTTTTATTTTTATCAGTTTTTTCATTTTTGTTGGTTTTTATTAGTTTATTTATTTATTAGTTTATTTAAACTGTAGTTATTTTTAAAAATAACTACAGTTTAAATAAACTAATAAAAACCAACAAAAATGAAAAAAACTGATAAAAATAAAAAGTCAGGAATATATCAAATTGAATGCATGGGTTGTGAAAAGATATATATAGGGAAAACAAAAAGAAACCTAAAAATTAGAACCAAAGAACACATAAGAAATATTAAAAATGGAGAAATTGAAAAATCTGCAGTTGCTGCTCATGTTTGGTCTGAAAAACATAATATTAATTCAGACACTAAATTATTAAAACAGTTAGAAAATACAAACGAGCTGACTATTTGGGAAAAAATTTATATTCAGAAGAACAGAAACAGAGTTATGAATTTTGATATTCCGATGGAGGGTGACCTTGTTTGGAGGTTCTTTGGCCAACCACAGGATGGAGCTGACATCGACATCCAGGTGGTGCAACATATGCAACATAAATAAAACCAGTCTGGGAAAGCTGAAGATAAAACAGAGAATTGTTTTGAAACATGTCCAAGAACAAATCAACATTAATATTGAGGTAAGATGTCCAGACCAAAAATAATATAATTAAAATAACCTCAAAATATAACTTCCTAAAATTAAATATTACTGTACCTCATATTTTCTCACCTTGCCATTTTCAACTAGATTTTGATTGTGTATTGGGAATCCTGTATCTTGTATATTCTTTCTCTCTAGTGGTGGGCAGATTAACCTCATGATGAAATTCTTCTCTTTGAGAATTTCAAAATTCATTAATTTGTCCTTATTTTGTATGTAGATTTTTCCCAAATTTTAAGTTCTATTGGCGTTTTTAGTTGTTTTTTTTTTAATATTGCCTTCTTTTCAATCCATGATTTTTAGTCCACATATGAATACTACTTTTTATAAAATATAATATGAAGCAAGGAGTATGTTTCTTTTGATGTTATATGTTAAATTAGCATTTTCCCGAGTTGGATATAGTTTTATTTTAGAAAGAAAAATTACGTTCAAATCGGGAGTCGAATCCCGGATATCTGACTCTATATGTCAGTGTGATAACCGTTACGCCATTCAAACTTCTGATAGGAATGTCAAATTTCTTTCCACTTATATAATTCTCTTTTTATCCGAAGGCCAATAGCCGTCACTATCAACAATGCCAGAGATCTGGGGTTCAACTCCTGGTTTCAATGTAATTTTTCCTTCTAAAATAAAAGTATGTTTCTTGTTCAGTTTCTTGATAATATTACCTCATAATGTTAATTCTTATCAGTTTTGATTAATTAATTATTGGTCAGGGTAACTAGATATTTAGGGGAAAAATTATAAAACTAAAATAAGAAATACAGAAAAAGTAAAATTTAATGATGTAACCACACTTCTAACTATAGTATTCTGCCTTTGTACTGTCATGGAATAGACCTCTTTTAGCAAATTCCAAAGCAATGAAGCTATTGAGATTTTTCTTATGAAAATATTTTTGAAAAAGTTTTACACTTCTTTGCCAATATTCTATCTAATAGATAGAGAAAATGACCATTACCAAAATTGATATATATATGTGCATGTGTGTGGCTATCTTCCATCAAAGAGGTAAGGTAAGCACCCATAACATTAGAGTATGGGGAACTTAAAATCCTAAGGTTTTTTGTGGAAGTTGTATGGGATTCTCCTAAAATAAACTTCTTTTGTGCTTTGTCCAGTAAGGAGGTATAGAGATAGTTCTTTTTTACACGCTTTAAATTAGCTTGACCTGTATCTATCTATCTATCTATGTAACGGAATCTCTCAACGGCGATTTTCACCCACTTAAAATCATTGGATCGACTTGAAACTTTGTATACTTGTAGGGGACCCGTGACAATACAATAATTTCATATTTATTTTCTAAAATCCTGGCCATAATAATCAGAAAATTAAAAAAAAAGTGTTTTTGTATCAATGTAACGGAATCTTGCAACGCGATTTTCACCCACTTAGAAACATTGGATAGACTTGAAACTTTGTATACGTGTAGAGGACCCGTGACAATACAATAATTTCATGTTTTGTTTCTAAAATCCTGGCCAGAATCATCCGAAAATCAAAAAAGTGAAAACTGGTATAATAGGTTGCGGACTTGTCGAGTTTTTAGTCAATCGTTGTAAGAGCTCAGTTGGTAGAGCAGTGAACTCTTAGTGGTATATAATTTCAGTAATCCATACGTCGCTGGTTCAAATCCGGCTGGGAGGGTTTTTTTTTATAGAAGAGTATTACTTTTAGCTCATACTACAATAGTATCGAATTTAAAGATATTTACATTTTTATCTTATTCTGTAAAATATTAAAACTAAAAAATAAAAAATAAATAATAGTTTTAAAAAACTAAAAGAACACGCTTTATTAGAAAACTAAAAAATGAAAAATAAATTTAATTTCCAATACGCTTGGGATAAAATAAAGTGGTCAACAAAAAAATCATCTCCAACTCATATAGAATAAAATTAGAGTTATCAACAAAAAGAAAATAATTTTACCATCAAAAGCGTGGGGTGCTTTTTATGATTTTTACATTTTCTTCTTAGAGAGCTTACTTTTACCAATATCTGTTTATTATCAAATATATTAATTGATATAGAGCACCCCACGCTTTTGATGGTAAAATTATTTTCTTTTTGTTGGTAACTCTAATTTTATTCTATATGTGTTGGAGATGATTTTTTTGTTGACCACTTTATTTAATCCCAAGCGTATTGGAAATTAAAATTATTTTTCATTTCTTCTCGTTTTCTAATAAAGCGTGTTCTTTTAGTTTTTGTAAACTATTATTTATTTGCTAGGAAGACAGTAAATGGATACAACTATCTGGACATGCTGACATACTGCTTGATGCCACAGGTCTTGGAAGACAAACCAGATTTTATCTTTCAGCAAGATGGTGCTCCTATGCATTTTCATCACAAGTTTGTTTATATCATGAATGAGCAACTCCCGCTACATTGAGTTGGATGCAACACACCTGATGACCAGGCTCTCATCAAATGTCCCCCCAGGTCACCTGATTTGATGCTCTATGACTTTTCCTTATGTGGGTTCATTAAAGATGAAATTTATGTTCCACATTTTGCACCCGATTTACGAGCTCTCAGCGGCAGTATCTACAATTGACAGGAACATGATCTGACGTATGTTGGAAGAGATGGATTATCATCTCAATATGTGTGTCGTGTAACATGAGGAGCACATCAGAATATTTATAGCCAAATGGAAACTTGGCAATACTACTTTCTAGTAAGAAGGTAATAAAAATATAGAATGTTATAAAAATTATAAGAGAATACGAAAATAAATGGAAAGAACACTTCACAAAGAATCTGGACTCATCTCTTACAAAAATCGTATATAAAATTTATGTCGGCTGCGGTGGACTAGTGGTTATGCTCCTTGCCTCTGGTCCCGAGGGTCGTGGGTTCAAACCCGGCCATGGTCGATGAATTTTTTTAGGGCGGAAAAATCCAAGTTGCAAGTCCTCTGGGAGGGACTTTAAGCCGTAGGTCCCGAGTCTGAAGATTTTCTGGCTCGTAAAAAATCCTTAAGCCTGAATGAAAAGGCCTCTAAACAAAATTTACTGAATTTTTCCTGTCTAGTACTACCTTGGTTTCCTAGATGTCAGTATGAGGCGGAACGCTGACCACAGACCATTCAAAATGACATCTATACGAAAACATGTGTAACTAAATTAGTATGGTTCAAATTCTTCCCTGTAGGGGGAGAGCGCCTAAATCTCTATAAAGGGAAAATATGGGCTTACAAAAAAAAATATATAAAATTTATGAGTAAGACAATCCATAGGAAGATCCAGAAGGAGATGGAACAGGCCAGATGTTCTAAACCATAAAGAAGATGATACTAAAAAAGTTCTTATTTCTCATTTTTAGGTGCTTTGGGAGTTAACAGCAGGAAAATTGGGAGAGGCTCCAGCTATCATTACAGATTCTCTCCCACCATCAAGTGTTGCAGAAGCAGCAGGACCTTCTGTAGAGTTGGAAGATGAAGAAGAATTGGAAGATATGCAAAGTAGGCTGCAGGCTTTGCGAAGTTAGCTTAGTACCTGGTTGAGTGGAGTTTAATGTAAAATATTCTCTCATATGCTTTGCTGTATAGTCAAAATTAATTTATTTTTTTAAATAAAGTCATTACGAAAATATATTAATATAAAGCAATTTAACTTTATTTATAAATTTTTCTCTTTTTTTTTTAACCACAAATTAAAATAAGACAGGCCTATAATTTTTTTAATGTTTAACATTTCGCTAACTGTTTTAGTACTTAGATATGATTTTTTTAATATGGTATGAACTAATTTTATGATTTTTGGTTGTAATAAGTATTTAATTACAGAAATTTCAATTCGGTTTGTGGCTGAATTTAAAATACTATTGCAGCAATGAGTATTAGATCCCATTTCATTGGAGAGTTAATTGTGCATTTGTAAGAATTATCACATACATTGTAACATGCTGTTTAAGAAGGTTGTTACTTTTTTTTTTGTAGAGTATACAGATATTTGTATATATAATTTTAAAAAATAATCATGTTTATAAATTTCTAGGATATGGATTTAAAAATGTATCTATAATTTCAAATATGAATACATTGATCAATTGAAGTATTAAAAACAACATATGGCTGGTAAAACTTAATTGTTTTGTAGATGTTTAAGAATAAAATTGTATTAAAAAATGTAGTTAACTCTATCAAAAGAGCCCGTACATATATTTCAAGAGTAATTTTCTATTTTACCTTATCGTATGCTTATATATCATAAGTAAAGGACAAGTATTTTCACTAATAATATATTAACTGAATTTTAATTGCTATTTTTTCAGTAAAATAATTAAACTTTGACATAAAATAATCTATTAATTAAAAAACTCCTTATCACTAATAATATATTAACTGAATTTTAATTTTAAAAATACAATAGAAAGTGAATTTTAATTGCTATTTTTCTTGAAAATAATGAAACTTTGACTAAAATAATATATAATTAAAAAAACTCTGGAATGAGAGGTCTTTTTAACTATTGCACCCAAGAATGGACATTTTTCACATACACGACACCGTCACTTTGTGTCTCATTCAACTGATTAATAATTTTAAATCAGTGACAGACCACACAAGTGGAGAAAATGAATGATTATTTGCTGTTTTTGTAATGAGAACATTGCGATTTGAAGTATCAAAAACACACCTCACTTAAGCTGCAGTCATTAGAGTTCTATGAGCAGTATAGTGCTGCATTTTCTGTCATGCATTCACAAGAGTGCCAGTACATTTTAAGGCAAACCACATGTTTTTACCTGTCCCTAGTCCTGAGAAAAAAATTGGAGACTTTAGAAGTTGCCATGGAATAGAACTATGGCACATGCATTCTCCATGGGGAAAGAAATTGTCATGAAAATTTGGCCAATGCTATGATAAGTAGTGTATATATATATATATATATATCCTCAACTCGTGTCCAACTCAGGGTCAGGTTGAGGAATGAGATGAGATGAAGCCCCTATATTTATAGAGATCTGTGAACGACAAGGGTGCTGGCCGACCACTCCTGATGCACATCACAGGGGTGGATGAAATGAGTATGGACAAATGGTGGAATGAAATTTGTGGCAGAGGAAAATGGGAGAAACCCTGAGAAAAACCTACCCAAGCTCCATTTTGTCCACCACGAAACCCACATGGAGTGACCGAGACGAGCATCTAACTGCTTGCATCACGGAGCTGCCTATGATAAGTAGTCCCCTCCAAAATTTATGGACCAAAGAGAGCTGAATCAGAGAGATAAACGGAGAAAATTATGTAACAGGAGTTACATGATCTTTTGTGTTTCTGTCTTTATTTCTTTTACATGTACTTTCCTCATTACTGCCATTTTTGTGAAATAAAACTCTTAAATATTTGCATTTTTCCATCCATTTGACTAATTAATTTTATAATTTTGATGCACGCACTTCACATTTGGTGGAAGACTCCATTGTTTTAGGTATATTTACGTGCTCTCTGCGCACTCAGAATTAACAAATGCAATGTGATGCAATCGACGGACCTACTAGAGAAACTGCACAACACATCTACGCAAAGCTTCATCTGATTTTCACTGTGGTTTTAATTTTGCGACCGATCAGATCTTAAAAAAATAGCCGTCATAATTTTTCTTGATCATAAATCCAATATCCATGGTTACATTTAACTTTGAACAGGCTAGGGCCTATACAATATTATGAAATAATGAAAACTAATTGTAGGTGCTGGAAACTGACTGAACTTTTTATAGGAAAGTAAGCAGTATTGCTATCTTGTACATATAATGCCTTATCCTGTAAGAAATATGTGTTTGATGAAACTTTTTAAATTTGGAAAATACCAACTCCAAGACTTGTTTCTTTTACTGAAGAATAATATATAAGAAGGTGTTAATTTTTGAAAGTATATGCTATTTATTGAAGTTATGAAATAATTATTCTGAATGTATTATGTATTTCTCCAATTTGAATAAATTAGATATTAGTAGACTGTGTTTAGCGAAATAAATAAATTAACTATCAATCATCACACTGCCATCTTGTATATTCCAACTACTGTTAATTTTAATATAAAGACTTTTTTCTCAAATGTATAAAATAACTTGAGAAAATGTTTTATTATCAAATTGTTTGCTATTTAAACCAGTGGTGTTAATAATTTATAGAACCCAGTTATAGATTCAATGAATGAATGAGTCAATTCTTATCTTACCTCATATTTCATGTTTTTTTTAAACACAGGAATTGCAGTTTTCAAGGAGAGATCCCTCTCATCCTCAGCTGATATGACTACCAGATTTTTGTTTGAATCTTCATTTATAACATTGCCATATCGGCTGAGGATGAGAGGGATATCCTCTTGAAAACTGCAGTTCCTGTGTTTAAAAAAAACATGAAGTATGAGGTAAGATAAGAATTGACTCATCCATTTGTTGAATTAAGAAGCTCATAATGTTATTTCCCATTTTTAACTATGTACTAGTTAAGGATGCTCAATTTTTGATGAAATTTGTACCTGCAATCAATGGGTTAGTTACAGCAAGGCACACACATGTATTTCCACCACTATTATAATGCCTGTGGTAAAAATTACTGAATTTGTACTTACTAATTATATTATTTTTAGTCTGATCATCTTACCTCAATATTAATGTTGATTTGTTCTTGAACATGTTTCAAAACAATTCTGTTTTATCGTCAGCTTTTCCAGACTGGTTTTATTTATGTTGCACAACCTGGATGTCGATGTCAGCTCCATCCTGTGGTTGGCCAAAGAACCTCCAAACAAGGTCACACTCCATTGGTATATCAAAATTCATAACTCTGTTTTGTTCTTCTGATTATAAATTTTTTCCCAAATAGTCAGCTCTTTTGTATTTTCTAACTGTTTTAATAATTTAGTGTCTGAATTTATATTATGTTTTTCAGACCAAACATGAGCAGAAAATGCAGATTTTTATATTTTCCAATTTTTAATATTTCTTATGTGTTCTTTGGTTCTTATTTTTAGGTTTCTTTTTGTTTGTCCTATATATATCTTTACACAACCCATACATTCAATATGATATATTCCTGACTTTTTATTTTTATCAGTTTTTTTCATTTTTATTGGTTTTTATTAGTTTATTTGAACTGTAGTTATTTTTTGGTGCTAATTTAATATTAAACTTCTCAAATATCTTTTGGAATTTATTATTCTTGGGCCAACCACAGGATGGAGCTGACATCGACATCCAGGTTGTGCAACATAATGCAACATAAATAAAACCAGTCTGGAAAAGCTGACGATAAAACAGAATAGAATAATATAATTAAAATAACCTTAAAATATAATTTCCTAAATTAAATATTGTACTTACTAAGTTCACATTTGTTACTAAAAATGTCCTCCATTTGCTGTAATCTCGTTTACATCTTCTATCAGTCATTCTTCTGAGTTCTTCACCACTCAGAGTTTATTGCATACTCTGTATGTTTCTTTATTGATGCATTTCTTTTTAATCTACCCTGAAAATATAAATTAAATAACATCAGATTTGGATTAAGTGCAAGTCACAAATTCTTACTTTCTATTTGGCCACCAAACATATGACACATTTCTATCTATAACAGTTCAGAGATATGTGTGTCTCATGGTAATCAACTCACTTGTCAAAGAAAACCAGTTCCTTCAATCTCCCAAGAATCCTTTACTGTATAAATGAAGTAGGCTACTTAAATTAAAGAGAATATATTATGAAAATTAGGCAAGCCATATGTAAGCAATATTTAACACAAAACTAACAGATAAAAATGTCTTACTAAATCAGAATTTCAACCCAAGACTTCAGCTTTATGTGCTGTGCTGTATCATTGAGCTACTCATACAACTTCTAGAGCATGCACAAATTTATATCTCTCTAATCCCATATTGGAGGTCTTGGGTTCATATACCGGTTCAGGCAGGAATTTTTCCACTAGTTGTGTTAACTATTGCTTATAAGTGGCTTGAAGGTGTATATTAATTTACTTATGTTAATAATTGGCTTACAGCACAGTGTGAATTCTTCTTCATTTAGAAGCAACCCTATTGAACTTTTATATGAATAAATCACTATGAGGTTTAATTTAAGATAAATTAAAATGTTTCATACCTCTCCTCATAACCAATCTTCTAAGTAGATTGTGATTTCAAGGTCATTGCGGCCCCATCCTCAGTACCATCTTGACAACTCTATTGTATTATGAATAAAGTTACACTACTATGGTGATGTGTTGAATTAAAGAGAGAAATTTGTGCTGCTCCTGGAGTTGCCTGAGTAAGTTAATAGCAGAGCAGCTCAAGTACAACTAGAGGTCTTGATTCAAATTCCAGTTCAGGCAGAATTTTTTTCTCTTTAGTTATGTTTATGTATAGTGAATTTACATATTTGAATCTTTTATGAGGGATCGTGACATTTTCTATGCATTTATGGGAATTATTAAAGTATAATCTTATTGATCAGCCTAATTCCTATTCCTAAATTTTAAAGATGATGGAAAGTTTATACTATGTTTGCACCATTTTAACACATTGAGGGCAAATTACGTATACAGTAAAACTTGTTTAATCCAGAATGTGAATAATGCGGAAATCTGTCCAATGTGAACAAATTTATTGGTCCCAGCGAAATAATAGTAATTTTACATGTATTTATTTTGCATAAAACAGAATCTGTCCAATGTGCAAACGGAAGGATATTTCTACACAATTTATGAAAAAAAAATTAAAGCGGAAAGACAATAAATAAATTAGTTTCCACTTCACTGAATTCCCGTTAGACCAAAAAAAACAAGGAATGACTCCTGCTGCCAGGTGTAAAATCTTAAATTAGTTTAAGTTCTGAGACCGATCTTTCACAGGTAGCATTCTGAATTTACAGAATAATGCGGAAAAAAAATTAGTCCATGCGATTACGTTTTGAGCAAGTTTTACTGTACTTGCATTTTTAGCCTCTTCAGCATAATTTCTGTTCCTAAATTTGAAAGATGATAGGAAGTTTTTACTATTTCTGCATCATTTTAACACATTGAGAACAAATTACACATATTTGCAGTTGCAACCATGAAGAAAAATCATACATAAAATTAAAATGAGTCTTACATCTCACCTCATACACTCCATGTTCTTCACAGCACAGGACCACGTTTTCCTCTCTTCAGCCATCTTTTCAACTATTGAATTTTGGAGTGTATGTGTGACTCATTTTAATCTTATTAATTGAAAGCCTCAAAATGTTAATTACCATCATATGTTTTATGAAAAAAGTACATATTTGCATTTTTAGTCTTTGCAGCTCTCTCAAGTTCCAGAGAATGGGCATTTTAATTGTTTTAATGCCTGTAATATTATGTTGCCTTTAAATATTACACCTGGTGAAATTACTCAACTTACATTAAGTTCATAACATGAGATGTGATTGAAGGTAATAAAAAAAGAATTGCAGTAGTTTGTAATGTGTAACCTGGTCAAATGTGCACATGTGGATAGATGTGCTACAATAATACATGAATTATGTGTGTCTGTTCCAATGCCACCCACTGCACTTTTTGTGCTACTGAGTTTTGCATTAATGACTATTGTCTATTTATATACCATCATCATCATCATCTTAAGGCACTACAACTTCAAAATTTAATGTTTAGGCCTTCTCAATAATCTTCCGCCAGGCTTTTCTGTCTTCTGCCAATTTCAGGTTTGTCACCCTCATCTTCTTCAAATCCTCCCAAACATCGTCCTGCCATCTCATCTTAGGTCTACCAACAGCTCTAGTCCCTGTAAGCCTCCATTTATATAGTTTTTTAACTAATCTCTGTTGATCCATTCTCATCATATGACCAAACCATCTAATCCTAAGAGATTTGACATGATTTATTATGATAAAATCAAACGTTTCCTACCTCTCCTCATACAAATCTTCTAAGTACTTAGAAGATTTGTATGAGGTAGGAAACATTTGATTTTACCATAAATTAAACCTCATAGTGATTAATTCCTGTAAAAGTTAAATGATTCATTATATTTTGATTTTTAATTATATTATTTAATTCACTATTTGTTTTGATTTTCCAAGTTTGGTGTGGTCCTTTATTTGAACCATACATTTTTTCTAAGTATCTTTCTCTCAAAAGTTAATTTTCGTTTGATTGTTTCTTTGAGAGTCTAAGTTTCACTTGCATAAGTCACTATTTGTCGTATTAATGTTTTGTATAATCTTAGTTTGGCATATTTAGATATTAGTTTAATTTTAAATAATGTTAAATGTGCATAATATGTCTTATTTCCATTTACAATTCTTTGTTTAACTTCTTCATCCAATATATTGTGTCCATGCACTATTGTACCCAAATACTTAAATGCTGACACTGATTTAATTTGACTATTATCTGGCCATGATGCTGAGGAGGATTAGAAGACTAATTGAAACATGTTCAAGAACAAATCAACATTAATATTGAGGTAAGATATTACAGATTCACTCCCAGAAGGATGCCAGTAGCTATTTGCCTATATTTCTCCAGTAGGTATAATGTATATCCTTTGAACTGATAATCCAGTCTTTCATGTGTGAGATTAGCTTCCATGACCATGAAGATGTCAATTTGATGTTTAGCTAGTAATGTGTAAAGTTCTATTCTTTTGCTTTGGGATAGTCCCCCTGCATTCCACTGTAATATCCTCAGGGATGTATTTTCGTTCTCAGAAGAACATACAGGTTTGCCTTTCACTTGGTTTGAATCAGATCTTTTACCAGATTTGTAGACCATTTTGCCTCATAACATTGCCCAGGGTGCACCACTTTGGAGGTAGGTCTACATTGCATCTTGAAAAAAATTTCAAAGATTGTTATTCTGAGTGACTCAAGATCCGCCATAGAATCAATTGTTACAATTGAACCTGCTGCATCGCTGGAGATACATGACTGCCGTAAGACCTTGAACAAACTGAAATTAGCAAAAAAAGAAAGTTGTTTTGCAATGGATCCCTGGGCATTGTCAGATTTTCGGCAATGAACAAGCAGATATATTAGCAAAGAAAGCTGCCATGCTACCCAACTGCTTCAAATCAGAGATATACCATCCCTCTAAACTCTACATAAAGAAGCAGATGAAGAAACAATATCTCATGAAGTTAGAAACAAACAACGCAACAAAGCTCTGGAAGACCTCCATATATAATATACCTGACCGGCCAAGACAAGAAGCTGTTGTGAAGTTCTGCCTCCAAACTGCACACGATATTCTTGCCAAACACCTGTCTCGCTTTGGAATACTTGAAGTGCCCACCTGCAATCTCTGTAATCTGGATGAAGATACGGACAGGGAACACTTAATGCGCTGCCCGGCTCTTCGCAGTACAACTGAGACCAGAAAATATTGGGAAGCCAAAACCATGATTATGAATCAGATGAATGAATGATGTTATGTCAATGTTTGAATGCCATATAAAATAAAAAGGTATTACAGATTCAAAATAACTTTATTAAGAGAACCTCAAAATATTACTTCCTAAAATAAAACATTGGCCATTATCTATTTGTAGATCATCTGTATTTCTATTGAAGTTACTACATTCGAGGTATTCTGTTTCATTTGTATTTATTATGAATCCAGATTGCTTTGATTCCTCTTTAAGTTTAATGGAAGTTCCTATTAGTGCTTGTTTTGTTCTTGCTGTTATTATATTGTCTGCGTATGCTATACATTGTTTAAGTTTAGTTGGAATATTTCCTCTTAGTTCCATATGTTTAAAAATTTAATCAATTATCAAATCAAACAAAGTGGCTGATAATGGATCTACTTGTTTTACTCCTGTTTGAATCACAAAACATTCACTAATATTGTTGTTTATTTGGACTCTTGCAGTTATGTCAGTTAGGGTCAGCTATTTATATACGACTTCAGTAATTTTCCAACAGCAAATAATTTTACATACGTAATGTATAATTGTTTCCTTTTTAAAATAAAAACTATGTTCAGTTCTGGTAAGTGTTAATTTAAAAATAATATCAAAATGTGTAATTGTGTTACAGTGAAACCTTAGTTAATCATTTGTGTTGGGAGATATAAAAATAAACGAATATGGGGAAAACGATCATTGTAATGTTTGTAAAATAATATAAATTGTCAAATTTGTAAGCATACATTCAAGAAACACAATAATTTATTATAATTATCTCTTGACCATCTTCATTTACAGTATATTCAATTATTTCATGATGTAATCATTAATAATTCCCCGTCTTACTCTTTTTGACTTATGTACTATAATTATCAACCTATGTGATTTCCCTTTTCTTTGCAATTATCAAATTAAGGATTGATGGTGGTAAGCCTATAGGTGCTTAGCTATATTAACCTTTTTCTTTGTTGGAGTTGAGGATCAGCACATTGTCCTTTATATCCCTCCTCATCACACTGTATATTATTCATTATCTTTTACGGTCTCATACCAAAACATGGAATTCCCTTCTGACCTATGTCAGAGACTGTCAAACTATAACATCCTTCAAAAACAAATTAAAGAATTATTTAATAGCAAACTAACTTATACACCTCACTGATAGTATTCTTTTAACAATTAATAAATTTAATTATCTATGAAAATAATATTAAGATTAACAAATATTTTCTTTTGTTTTGTTTTAAATATTGTACATACGTAAAATTAGTTTTCTATATCTCATTATTTTTCTTTGTTTTTTATAAACGTTAGACAGGGACAATTTAATATATGTTGCTTGTATACGCTTTATTATTAGTTTTAGTCTTAATTTTAACTAACATTAACTGGTTGCATTATAGATTGTAATATAATAGATATTATCTTTTTGATCAAATTTTTATTTAGTATTTAATATTAGAGTTTATTGAGATTGTTATATTCTGATGTAATATATGTTTGTCCTGGTGAGTGGAAGAGAAGGCCACATGGCCTTAACTCCCAGGCTAAATAAATCTAAATCTAAAGGTTTCAGATGGACCACTGGACAGTTGTTTTTTTTATTATTTCGTATACACTGTTGTATGACTCCAGAATGCTATTGTTTTTTGTATTTTGGCTAAATATGTGGTGGTTAGTCATGTTTATTGTATAATTAGGGCAAACTCACCCTTTGTGTTAATGTGTTTGTTAATATTGTATACAGTACATTATCTTTATTTATATTGTTAACTTTCTTCCATATCTTTTGATAGCATTAATTATTCTTGTCTTTTTTTTTATTTAATATTTGTAGGAAATAACACTTTGAGGTTTCGTTTAATTATTATTAGTTATTTTGACTCAGCTTGTAATAATTATTCTTGTTATATTAAGTATTCATTAATTCTTACAATTAACTTAGTCTTCTTAATCTTCCATGTTTTCTCGTGTTATGGATTTCCCATTTCTGCTTTAATCTTCCATCTGCTATATTGATTAAGGAATATCATGACTGGAGGACTGGATGGCACTTCTATGATGGTTAATCGACAAAGTGTTTAATAGAAGAAGGCATCATACGAATACGATGTCAGAATTTTATTATGGTAACAGTGTAGTTCTTCCTCCTCCATGGTGCAACAGCCTAGAACACCCTTGGCCTACCAGCCAGTAGCCAGTCTCACATCCATATGTATTAATCACATATGTAGATCATCTATACAAATTCTGAACTAAGTTCCAGTTATACCGTAAACAAATTTTCATAAAGTATTACTCTGTCTATTAGGATAACCATGGTGTTATTTTTATCTGCCATATGACTGAATTGTGTACAGAACTGTTATCAATAGAAACATTGTTCTTAGGTGACATCATTATTTACGGGAAGTAAGACTGAATACAATGCAAGATTGTACCAATAATTAGGAACTTTCATTTATTTTTTATTTATGACAAAAAGTATATATGAGTATACCTAATCAGGTGTTTAAGCTTTTTCCATTATATATATAGATATATTGCATTTGTAATTTCAGCATGCATGATTCAAATTCAATCAAGCAGCTTGTAAAATTAAAATATTTGCACAAAATTATCCTACAAACATTTAAGTTCACTAGTGCAAAAAAAAAAAAAAAAATATGCATTCTTGTTAAGTTTGCAGTTATGCACCTTCAAACTGCATGGCTACAGCTTGGGACAATAGAGCAGAGATTAGGGTAGCATCCCTATTACAAAACAAAAAAGAAATAATTTAAATTACAACAATAAAAGACACTTATATCAAATTATTTTTATCCTTTAGATGTAATTTGTATTAAGTATCTTATTATCAGTGTCATAATAACAGTTACATGCACAAGCAATAATAATTCAAAGGCAACGTATGGGTGATGCCTTCTAGAAATTAGTGGAGAATTTTGGGATTCCGTCACTTTTCTCAAGAATTATTTTAAGATTTGATGTTTAATATAAATTTTAACACTTGCATTGATGGCACAAATTTTTATTTGTAAAGAAAAATTAACACCTGAACTGGGATTGGTACCCAATACTTCTAGCACACTAGCATATAAAACTGGAGGTCTTGAGTTTAAATCCCAGTTCAGGTATTAATTTTTCTTTACAAATAAAGTTTATTTTAAAAATTGAATTATGGCTAATACTGGTACCTACTTGGGATGATATATTTAAATGAAGATCAAAATATAGAAATAGGAAATGAATTAGAAAAATGTAGATATAATCTACATTTACTACAAGATGAGAGTATTAAAAATCTATATGCCCAACGCCTCACCGAAAAATTAAAATTTGATGAAGATTGGAACTCTGTCGTTATTTATGAACATTTGAAAAAATATATACATGAAGCAGCAAGAGAAGCACTTTGTCTGGAAAATGATAAACACCATAAAAACCATTGGGTGAATAAGGAAATACTTGAAATCATAACAGAAAAGAAAAATGCATATAAAAAATATTTAAGTTCCAAGAAAGATGAAGATTATCAAAGTTATAACATACTTAAAAGAAAGGTTAAAGCAGAAGTCAGGAAACATAAAAAAGAAATGTGGAATAGGGTATGTGGAGAAATCAAGCATACAGTAGGCTATTCAAAGTCAGCCCAAGCATGGAGGACAATTACAAACATGCGAAATGATAATATGGCAAAGAGTTTTAATTTAGTACCAATGAAAACTTTTCAGGAATATTTTAAAATGCTTTTAACAGAAACTAGGAGAGAATTTATAGACTATGCTACACTGGATAATGGAAAGGGTGACTTAATAGAACCTATAACAGAAGAGGAGGTAAGAAACGTGTTGAGAACAGAAAAAAAATGGAAAAGCGGCCAGTCCAGGAGGAATAACCATGGAACTAATTAAATATGGTGGTTCAGGAATTATAAGAATTTTATAATCAATTGAGTTGGTGTTTACTTGATGAAAATCCATATTTATTTATTAAATAAAAATAAAACTACGTTTTGTTTTTATTTAATTAATAAGAGTTTTAACTAGAATTTTTAACCAAGTGATAGAAGGAGATCCTATTCCAGATGAGTGGAAGTTATCATATATTAGTGCAGTATACAAAAATAAAGGGAATAAAAGAGATCCATCAAACTATAGAGGTATCAGTGTTATGGCAGCAATTAGTAGAACGTTGAGTACAATTATTAAAATCAGATTGGAGGAACTAATACAAAATAGAATATCAGAAGAACAAACAGGTTTCACAGCAGGTAAATCGTGCCTTGATAATATATTTGTGATCAGGCAGATTACGGAAAAGATGTTGGCTAAAGGAAAAGAAGTTCATATGGCATTTATAGACCTGGAAAAGGCATATGACTCTGTACCCATCAACAAGCTTTGGGTGGCAATGGAGAAGTTTGGAATATCTAAATCTCTCATACATTTTATAAAAAGAATGTATGATTGTAAAGCAAGTATTAAGGTTGCAAATAGAATATCCTCAGAATTTGATATAACAAAAGGACTAAGACAAGGATGCAGGATGTCACCAACATTGTTCAAGATATATTTAGAAGATGTATTAATGAAATGGAATGTCATTTAGGGGAATGGGAATCGACATTAATGGCCATTTACTGCACAATTTATTATTCGCTGATGACCAGATTATAATAGGACAAGATAAAGAAGATATAGAATATATGATAAGAAAGTTGGTCGATGCATTTGAGGTAGGTGGACTGAAGATAAATTATATTAAAACAGAATATATGGTAATCGGAGGAAATTCAGAAGACCTACAAATAAATAATATGATAATTAAACGTATTGAAGAATTTAAATATCTTGGATCTATAATAGATAAATCTGGTACTTGTGAAAAATATATTATTAACAGAGTAAATTGTGCAAGGAAGGCGATTAGATCTCTGAATGGTCTTTTATGGAATAGAAATTTGACCAGAAAAACAAAAAAAGGGATTATACAGACAATAATAGAAAGTATACTTACATATGGATCAGAAAGCTGGACAATAAATGAAAGGATACAGAAAAGAATCTTGGCAACAGAAATGGATGGATTATGGAGAAGTATGAGAATATCCAGGCTACAACATATTCGAAAGACATATATCAGACAAGAAATGGATGCACAAGAAACTGTTATTGATAGGATAACAAAGAGAGCTCTACAATGGTATGGACATGTACAACGGATGCCGGAAGCCAGTGGCCTAAACAGGTGTTGGATTGGATGGTACCAGGCAGAAGGAGAAAGGGAAGAAGTAGAAGAGCATGGTATGAGGGAATATATGATGCCATGAAGAGGGGTATGGAAGATGGACAATGGGAAGATAGGAATCTCTGGAAAGCAGGAATCAAAGGCAAACTGCTGTAAAGTGGAAAGCCTGTATTAAGTAAGTAAGTAAGAGAACAGGTTGAGAAGTCTAGGTCTATACCTTGTGAAAGAATATCATCTTTGGATAAATAAATTCATCTGTAGATGAAGAATTGGTTGCTTTATTTTTACTTAATTTTCTATCGAGATAACCATTGTTTAATACACTAAATACAATTTTTGACTCACCCATCCATCCATAGTAATTCTGCCCGAGGGCAGGTCTTTCACTGCAATCTTAGCACTTTCATGCCAAGCTTTGCAGCTTTATTAGGGAATTACAGGTGTGGTAGCTTCCCCTTGCTTTCCACACCAGTGAAGGATGATGATGGCTGGATGGTTTTCGGGGACTGTTGGGCCCTATGCTTCCTGACATGTCTTACAAGTGAGGAAAACCCTCACCCAGGAGCCTGTTCCGACCGGGAATCGAACCCAGGCCCGCTGCGTGACAAGGCAGCACGCTATCTCGAGACCACATCGGTGGATTTACTTACTCATTGGCACTATCGAACCCGTAGGTTCATGGCCACGCGGACATAAGTTCTCCACACATCCCTATCCTGAGCTAATACTATCCAATCATTCCCTGTATAATCTACTTCCCTCAAATCACAGTTAATGTTATTTTCCCACCTCATTCTTGGTCTACCAACTGAGCATTTTCCATCTGGCTTCCCTACTAGAAGCTTCCATGCAAGTCTTTCACTCCCCATACGTGCAACATGTCCTGCCCATCGCAGTCTGCGAGACTTAACTTGGACATTGACTCTTATTATGAAAGTAATATTAATTTGTTAGAAACTAATTTCACTAATTTGAATTACCCGCGGAGGTATCTGTTTCACAGCCTTTCGAGTTCATTTCTCTATGCTCCCTTATAAAATAATATGCAAGTATGCGGCAGTTCGTTTATCGTCGCTGCCAGCGATACACCCACTAAGCTCGAACTCGAACATGCACACGGGTTATCTCTGATGCACACCACTGACTGACTGACTGTAGTTGACAGCTGTTTGCGCTGCCCAGTGTGCCTTTTGCTGGGACTGTTATTTGTCCCTTGACGGCGAATTCGCGTAGGTGTGTGCAGTATTGGGTTTCGTTGTTTTTCCCTAGCCTATACGGCGGTTATATGGGGATTGATTCTATTTTAGCATGTGCTATTGATCTAATGTGGATGTTTGATTCCAAGGCAGATAGATCTCGCTTAATTGGGGCATCGGAAACCGTGTCGCTGATAACTTTCAGGACTGGAATGAGCCACGCCAATCTGCGCTGACCCTCTGATCTTGGTAATTTCATGCTGAATACTACGGTGGTTTAATGTGTCGAATATGTTTCTATGTGTAGTACGCCATTGTGGAAGGTGTCCTATATTGCGTACTATGGGGTTTCCATGATCATTTATATTTCGGAGCATGGATGTAACCCTTTCAGTTATGATAGTATCAATATATGGTACCTTCGTGGCCTCGTGCATCTCCGTTATCCTTGTGTAACGCGGTGCCGAAAGTATAATTTTGAGACATTTGTTCTGCAATATCTGAAGTTTCTTTTTGTGGCATTTCGCAAGGATACTCAGAGATTCGCAGCCGTACAATAGCATACTACGGATCACGGCCACGTATAGAGTGACCTTGATCCTTCGGGACAGAGACGGCGACTTGAAAAACGGATATAATATGGCTATACCTTGCTGAGCTTTAAAAGTGATATGGTCGATATGAGCTCTTAGTGTGAGTTTTTTATCCAATATTAGGCCTAAATATTTGACTGAAGTTTCTACTGGTAGGGTTTGCACACCCATAGTGAGCTGAATTGGACAGGGAAAGTTTGATTTGGTGAACAGGACGACTTGTGTTTTATTTGCATTAAGTTTAATGTTCCAGGAGCAAAACCATTCATATATTATGGTTATTGCTCGCTGGAATGTTGCAAGTCTGTGAGGAATGGATTTGAGTTTCGATTGCATGAAGAGACAGTGTCATCAGCAAAGGAGGCTATTTGGAGTGATGGAGGTGAAGGAAGGTCCGAGACATATAGTGAGTACAATAAGGGTGAAAGGACAGCTCCTTGTGGAACTCCCGCCCGTATGGACTTCATGTCAGATTTATTACCACTTACTGAGACGTAGAAGGTTCTATTTCTCAGATAAGTGGAGATAATTTTGACTAAATTTGGATCAATTTGGAATTGTATTAGCTTGTATATCAAACCGTTTATCCAAGTTGTGTCAAACGCTTTCTCAATGTCAAGGAAGACTGCTATTGTACTACGCTTGGCGTTGAAACCAGTGACAATTTGGTCTATAAGCCTGGCCAGTTGCAGCGGTGTGCTGTGTGAATTTCTGAATCCAAATTGATGGTTAGGAATTAGTTCCTTATTTGTAACTTCAATTTTGAGTCTTGCCAAAATGAGTTTTTCTAGGATTTTTCCTAGAACTGGCAGGAGGCTTATTGGTCGCAAATTGTCTGGATTATTTGGATTTTTACCTGTTTCGGTAATACAATTACTTTAGCCATCTTCCAAGCTGCAGGGAAATGGTTAAGTTGTATGCAGGATTTAAATATGGTGAGGAGACGTAGTAGCGCTTTGCGCGGTAGGTGCTTTATGGCTAGATTACTGATCCGATCATGTCCTGGTGCACTTGTAGTGCGAAGGGCCTGGACATGAGAGCGTAAGTCAGCTAGATGGATATTGGGTCTTTCATTAGGGAAGCGAGCAGCTAGAAAGGTGTCTACTCTGTCATTGACTTCAGCTTCGTGAACTGGCGTCGTTAGCTCTTGTGGTCTGAATCGGTCTGCAAGTTTTTCCGCGAGAACTTGTGCTTGATCGTAAGGATGATAAGCCCAAGTTCCATTATTCTGAATTGCAGTCGGTTTGGAAGGTCCGCGGTTTGACTTTATTCTTTTTATAATCTCCCAAGGTGGGGTCTTTTTTACATTAAAGTTAGCCAGGGAATTTTCCCATTGCGTAATTTTGTGATCTTGCAGTCGTTCTTTGACCAGTCGAGCATAGCGATTGTACTCCTGCTTTGTTTGAGGTGCTCCATAGAGTCTGTAGTGTTTGAGGGCTCTCCGCTTATGCTCCAGGAGGTCGAGAAGTGTCTGATCTGTTTGTGTAGGACGTGTAGTGTTGTTGCGTGATGTAGCTGTGTCAAGTGCGGTTTGAATAGAAGCCTGGAAGTCATTTATGGAAGTCTCCAGTTCTTCAGTGGAGTTGATTCTCAGTCGAGAATTAATCCACTGCGAAAGGAGTCTTGAATAATGATTCCAGTCTGTATTCGTCTTGTGTGGCCGGAAAGGGGGCTGAAGTAAGTACCTAGTGGTGAGCTTAAACGTGATGGGGACATGATCTGAGTTAAGCTCACCAGGTAATGTGCCTATTTGTGAAGAGATGTCGATATTTTTTGATAGTGCAATATCCAGGATATCGGAGCATAAGCCTTGCTGTGTGTTTCGAAAGAAGGTGTGTTCCCTTGGTGCTGAAATTTCAATGTTATGGTTGTTACAGAAGGTTTGTAAAACCATACCAGAAGCGTTGTGTACTCGACAGTTCCATGCGCGATGCTTAGCATTGAAATCGCCTGCCAGTAGGTACCGGGGCGAGAAGGTTGTAAGGATGCGCATGTCATGTCGCGTGAGTGGTCTGAGTGGTGATTTGTATATTGAAGCTATGAATATGTTTAAGTGTGGTGCTATAGGAAGGATAATGCCAGTGGCTTCAATGAAGTGTAGCCCTGGACAGAGATGTGTCTATGTGAGATGGATTTTTTAATACAGATTGCTGTACCACCAAGGGTCCATTAATGCGGTCTGTACGATATATGTAGTAATCAGCGAGTCGGAATTTATCCTTTGGTTTCAGATGCGTCTCGCTGATTAGGAGTATGTCGATGTCGTGTGTGTGTAGTACAATGTCCAGTTCATGAATCTGAGAGGCAATTCCGTTGGCATTAAATGCCATGACATTAAGAAAGTGTCCCTCAGCGTGTCTATACATCGCTGAAACATAACGACATCATTTGAGTTAGGAACATCATACGTTCCATTGGGTTTTTTTTATAGTATTCAGCATGGGGGGGGCCATGCTGTGTGCCAGGTTTGTAGGTTAGGTGTAGCCATTGTGCTTCCTTGTTTTGGGTCGAAGCAATGCGTTCCTGTAAGTTTATTTGAGGTTTAGATGGGATGCCAGAATTTACTGCAGCACTATAGGATATTTGGGGGTTTATTTTTTGGGAATTAAAAGTGCGTGCAGTAGTACTTTTTTCTTGTTTGGGTTGCCTGCTTCTCAGGTAGGCCTGATTAGCCTCCTCATACTTTGGGCATTTCCTGTATGAAGCAGGATGACCTATTTCTCCACAATTTGCACACTTTAAAAGAGAGGAATTAGATCGTGCTTCTTCTCGGACTGGACAATTTTTATGGCTGTGTTCTTTTGCACAGATAACGCATTTGGGAGTAAGTTTACAACCCGCAAATGTATGGTTGAATTTCTGGCACTGGAAGCATTGCTTGAGGCCAGAGCGAGGACGGTATGGCTCAAAGGAGACCACTGTACTGTATAATTTATCGAGATGATAAATTTGTTTGGATTTGTCACTGTTGGCGAGCTCGATTACATAAAGAGGGAATCTTTGGATAGAACCATCCTCATTTTTCTTCGATATTTGTTTTACACTATGGACTTCATATTCTAGTTCCACGAGTTCACTCTTAATGTCTTCGATATCGACATTAGAGGGAAGCCTTTTCAGCATTACCCTCAGGGGTTGGTCTGTTTTATATTGGAAGGTATAATATTGCCTTCCAATAGAGTCGAAATACCGCGTTACAGTACTATGGTCTTCTTTGGTAGTGGTGTAGTACCTGAGACCTTCGTTAGTGTTGACTATTTTGATGCCATTTGATATAAGTGTTTTCAGAGTTTTGTATATTTTAACTAGGTCGGTATGGCCTATGAGTGTGATTGGAGGTGGCCTAGGACCTCTTTTGGGGTTAGAGTTGGCATTAGGAATAGTATTTGAAGGTCCAGGTACTGGTGACTCTTCGTGTGTGTTGTCTGTTTGTGAGTTACATGTGGATGGGTTCTCCTTAGTGGATGGACCATGATGCACACCACACACTCGTGGGTTATCTCTGACACATCCTATGGTCCACCATAGAGAACCGAAGATGCTCTAGTCAAATAGGGACATTTTAATGAATGATATTATTTTATCCTGATTTTATTTATAAAGCTGGCAATACTGAAGAAAACATGGTAGAATACTATATATAACAAATGGCATCTGGTTTTATCACAGAGTCGAAGTTTTTCTATGTGGTTGTGTAAAAGTAGAATACATGTAAGTTTCGCTATTATATATTAGATTTTGAGGTGATTTTGCAAGTAAATAGGTAAGTTAATAGTACATTTTTTTTTGTAATGGCTCTTAAAACAAATTCTATGTCAGGACTGCACCTAAATAAATTGAAAAGAATAAATAATTTTAAAAAACTAAAACAACACGCTTTATTAGAAAACCGAACTAAAAAAAATGAAACATAATTTTAATTTCCAACACGCTTGGGATAAATTTAAAGTGGTCAACAAAAAAAAGTCATCTCCAACACATATAGAATAAAACTAGAGTTATTAACAAAAAGAAAATAATTTTACCATCAAAAGCGTGCGGTGCATTTTATGATTTTTACATTTTCTTCTTAGAGACTTTACTTTTACCAATATATGTTTATTATCAAATATATTAATTTATATAGAGCACCCCATGCTTTTGATGGTAAAATTATTTTCTTTTTGTTGATAACTCTAGTTTTATTCTATATGTGTTGGAGATGATTTTTTTGATGATCACTTTAATTTTATCCCAAGCATGTTGGAAATTAAAATTTTTAATTTTTTTAGTTCGGTTTTCTAATAAAGCGTGTTGTTTTAGTTTTTTAAAACTATTATTTATTTTTTAGTTTTAATATTTTACAGAATAAGATAATGTAAATATCTTTAAATTTGATACTATTGCTGTATGAGCTAAAAGTATTACTCTTCTAAAAAAAACCAGGTGTTGTATGGTTAACGTCGCAAAAAATTTTCAATTAAATTTCTTATGCAACACTTTTAAACGCATTTTAAACATCTTCAAATGTTGCAATGATCTTTTTTTTTATATTTATATATTTACGTAAAACATGATCGTCATACATTCTTCCTTGCTACTTTCTGCTATTTTCCCTCCTCTTCCTATGTTGTTCCAATGTTGCCACCATCAACAACCCAAAATACTCCAGATGTTGCCAACATCATTTCCACGTTCCCTGGATTTCACCTACGTTAGAGTAATTGATTTGTGTTACAGTAATTGATTTAGGTTTGGTTAGCTTTTAGGTTCCTTGCTTTTTAAATGTGATTCCACGTTCCCTGGATTTCACCTACGTTACAGTAATTGATTTAGGGGCTGTTGTACATTTCAGGTCGCAAAAATTTTTCAATTTAATATCTTATTCCACTGATGCACTAAACACTTTTAAACACGTTTAAAACATTTTGCAACACTTTTAAAACACATTTTAAACATCTTCCAATGTTACAACGATCTTTTTTTTATATTTATATATTTACGTAAAGCATGGTCGTGCTACATTGCTTACTGCTATTTTCCCTCCTCTTCCTATGTTGTTCCAGCGTTGCCACCATCAACAACCCAAAATACTCCAAATGTTGCCAACCATTTCCATGTTCCCTGGATTTCACCTACGTTAGAGTAATTGATTTGTGTTACAGTAATTGATTTAGGTTTGGTTAGCTTTTAGGTTCCTTGCTTTTTAAATGTGATTCCACGTTCCCTGGATTTCACCTACGTTAGAGTAATTGATTTGTGTTACAGTAATTGATTTAGGGGCTGTTGTACATTTCAGGTCGCAAAAATTTTTCAATTTAATATCTTATTCCACTGATGCACTAAACACTTTTAAACAACGTACATAAGAGAAAAATTTGCGTCTAGATCGTAACTCGCCTCGGTAGCTCAGTTGGTAGAGCACTTGGCCCGGAAAGCCAAGGGTCCTGGGTTCCGGTCTAGGCGAAAATTTTTCTCTTCAAATATAACTTTTAAACACGTTTAAAACATTTGCAACACTTTTAAAACACATTTTAAACATCTTCCAATGTTACAACGATCTTTTTTTATATTTATATATTTACGTAAAGCATGGTCGTGCTACATTGCTTACTGCTATTTTCCCTCCTCTTCCTATGTTGTTCCAGCATTGCCACCATCAACAACCCAAAATACTCCAGATGTTGCCAACCATTTCCACGTTCCCTGGATTTCACCTACGTTAGAGTAATTGATTTGTGTTACAGTAATTGATTTAGGTTTGGTTAGCTTTTAGGTTCCTTGCTTTTTAAATGTGATTCTACGTTCTCTGGATTTCACCTACGTTAGAGTAATTGATTTGTGTTACAGTAATTGATTTAGGTTTGGTTAGTTTTTAGGTTCCTTGCTTTTTAAATGTGATTTGATACGTAAAATAAATTACCTCTTCATATCTGTTATTATATGAAAAATTCAAAATATTGGACGGTTACCACGTAAAATCATATTTCCACTAGTTCATTTCGTGTTAATTATACATTTTTAGACAAGTTCTGGGAATTTTGTGTCAATGTTGGTCATACTGATTTCTCGTACATATACCGCCAACTGCTGGAGGTTGCATTTATCTACCTGGGATAATTGGAGCCCTAGCGCATGCACACTGCGATTCTATAGAACTTAGAAAAATGTTCGTGTGACCCGAAGTGTAGCATATCCGATTTAAGTTTGGTTAGCTTTTAGGTTCCTTGCTTTTTAAATGTGATTTGATACGTAAAATAAATTACCTCTTCATATCTGTTATTCTATGAAAAATTCAAAATATCGGACGGTTGCCACGTAAAATCATATTTCCACTAATTCATTTTGTGTTAATTATACATTTTTAGACAAGTTCTGGGAATTTTGTGTCAATGTTGGTCATACTGATTTTACATACATATACCGCCATCTGCTGGAGGTTGCATTTATCTTTCTGGGATTACATGGAGCACTAGCGCATGCGCACTGCGATTCTATAGAACTTAGAAGAATTTTCTTGAAACACTAAGTGTAGCATATCCAAAAAACCCTCCCCAGCCAGATTTGAACCAGCGACCTATGGATTAATGAAATTATGTACCACTAGTTCACCGCTCTACCAACTGAGCTCTTACAATGATTGACTAAAAAGTTGACTAGTCCGCAACCTATTATACCAGTTTTAATTTTTTTTTCTGATGATTCTGGCCAGGATTTTAGAAACAAAATATGAAATTTTTATTGTAGTGTCCTTTACAAGTATACAAAGTTAAGTCGATCCAATGTTTCTAAGTGAGTGAAAATCATGTTCACAAAGTCCGTTACATAGACACAAAGACACTTTTTTTGATTTTCTGATGATTCTGGCCAGGATTTTAGAAAATAAATATGAATTTATTGTATTATCACGGGTCCTTTACACGTATACAAAGTTTCAAGTCAAACCAATGTTTCTAAATGGTCGAATGTTTGAACGCATTAGACAGTAAAAGGCGTTCTCTGCTAAGAAAGTTTTATCCAAATACATTTTGCTTACTCAGAACTCTATTCATGCGATAATAATTGTAAGCTACCTGACGAGGTACCTTAAGATCATAGCTCAAGATAGAAACTTATCGTGAAAATCCCGAAGGGAACCGATGTAGTTTGAAACCATTGCAGCTTTATCCAAGATGTCGGATCTTGAAGACTTCGATTATGTTTCGGTATAAGCAGAGAAGAGGAATTTGATAAGAGTCTACCAAAGAATTCAACTGGAAAAACAGGAGAATTGGCGTAATATTGCACGATGCAGACGCCGTTGTATACGGTATTATTTGCGGGACGCAAGCATAAATGTGTTCCTCTATAGCAGACGAAAATAACGGAAGTGGTTTTATCGCTGAGCATTCTGGGTAATTCGTTGCCAATATTACGAAAACGTCAACTGTTATGCATGACCGGTAAGTTGGCCGTTAATTCGATCTCAGCAATTGCTCACGGTGAGTCAGCTCACCAGTGATTGGAAGTAATTTGAGTAGAGACTAATGTATTTGCATGCGGCCCTAAGAAATAAATAAAAATTTCACAATTCATTCATGTTGAGCGAGTCCAGTAAGATTGTTTTATTTATCTATTGTGTTAAAATTTTAAAATTTGTACCTGATAAAACAGTCTTCCTCAACCATATTAACTCTGTTGTAAAACATCGTCACACTATTAAAATCTAGGCCTTTCAAAGAGCATGCTTCATCTTCAGTATTTCTCATGGTACTGAATTATTTGTATATTTCATAGAGGGTTTTGGTTATTGGGCGTGTTCTCATTAAGAATGTTTGTATTCTTTGCCTCTCTGATAATTTCAATTTCTTAGAAAAATTTTGTGTCTGTTGCTCTCTTTATGGATTATTAACATTGTATTATCGATGTTGTTAAAACAATGGCTGGTTTCTGAAGGTCTGTTAAAATTGATAATACAATGCCAAAAATGAGGGAAATTTTGAGGAAGTGGCTGAATTCAAATACCTAGGAACAATAATCACAAATAGGAATGAGATGCACAAAGAAATTAAACATAGGCTCAATTCTGGAAATGCGTGCTATTATGCATTGCAGAGACTTTTGATGTCCCAACTCCTTTCAAAAAACGTTAAACTGAAAATATATAAAAGTATTATTCTACCAGTTATATTATATGGGTGCGAAACATGGACTCTTACTTTAAGGGAAGAAAGGAGATTACGAGTATTTGAGAATAAAGTTCTTAGGGAAATTTTTGGACCAAAGAGAGATGAACAGACAGGTGAATGGAGAATGACTACACAACAATGAACTACATGGTCTTTATAGGAAGCCAGATATAATAACAGTTAAGTCTCATAGACTGCGATGGGCAGGACATGTTGCGCGTATGGGGAATGAGAGACGTGCATGGAAACTTCTTGTAGGAAAGCCAGAAGGAAAACGCCCAGTTGGTAGACCAAGAATAAGGTGGGAGAACAACATTAACTATGATTTGAGGGAAGTAGATTATACAGGGAATAATTGGAAAGCATTGGCTCAGGATAGGGATGTATGGAGAGCTTATGTCTGCGTGGCCATGAACCTACGGGTTCGATAGTGCCAGTGAGTAAGTAAGTATGCCAATAATCCACAAAGAGAGCATAGACACAAAATCAATATTCTCGAAGAAATTGAAATTATCAAGGAGGCAAAGAATACAAACATGCTTAATGAGAACAAGCCTAATAACCAAAACCCTCCATCTGAAATATACAAATAATTCAGAACCATGAGAAATCCTGAAGATGAAGCATGCTCCTTGAAAGACCTAGATTTTAATAGCATGACGGCGTTTTACCACAGATTGAGGATGACTGTTTTATCAGGTACAAATTTTAAAATTATAACACAATTTTTACCTCAATGGTGTTCTGCCATGAATTTTAAAAGTATAGATTATTTATCCATGTTGCCATTTGTTACAAAAAAATGATTGTTGCAGAGCTGACAATTAGAGATATGCAGATGCAGTGATTGGAATTATGATTAGGTTTTGTTGTTAGCATGTACTTTTTTGTTAAATTGATTTTGGGTTTTGATACTGGATTTCATCATAGTCGTACTATCTGAACTGTTATAATGACATAAGTTTCATCATAAAGCTTAACCATATTTTTGAAATTAACAACTGAAATCTAACAATAAAGTCTAACCTTATGATCTTTTATAATTTTTCATCCAATACCGCTGTGGTCTCGAGGTAGCATGCTGCTTTGTCATGCAGCGGGCCTGGGTTCGATCCCCGGTCAGGGCAGTTTTCCTGGGTGAGGTTTTTTATTGGGGTTTTTCCTCACCTGTAATACAAATGTCAGGAAAACTTTAAGGCCCAAACAGTCCCCGAAATCATATGGCCATCATCATCATCGTTATCATTATCATCATTCTTATCCGGTGTAGAAAGCAACGGGAAGCTACCACACTTACAATTCCTTAGTAAAGCTGCAAGCATAGCATGAAAATGCTATGATTGCAGTGAAAGACCTGCCCTCGGGCAGAATTACTATGGATGGATGGAGGAAAAAAGTTCTAAATGCAGATTGTTAGTAAATGAAGCCAACATTTTATATTTCTTTAGACTAATTAAAGCTTAAAATTATTACATTTTCCATGTAGGCCTATGGTATATCTCATTGTTAATCTATGGACAATGTTTTGAAGGACATTAACTTGGTTATAAGAGAACAAAACTATTTAAAATATTGTTCCTTCTCTCTGCCAGGGATACTTGCTCACATTTCCCATGTAAATATAACAATAAGTATGTCATATAATTTTTAATTTATTTTAGATTTTCTGAGTTGGCACTTTTACTGATGAATAAACTCTCATAGAATTATTAGAATTAAAAAAAAATAAGTAAAATTTTATCACCTACTTCATAAGATAAAAGTTAAACATCTCAGCTAAAATTGATTTGGAATGACCGTTGAACTCTTGAATATCTCTCTATCTGGTGTTGGACAGACAAACTTCATCATCAAATTCTTCTCCCTCATTTTGATGTAAAATGCTTGTGTTTTATATTGTATTACGAATGCTGTGTTATAATATTTACTTGAAAGTTGAGGACGATGGCACCTGCCAACAGGTACATTTTAATTTTTAACTTTTGTCTTATGACTATTCACCTCAACGGAATTTGATATGAATTTTATTAGTATTGAATCTACTTCATAATCTTCCTCTTTTTAGACAAGTTTCAGAACTTTCTTCTTTAGTTCCATCCTCAGTATTTTTATGACTTGTTTTGTCATCTTGAAGAGCTGCTTTTTGCTTCCTCTGTTGGTAGACTGAAGAACCTCAAAATCAAATAATTTTCCCTGGGAATTTCAAAGTTCACTAATTTCCCTCTTTCATTTTTTTGAATGTAGATTTTTTTCCCAAACAGTGAGTTCTTTGGGTTTTCTGTTTGTTTTAATAATTTAGCCTTTCTTCCGGTAAGATGTTTTTCTGACCGTGCTGCTACTGAAGTTTTTTCTACTTCCCCATTCTTCTTGAGATGTTCTTTCAATCTGGTTTTCAAATTTCTCTTTGTTTTCCCTATGTAGACTTTCTCACATTCTCTGCATTTAATCTGATTATTTAACTCATTGGAGTCAATGACCAATCAGGTTTTAATCAGTTTTGTTTTACAACCAATGACAGTCGTGTTTCACCCCGCTCTTTATTTACCAAAATAAAGAAAGCTCCTCATTTTGAATATTCTGAACAGGTCAGAGCATTATTTTGCAGTGACTGACTCTCCAACAAATACGTTGAATATAGCAAATAATGAACAGATTCCTTCGAACTACACATTTGATAATTGTGTGTTCAATAATTGTGTTTTTAAATAATGAGATCTTACTGAGTTGTTTCCTAAAAAAATAATTAATAACCTATAATGTTGGTTATAATATACAGTTTGATGTGTTTAATTTTTTTCTCCACTAGGGTGTATTCTTACAATATTGCGATCCTATTTGGCTGGCATTAAATATGATAAAAGTTGCAGTGATGAACATAACCAAACGTTTCTCATTTGTTTTCAAACACCACATTTACATTAAGTATATTCCGATTGAGGGTCTTTCCACTTTTCAGCGGTTGCCCTTTTACCAGCCGGCTGCTGGCCCTTCACATCCACATGTGTCAATCACAGAGGTAGATGATCAACAGCCAGTGCAGGGGTGACATGTGGTTAGCATGTCGAGTCCCCCAGCCGTTATAGCTGGTTCCTCAACCTGGAGCCGCTACTTATTGTAGCTACCCAATTGCCTCACGATGCTGGGTGGGCACCGGTCCCATACTGGCCGAAATACCATGAGAAAATTTCTTCCCCCATGGAGACTCAAACCAGCACAAGTCCCGTAGCTCTGCGCCAAGGTTTCCTACCTTAACCGCTCGGCTACGGCGCAGGACACATTAAGTATATAAATATTTTAAAATAACTATATTTAAATAATGATTTATGAGTAAATAGTTTGATTTTATTTGTTAAACAGCCCTAACAAATGCTACTTGATTTCCAAATCCTCTAGATAAATTACTTGTCACTTCGTGATTCATGAATTTATCGATAATTTGGATATCACTCATGGCATTACTTATGATAAATCCCTGATTTTTCTTCTTCTGTTTTTGTTGGATCTAATTAATCTAATGATCCTGAAGTCTTTTTTCGGTGCCAATCGTATGTTCAAATTAAAAAAAAAATTGAAACTTATTGTGCTTCAATGGATGATATGTGAATTTCTTGAATTTTATGTTTTCTTCTTTTTCTTTTAGAAGTGTACTAACTCACTGGCACTATCAAACCCATAGGTTCATGGCCGCACAGACATAAGCTCTCCATAATCCCTATCCTGAGCTAATGTTTTCCAATCATCCCCTGTATAATCATAGTTAATGTTATTCTCCTACCTCATTCTTGGTCTACTAAATGGCTGTTTGCCCTCTGGTTTTCCTACAAGAAGCTTCCATGCACGTCTTTCATTCCCCATTTGTGCCACATGTCCTGCCCATCACAGTCTATGAGACTTAACTGTTCTTATTATATCTGGCTTCCTATAAACCATGTAGAACATTGTTATGTAGTCTTCTCCATTCATCTGTCTGTTCATTTCTCTTTGGTTCAAAAATTTTCCTAAGAACTTTATTCTCAAATACTTGTAATCTTCTTGCTTCAAATTTTTGTCTTTTGAACTTGTTTATTTTTTGTGTAGCATTCGTTCTTCAAATTCATTATTTGTAGCTACGTTCATTGTGTGTTCATTTTCATAATTTTCACTGTTCATGGGTATTTTCACTAATCTGTGTTTCAAACTATTGAAAACTGCTTCTTTGTGAGCTACCAGTATGTGATTAAAACCTGAAGCTTTAATATTTAGTTTAAAACCTGAAGCTTTAATATTTAGTTATCTATATGCGTCTTCTTTCTGTATATTCCAAATTCTCTCTGATTTTCTTCATTTCTTCTTAAATTTAGATCTAAAAGTGGCATTTCTCTATTAATTTCTGTTTCCATAGTGAACTTTATAGTTTGACTTCATGTAATCAACATATCGACACCAGAATTTGAAAATTAAATGATGTCCAATAATTATCTTATGTTCAAAATTCCCCATAGATTGGCTAAAAATGAGGACAAGGGATTTCCCATAGAAAGACCTGAATTTTGTTTATAGAATCTTCCATTCTATGTTAAGGTTTTGTATTCCAATATCTTTTCTTTTGAATTTTATTTTTGTCCAGCCAATTTTCGTATATTTTCATAGTTTTTTCCTTTGGAATGCTCGGAAACAATGAAACAACATTGAATGAAACTAATCTATCAGATCTATCAAAGAACTCACTGTTTGGGAAAAAATCTACATTAAGAAAATGAGAAATAGAAATTAATTAACTTTGAAATTCCCGGGGAATATGATTTGATTTCAAAGTTCTTCAGTCTATCAACAAAGAGAGCAGGAAGCGGCTCTTGAATATGACAAAACAATGGTTCTGAAAATACTGAGGATGGAACTGAAAAAGAAAGTTCTGAAACTAGTCTAAAAAGAAGAAGATTATGAGGTGAGATGATAAAATTTTCTTAAATAAATAATCCCTTAATAGTGTTAATTTCTAAAAACTTAATTATTATATTGTTTGTAATTTATTGTAAAGTCATGAGAGTAATTTAGAAAATGAAACTTTTTCAGTGGTGTGCAGAATGGTTGATCCTGGAAATCTTGTGGATCTAGCTCTGGACAGTTTAGGAAAATATATTTTTAAAGTCTGTTTGAACTTGAAATCAATGGAAGAGGCAATAATTATAAGCAATCGCATTGGTAACTTAATTGTTGGAAGTGTCCCCATAACTCTTGCAGACAAAATGTCCAATACACTTTTAAGCAGTTTGGATCATTGCCTTTTACATACGTTACATAGTAAAAAACAATATGAATTATGTGAGAAGGTGGTCAAAAGTATTATTCATCCAGCAGTTACAAGAATTGAGCCTGGTGAAACTTTGCATTCTCCAGAACTTTTTCAGGATAGAGGATTTCAAAGTATATGTTGTGTTAATGCAGTAATTAACAATATGTGTTTATTCCCTAATTTAAAAGTTCTTAATGTAATGAGTTATCTTGGTGGGTGTAAAGCGAATGAAATGTTTTTTCCATTAGGACTTGTTGAATTTTCTGGTTTGTGTGATAATGCTGTAGTGGAGAAATTAGCTAAATCTTGTAAGTTTTTGAAAGTTCTAAATGTTTTTAGAAGTTCAGGAGTTACTGATAAAAGTATAAGAGCAATTCTGAAGATGAAGCATTTAGAAAAGTTAATAATATCGAGAACAAATATTACAAATAAAGGTATATTAAGATTATTTGGAGATTATATAAAAAAATATGGAAAATCGTACAGTTTGAGATATTTAGCTACAACTGCTCTCGATTTGTGTGAACAACTAAAGATATTTAAAGAAAATCTTCCAGATTTGAAAGTAATTCTTCAGAGACCCCAATATCAGCAAAATATTGAAATAACACACAATTTTAACTTTTGTAATTTTCATAATGTTATTGGCCTTGATATTGCTACAGCTCTGTCAGACCTAAAAGAAATTCTTGAGAATATGGGAAGCCAATTAATGTACCTTTCAATAGAAGTTAATGATGAAAATATTGATTTTGAAGGTGAATATGAAATTTCAGAAATATTACCTATTGGTCAGTATTGTTCTAATCTGATTTATTTAAAACTGACTTGGTTACTTTATAACTGCCCTACTGTAAATAACTCAGTAAATATGTGTCTTCCAGGTTTTCAAAATGTCTTAGATTTGATAATTGAAGTAGCCTATGAATTTAATGGTGAGATGTCTCTTATTTTCCATAGTTCTATTTTGAACTTTCTATTAAGTCAGTGTGTGAATGTGAAGAAAGTTGAGCTTCCACTTGACTGGTGTGTTTACAGAAAGTATGATATAGTTAAGACTGCTATTGAATTGGGATGTTTTCAGAATTTAGAACTGTTACGCTTTCAACTATGTTGCAATACATGTAGCCTTACAGAGGTAGATGATGATGGTTATGATCAAGATGAGGATAATGAAGTTGTTCAAATGTTGGTTGAAAATTGTCCTAATCTCAGGTTTGTTATAGGTGTCCCAGGTCTTGATGAAAATCATCCACATAACACTCAAAGATTGAAATTTAGTTCAGAATTTGCATGATAATACTTTTATGAGTTGACCTGGGACGACACTTATTTGGATGGGTTTGAATTTTTGTACCACCTTACCAATGGCAGTTACTGGATATTAACATAATCACATCAAAGAAAATTAAATTAATAAAACACATTTTAAAAATATTTTTTATTTTCATTCTACTTTGATTTTAATGAAGTGTAGTTTTGTGTACCGGTAACTCATCTTCAGCTTTCCACCCTTGCATGTGTGAGCTTGTCCTTCCAGTTTAAATGCTGGTTGGTGTTTTTGGAGATATATATTTTATGGAAGGGTACAGCTAACAATGTTCCAAATCATACATCAGGTTCTGTGCGAGGGTTGGCATTCCTGTGTAAGTGACCTCAATACACAGTTTTAACAATCATCATATAATACACTAGAAGTCCCGGCCACGCGTTGCTGTGGCTAAGCTATATGTTAAAAATATTAATTAAGTTGCTAGTTATTTTAGGAATTCTCACTATGAGGTATTTTCATTAAGGTAGAATTTTTTATCACTTGCCTCATATTCTTCTTATTTGACTATAAACTAGTTTCGGAACATAGTTTCTGTTCCATCCTCAGTATCGTCACAACCGTTGTTCTGTCGTCTTGAAGAGCTGTCCTTCTCTCCTTCCATTGGCTGACTGAAAAGCCTCAAAGAGCGAAAAGAAGAAATTGATGAACTTTGAAATTCCCGGTGAGAATGACCTGGTTTCGAGGTTTTTCAGTCAGCCAATGGAAGGAGAGAAGGACGGCTCTTCAAGACGACAGAACAATAGTCGTGACGATACTGAGGATGGAACAGAAACTATGTTCTGAAACTAGTTTATAGTCGAATAAGAACAACAATATGAGGTGAGTGATAAAAAATTCTACCTTAATTAAGTTGCTGTCTTTCAGCCTGATTACTTAAAACTAATACACACAAAATTAATAATATTGAAAATAAAATAAACACTGAACACACTTAAATTATGAAATAATCAATATTTGTAATTCAATTGAAATTTGCGGTTGCAACAAAAAGCACAGCCATCTGGATCTCTCTTTGTTAAATAATAAACCAATTACTGCCATCTGTTAGAATCGTACGGAACTCACAGATAATTACACCAGCATCTGTTAGAATCATATGGAACTCACAGATAATTATAACTCTTTGTTAAATAATAAACAAATAATTTGCAGTAAAAAAATAAGGTGACTATAAATTTAGTAATAAACTACCCTAAATCTCAAGTTGGATCAGACTGCACACAGTGTGCAACATTTTATTAAAATCGGTTCAGTAGTTTAGGATTCCATCGCGGACAAACAACGTGACACAAAATTTTTATAAAATAAGATTTTGAAAAAAAAAAGTTACTTATAAATGGTAAACATATAACCATACAAATTGTAGTAATTCCACATATAACAAATTTTAAAACTAATAATGCACACCAAAACAGAAAAGATAGAAACTGCCACCGCACCTTACTTTATTTTGTATTATTATATTGTACATGTATGCTACCTTGTTAGAATATTTGGAACAAATAATGGTCCAAAATTAAGCAAAAAAACTAGCCATTTAGCCTTCCAAGTAAACACCTATATTATCTCTAGTATGCATCACCATTTCAGTTGTGTATTGTAACAAAATGTATGTCTCCCAAATTTGAAAATGAATCATTGTAAAGGTTTTTGTACATTAAAACAAATATGGAGAATCTTGTGATGTACTTGTCTGTACGTTTTTGTTCACTTCTTGTATGAAGAATATGTACTTAATTTTTTTTCCATTTCTATGTTATATTCTGTGTCTATGTTTTAATGTTAGTCTGATAAGTTATTTAACCTTTACAGTTAAGCCATTATTTAAAATAATTACTTCTTTTTTCATTGTAATTATTGTTTCTTTTTAAATATCCAAGTTTAGTTTTAGATTGTATTACTCAACATAATATTGTGTGTTAAATTTGTAATGACATTCAGGTGTAAATACATAGATACCAAATGCATTATATTGTTTTTATTATCCTATATTTCTACTATTAAAACAAAGCCAATTTTTTTATGGAATATCCTTTAACAAATTTTAGTTTCATAAAATTAATATATCTATCAATAATCTTCATACTGTATAAAATATTAGATTTGTTTTGTTATATTTTCTCATATTTTAAAGGTTATTAGATTAATTATGGACACTTCGTCACTGTCTCTGTGGTTTCTAACTGATATTCCAGGAATTTAGGTTTGATTCTTGTCTATTAGATAGAACTTTTTTCTTTGAGTCTAGAGCCCCAGAATGGAAACTTTTGCGAAGACAAACTGAGAAGCTAGTTTTTATGAGAAGTAGCAAAATCCTCTTAACAAAACTGAAACTAAAATTGAGGGACTGGATCGTCCAATAACTGCGCGACTCCCTCTTATGTCATCTGCTAGTCAATGATAGCAACTACTTCGACTGGCCTTGGTTTTTCAGATCTATCGTGCTATTTATTTATTTTTTGTGGGGAATCCATTTTTCTTCTTCTTCTTCTTCTTCATGATTTAGGCTTATTTACTAGCCTGTTCTGGCTCCAAATTACTACTGTTTCCATCTTTTCTTTGGTCTTCCCAAGCTTCTTCTTCCTCATGGTGAATAGTTGTATGCTGCTTTTGGTATTCTATTCTCAGTCATACTTGCTAAGTGTTCTTTCCAGTTTGTTCTGTATTTCACTATTATTGTGTTTAATTCTTCTACTTTTAGTTGTCTTATTTCTGTGTGTTTTTTTTAATGTCTTTTGATATCCTGCTATAAGTCTGAGGAATTTAATTTAGCAGCTTGTATTCTGGCAGATTGTTGTGTTGTAACTGTCCATGTTTCGGATCCATAAGTAATAATATGGACTGCCATTGTCTTGTATAATTTCATTATAGAGTCTTTTGTGGTTTTATTTTTCAAAGTTCTTTGTAGTGTTCTTTTAGGAAAAAAGAAGTTCTTTTTTGGAATCCATTTTTAAAATATTAAATTTATAAGTTCAATAGCTAGGGATAACCTAAAATTCATTAATATTCTTGATGTAATAAATTTTAATAGAAACATGTTACGGAGGATATGTCTTGCATCTAAAATCTTTTCTTGACCTATTGCAACCAGCTGGTGCTCTGCCTATCATTTCCTAGGTGATAATAAGATGAATTTTTTAGTTATGACATCTTAACTAATTCAATGATACTATCAAACTCGGCAATTCATGGCCACATGGACAAAAGATCACCATGCATCTCTGTTCTAAGCTAATATTCTTCATTCAAAATCTGTATAAATCATCTCTCTCAAATTATTATTCATTTTATTCTCCCATCTCACTCTTGACCTACTTATTGGATGATATCCCACTGGTTTCTTTTACAAAAAAATGTTCATGCTTATCTTTCATTCCCCATTCATGCCCATCTTAATTAAGAGATTCATTTTAGGACCACCAGAAAAGTAACGGAACAACAGCTGATTCAAGCAGTTTGAGGGAAGGTTTGAAGAAAGACAGGACCTTAAACCCTGAAAAAAAAAAGTCCTAAAAAAGAAAAACAGATTGGTATAAATACTTTGACATAAATTGTTCCATTTGAATATTTTTTTTTGGTCTAGGGGTTACAATGTTTCGCATGCGATAAGTACAGTTCAGTTCCCGTTTGGTGTGAATTTCCAGTTGAGGTTTACTAGGATTATTTTTCAACTGTAAGACAAATGCCATGAAATTTGGTCCAAAATGGGTAATGTGAATAAAAGTGAGCAAGTTTGAGCATACTTCAGTTTTGGCAAATTCTCCCATTTCTTATGAATGAAGTTGTGAAAACAAGTGAGTTCTTTAAGAGAATTCTCATGCCTAAGAAAGCTATTTTCACTTGGAGAAATGTATCTTTGCCATGTGAATTAAAGTTAGAACATTCTCGTGATCCTGAGAAACCTTCCAAAATCTGATATCACCTCGTAAGAGACTCAACATCAACCCTGACTACCATTCAATTTAATATGACTCTGAAGCTGAAGGAAACAAATTAAATATAAACTATATAGAGCTACAGAGAATACTAAAAGAGACCAGGTAGGATTTAAGTTCAATAGATTTCTTTGCAAAAGTGGTTGATTTTCGTAGCCTAAGTCTATTATGGCTCTGAAGATGAATAGATAATCAAAGGTAGATATTGCAAGTAAGAAAGCATCTAATAGTAATATACAAACACTGAGTCAATGCATAAGTAAACTGCCGTTATGCCACAAACAGGAAAACATAGCCGTTATCCTAATGATTGAAGCAATCAGAAAATAAAGATACAGATTTTTAAATGCAATAATGCATTTAACCATCAAATGCTATTATTACTTCCAATTTAAGCCTATGCTAAATTAAAGTAATTGTTTCATTAACAACATTTATTGTAGCAGTAAGTGAATAACAATGTTTGATGCTCAACATGTAGCTAAAGATTTGATTGACATCATTATCATCATCCAGGGATTAAGCGTGCTGGCTCATTCTGGTTCCATGAAAGCTAGAATTGTTCAAAATTGATTGACATATAAAATAAAATTATGGTTCATTCAGTAATATTGTTGGCTTTAAACTGATAAAGAACTATAATAACATATATAGAAAAAAATTAAAGAATATAAGAAATATAAAAATTCCCATATTGAGGTAAAATGAATGGATAAGACATTTTTGGTAAGCAGATGAGGACAGATACAACACTAAGATTATATAACATCACATCAAAAGCTGCTCTAAAATAAGGAAGTGAAATTTGGATTTTAAATAAAAGAATTCTCATAAATTTAGAGTAAGCAAATTCACTTCTTATGTTCACTGTTAGGAATTAATGTACTGGATCACCAAAAGAACGCTATTATCAGAGAAAAATTTGAAGAATCAAATTTAGATGAAGATGTAAAAAGATACCAACAAGGATGGAAAATGAACAGAAATAGACTTTCAAAATTGGCATTCCATTGCACTCCAACTGGACATACAGACGAAGGAAGACCAAAACATCGGTGGAAAGATCAAGACCATCTTCATTAGGTTTATTGTCACAGGTCACATGTTCATGATGATGATGAATTTTTTATTTATTGGTGAGTGAAACTTTATATAGTAGAAAATTCTAGCTTGATCTTGGAAGTCATTCTGTTGTCCTCTACAAACTGCCACAGCTGAACGGTGTAGAAACTCTTTCCTTGAAATGACATCGACCAGCAAAACATTCCATGTATGCACATGGAAGATCAGTCTTGTAAATTCCCCTTAGCACAGTAAACACTGGAGATGGAAGTCCAATCTATTCATTTCGTAGTGTAGGTAGTTTGTTGATAATGTCAATCTAGAATTTGATTAAAATGATAAGCTCCCATGAAAGCAAAATTAATATTTTTGTCATTCAAATGGTGTAGTTTGTATATATATGAGCATCGTAGCTGGAATCAGAAGAATAATTGTCGTGCGATATGACACATTGAAGAGCAGCATGAGTAGATATCCAGCTATGCGTAGGATGCGATTACAACTCACTGTAATCAGCTATGTTGCTGCACTATATCAAAATGAAAAATAAATGCCAATTGATATCTTTCATAAACTGTCTACATAACAACTGAGTGATTGTAGGAGACAACTCTGCCTGCAGGCAGGGCAGTGACTATCTTGAGAATGATTCGAGGAAGACTAATGAAGATAACGGTTTTCAGGAAAAGATGATTTATAAGAAAAATAATAAATTCAAGAAACAAAAGGTGGTAAATGAAAGTACTCTTCAGACAAATAAAGAAACTGGTAAAAAATTCAAGAAATATATATATACAATCCTTTAGTATTTAGTAAGTTTAAAAAAATCAGCAAATTTAACATTAAATTAGCATCGAAAAATTATTACAGTTTGAATAAACTAATCAAAACTAACCAAAATGAAAATATTGAAGATGGCAACAAATCAGGGATTTATCAAATTGATTGTAAAGATTGTGAAAAAATATACATAAGAAAAACAAAAAGGAACTTAAATACAAGATTCAAAGAACACCTTAGAAATGTTAAAAATGAAGAAATAGAAAAATCTGCAATAGCTGCACATGCATGGTCAGAAAACACAGAATTGAAACTAAGGCAAAATTACTAAAACAGTTAGAAAATTTAAGGAATTCACAGTTTAGGAGATAATTTACATCTGCAAGAATAAAAAGAAAACCATGAATTTTGAAATTCCTGGAGAAAAAGAAAAAAAAAATTGGAAGTTCATCCGTCAGCCAGCAGAGGGAGCAGAAATCGACTTACAGTATGGACAACTGCAAAATGACAGTTGGAAGCATCGACAATGTCACGCAAAATCGAGTCAAAATAACCAACTCATTAATAATTAAAATAAACTCAGTGTTATTTCCTATATATATTAAATAAAGACTAATGAATGACTCACTGACTGATGAAGACTAAAGACTACTAGACAAAGCCATTTTAGTGTTTTCGTAACATAGTAAATGTTATGACATAAGTCTAACAGCCAACTAAAAAAAATAATTATACTGCAAATATAATATAAATACTAAAACTTAATTTAATTTTAAAGCCAATAAGGATTGATTGTATAACACATTATGAACACAAATGCAAATATTGTAAATAAATAAATATGAGCATATAGCAACTAATGTGCCATCTATAAGCAATTTATAATACCTGCATTTGAATTCATCGTTAATTTTTAAGTGAAAGACATGTATAGACAGCAATTAGGTTAGTACCTATCTTCAGTAATTTATTTCTACAATGAAACATAATTTCCTCATATTTAATCTTGGGATTTAGCAGCTCTCAATAAGTGTAAACATTATTATATGGTGGGTGTTTCAGTGCCAATCCCCTAAGAGGAGCTGAATAAACAATATTGTGTACAATTCCGTTCCACATAACAACTTGAAATTAATTCCTTTGAGGTGATACGACGCCTTGCTGCAGCTAATTATTATAACAATACTTGTTTTACAGTTGATAGGAAAGGAATGAATTCGTTGAGTCTAACATTGGGCAGCAGGGCAACTGTTTTAACTGTCACATGCGATAAAGAAATAATTTCATAAATGCCAATTTTAATTACGATGACTTAACCATAGATATTATTTTAACAGCATGGTCATTGTTTCAGTTTTGTATTCTTAACCATTGTGGTCTCGAGGTGCAGGATGCCTTGTCATGCAGCGGGCCCAGGTTTGATTCCTGGTTGGGACAGGCTCCTGGGTGAGATTTTTTCGGAGTTTTTCCTCACCGTTAAGACAAATGTCAGGAAAATTAGGGCAAATGGTCCCAGAAAAATATCTGGCCATCATCATCATCCTTATCATCATCATCATCCTTCTCTGGTGTGGAAAGCAATGGGAAGCTACCACACCTATAATTCCCTAGTAAAGCTGCAAAAGTGCTAAGATTGCAATGAAAGGCCTGCCCTCGGGCAGAATTACTGTGGGTGGATGGAATGTCAGAGATTGTTTTTTTTCATGCTTTAAATCTAATTAAAATTTGAACATTTTTGTAGAAGAATTGGGGTGGCTGCATCTAAGTAAGCCTCTCCCCCTACTTATGCCACTAAATGTGACAATTGGCATTAATGCAAATGTAAGTAACTATTATTTTAAAAAGAAAAATTAATTCCTAAATTGGGATTTGAACCCGAAACCTCTAGTTCTGTATCCTAATGTAATGGTTAGTACACTAGCATACAGTGCTAGAAGTTTCAGGTTCAAATCCCAATTTAGGCATTAATTTTCCTTTTCAAAATAATAATTTTCTATCATTGTGAATGTTAAAATTGAAATTAATGCATCAATAAATAACTAAATTAAAAAAAAAACTGAACTTTAAAAATTCAGTTTAGATTCAATCCTTAACTAAAAAGTTCTGATTATTCATGTATACATTATCTGATTGGCAGAGTCAATTTTTAATTATGTATTAAATAAAATTAACATAATATATTATCAAGAATATTAGAGATTATTCAAACAAGCATACAATAGTACCATTGGTCTAGAATATGTTGATCCTTGAATCTATAATCCCCGTGAACCTGTAAGTCTGTTAATGGGATATATTTTTATATTTTGACATAAACTAAAGAGGATGCCTTAACTTAAATTGGAGAATTGATGAATTTATGTTTGTCAATTAACTGTGACTTTTTTTCCATTAGGACTGCAGAATGGTTCAGCCAGGAAGCCTTGCAGTTCTTGCATTGGATGCAATTGGAAAGAGAGTATATGAATTGTGTTCAGAATTAATATATCCCATGTCAAAAACAGAACTGAAAAATGCAAAGAAAAGGAAATTGAATAAAAATCTAAATATTGAGAAAGCAAAACTTATGTGCAGACATCTGTATGAAATGATTTCAGAAGTTCCTATCAGTTTAGCTAATGACTTGACAAACAGACTTTTGGATAGTGTAGATAACTGGGATTTTGAGATAGGTAAATGCAAGAGGGGTTCGCCAGAAGAAGAAATATATGAGGAAATTGTAAAGAGTGTTATTCATCCAGCAGTGTCAAGAATTGAATCTGAAGGAGATCTTCTTGATTGTGCAGATATTTTTCAAGAATCTGTGTTCAGTAGTTTTTTGTGTGCAGATATAGTAGCAAAAAACATTAATTCCGTATCAAAATTGATATCTCTACACATTCTCCATTCAAATTTGAAGTGTTATTTTACTGAAATCAATCTTCCTCAACATCTAGTGGAGTTTTCTGGTAGATGTAGTGACAGTACATTGGTTCAAATAGTTGAATCATGCAAATATCTGAAGTATTTGGATGTTTTTGGAAGCAGAAAGGTCACTAATGCCAGTGTTCTTGTTTTCTTAAAGTTGAAGAAATTGGAAAAATTGAATATTTCTCAGACTAGAATTACAATTAGTGGTGTAATGCACCTTCTTGATGGAATATGTAAAAATAATATGTGCTTGAATTATCTAGCATTCTCTAGCAAGGCATTTGTAAATTTTAAGTTTTTTGAAAAATTTCCAAATCTCAAATTAAGTTTACAGCTTTACCCTCGTGCTCTCAGCAGAGGTCTAGGGCTCTCTGGGCTTTGTTCTTTGAAAAATGTTAGAGCACTGCAAATCAGAACATCACTCAGTAATGTGAATAGAATTCTTAAAGAAATTGGAAACCAATTGGTTTTTCTAGATTTAGAAATCCACAGCTTTGGACCGAATATTCATTATGAGGATAATGATGAAAATTTGAATGTTGCAGAAATTTTACATGTAGGAAGATATTGCACATCTCTTAAATGTCTTCATGTTTCAATTGACCATTACACATTCCCTCGTATGAGAAACTACCAAGGGCAACCTCTATCAGGTTTTCAGACCATTCATTGTTTAGCTCTTGAAATTGAAAATGAAGGTAAATTTCAGGCATCAGATTTTTTTATTTTTCTTGTTTCACAATGTGTAAATGCAAAAAAGATCACTCTTGAATTTGATCGATATTCTTTTAAGGTTAATTGTTTCATAAATGAGGCAATTCAACATGGCTACTTGAAAAATGTGGAATTGCTTTGTTTTCAGTCATTTTGTGATACATGTTGTTCCAAAGGGCTGGAATTAGGTTATTTTAATCAAGAAACAGTCTCAGAAATTCTTGCATTATTGCTTGCTCATTGTTTGAAACTAAAAGTTATTGGTCTTAATCCACAGTTGTATAGAAGTTATAAGTACAATTCTCAGAGATTGAGATTCATTCCTACATGGTGCAGATGTAAATAAGAAGATAATAATTTTTTGTTATGTGCTCTGCTGTTTATGAAAGCCACTACTGTGGATACTAGCAGTGCTTGCCTACATGTAGGACCATCTTGCTTCTTTGATAATAGGAGATGTCTTGTTTTAATACTTACTGTATTCATATGCAAGTTCTTTTTCATTAAGTGAGTCCCATGTTGTAGCCAAGCGTTTTAAGGCATCATGCCTTGGTACACAGTTTAAGGAACTTCGACTAGTTTGTATCCCTATGGAGGAAGAAATGTTGTCATGGAATTTCGGCCAGTAATGGGATGGATGCTCATCAGCATTATGAGGAATTTGGATAGGTAAATGAGTAGCTATTCCAGGTTGAGAAAACTAGCTATAATGGCTAGGGGACCCAACATGCTGATCATGTCATCTCTATATAGTGGCTGGATGATTGTCCACTTCTGTTATTAACACATGTGAATGTGAGGGCCAACAGTTGGATGGTAGGCCAAGAGCCTTCCAGGCCTGTCGTACTTTCGAGATCAGAGTTATCGTTAAATAAACACATTTCTTTCAATTTCTTTTTATAAGACATGAAAGTGACTAATTTGAATATGACAAGAGACAGTTTGGCATGGAGGAGGATTGTTGAGAAGGCCAAAACTTTCACTTTTGAAGTTGTCATGCTTTAAGATGATGATGATGAAGGCATCTTAGGTACGAGATGATTTGGAAATCTTTTGTAAAATTTTCATCTTGTTATAGCATGCAATTTTTTAAAATTTTATTTATAGATAATCCTGTTCATACAAAAATATATATATATATTTCACCAGTCATTGCCACATACAAATAAAACAATAAGAGAACTAATAATAACTACGAAACTCAATCACGTCTTGACTGAACAAAGAGGAAAATATGAACTGCATAGTGTTGTATAATTCTGCTCTGCAACCTGTTTTATTTTTGGTTAAGTAAACACACTCAGACTGATGCAAGGACATTTCTATACAAGTTTTATACAAACAGTGGAGAACATCAAATAAATGTTCCTGTACAATTTACTTCATGTCTGAATTCTATCTCACACATCCCAGGAATCAATAAAAATACTTGTAGTAACCATGGTATTGTTTTTGGATCAATAAGTGATTGGTTTGAATTAAATTAAGAATGCTAAGCCTAAATGTTTAAAATAAAAATAGCCAAATTCACTATGAAAAATAAACATTCTGACAATGAAAACATTTTAAAATTGCTGATCAAAATGTGATAATTGCATACTAATAGGTTTTATTTGTAAACTTTTCAGTGAGGGGGATGTGTTAACCTTAACATAAAAGTTACATGCTTTACTGCAGACACACAATGCTCATCAGAATTACAGTTTAAATTGAATAATATACAAATATTAACATGAAATTAATATTATTGTAAATCAATGGTAAAGAGAAAATTTTTTGCCTGAACCGGGAATCGAACCCCGAACCTTTAGCTTTCCGTGCTAATGCTCTGACCACTGAGCTAATCCAGGCTTCATTCCCATCCAAGCAGAAATCCTTCCTTTACCTTACTCAGATAGAAGCCATTCATTGTGTATTTGTGAATGATGATTCATTGCAATTGAATGTGGGACCAGTAGAGTAAGGTAAAGGAAGGATTTCTGCTTGGATGGGAATGAAGCCTGGATTAGCTCAGTGGTCAGAGCATTAGAACGGAAAGCTAAAGGTTCGGGGTTCAATTCCCGGTTGAGGCAAACATTTTTCTCTTTACCATTGATTTACAATGATTTAATTGTGTTCATTAATTTACTTATTTCTATCATAGTAATAGCTTTAGCTTCTCAATATTAATTTAATGAAATTAATATGTTTGCATGATAGTGCATTCTGTCGTACTTACAGGAATGGCGACCATGATTGAAAGTTCAATTTCCAAAATTTTGGGGTTGCCAACGTATAAATAATTAAATAACTATACTGTAATATTAAAAATTACCTACCTAGGGTGGGAAGTAAAGCCACTGTCCTTTATAAATATTGCATACAAGGTATATACAAAAATTTATCCAAAAGGTAGTGTTAATATACACTATATGAAACAAATCATTGCATTTTAAATGAACTGAACTTTACTTGAAACAATATAAAACAATACATTCATAATTGTCGCCATTTTATGTCTGATTGGTGTCATAGCCTACTGTAGTTTCAACTAAATTATTTTCGGCATTTAGTATATATGCATTGGCCAGACTGCTAATGTTTATAATGAATGCAAATATTTCCAACAAA